>JAPXFQ010000347.1:0-320584 GCA_028564705.1 Apricaphanius iberus
TGGAGGTAATCCGTATGAATCGTAGAAAGTTGCACAATTACCCTCATCTAACGTTAATGCCAACCAGTGTTCTCCTGGCATGTAAGATGGGTGGGTGTTGACGATGAAATAGGCCGGTCGTTGGAACGAGGGGGAGAGCAACGCTAGCTGATCTGCTGCCCAAACGCCGCAGAATCTCTCACCGAGCAGGTTATGGAGTAACGATTCAAGTTCATGGTTGTTCATTTTTATTTTTTCACCGAGTCGTTAATAATAATCCACCAAGACCCTTCTTTTTGAGTCTATTTCCAAAACCGAATCGTAGCACGAGTACACAAGTAGGGTTACTGTGTGGGGCAGGGCCTGTCTGAACCTGGCTTCCAATCTGATGTTTCCTGTGTTGACGGGTGATAATGCATCGGAATCTTCGCACGCATTCAGGTTAAAGACAAATAAAGAGTAACCCGAGTTGAATTCCTCTCTGTTAATGCTCAGAGGTAGGTCTTTTAAATGTCTACCAGTAGATGTGAATAAACTGTAAAACTCTCTCACAGAACTCCCATGATTAAAATCGGGTTGATATGGTTTAGCCGGTATCTGTCGACCATCTTTACACAGCGCCAAATATTCAATGTCATAATGATGAAAATTGAATGGGTTCATTTCACGGGCCCCTGTGAATGCGTGGTGATTAACCAGACCTATCACCACATATTTAGGTAACAACCCAAGGAACAAATTTTCATGTGTAGAAACGCGTGAATTCTCAGGTATCGAATATGTTTTTATATTCACTCTTGAAAGCGGGTACAACGCGTTTGCCTTTAATAAAGCCGTTTCATGTCCCAGTCTGACGGCTGGAGACACCGTGACTTTTTTAATGAAGAGAGCGGCGCCTGAAATGTTGAGTTTGAAGGTCGAGTCCCCAGCCCCAACCAGACAGAACGCGTCACTGGTTCTCGTTAGCGTTACTCTGAGATCCAGAGCGTTCAATAGTAGTCTTTCGCTGAAAAAGATGTCCGCATGCAGAGCCCCGAGCAGATGCACCTCTTTTGATTCTCCTGTAAATTGGGTTCTTTTATTCAATCCATGGTTTGGTCCGTTGGCTGTTACGATGGAATTTAGAGCACCAGCTGTGTCTTTATAGAACAACCCTGCCCCGAATTGGGTTTTAAGAGATTGTTCTGAATAGTTTAACAATGTCTCAATTATGGCACGGTAGGGGTGGGTGGCGGAAGACTGTGAGATCAGACGATCGCCCAAGGTCACATCACACTGACTAAAAATGGTATTCAAGGGATAGTTTATTAAACCAACCGCAGCGTCTCGAGCCAGATTTGAACCATCAGCGTTTGTAAGTTTCACCCTCAGGTACAGCAACGTGTCTGATAGGTCTAAATATTTCTCACCGTCTCCTGGGATAAAGAATTCGATTGGACCCCCGTCTGTAATTGCGGCAACGGGTTGTACTTCGGTATAAATCTTATCTTCAACAGAGAGCTGGGTCATGGGGGCTGAAAATAAATCCAACTCTGCCAATGTGCATTCTGTCGATTTGTTATGTAAAAACACCATATTATTTAAATATGTCACGGCTCTTCGGTGCAGGCTTCTTCCCCCGACGCGGTCTCTTTTTAACTGATTGTTTTCTTTTAACGACTCTCACTTTTCTACCCGTCCACAGACGGTCACCCGGGGGTCTCTTTCTCCCCCTACTGGATAGAACAACAATTCCAGACCCACCTTGACCCCCCTCCTCATTCTGATTAGGACGAGAGGTCATTTTTGTCACAGCTCGACCGATGACATCGGAGGCTATGTTCGAAGCCGCTGTTTTCAAGTGTGGTTTTGCTATGGCTATACCTTTTCTGACAAACGGTGAAACAAACCTAAAAAGTCGAGAAAATAAACCCGCAATGCCTTTTCCATACAGAGTCGGTGCTCCATAAAACCCTGGCAGGTTTCCACCAGCCTGATTCACATAATAATGGACGAAACGGTGGGGGTCTTGTCGATGTGTGGCTAATGCCATGGTAAAGTTCCTCAGAAATGATGATTAATCGACGCTGTCTGGTTAAGAGTGAGGTTTGAAGAACCCTACTCTCGGCTTATATGTCGTTGTATAGGGCGAAAATGCAGTCTCAGAATAGTTTTTCCGTAGCTAAAATTCACAGGAACATTCTGATCGGTTTTGATCTGTATTTGAATGTTTTCTATATGTTTTTTTGAAACCGGCACGTAGTTGAGGGGATTAAAAGTCTGAGTTATGATGTCACCAAAAGTCCCTAATACGGGTATTGTGCGTAAAAGCGGTGCATATGCATCCCCCACAATCTGATGATTGACTATATCGCTATAACAGTACAGATTGTAGAACCCCGCTTTAATATCTGCTGGGTATGGTGCCGCTCTCTTGTTAAATATAATCCATTCCCCTGGTAACACACCGATCATGTATGCCAACGGTGCAAAAAATCGGAGTTGCCACTGACCACCTGCTTGAAATTCAAAAATTTTTTTGAATGGGTGAACGTCTAATTGTACATCAGACCCTATGTTCCTCAAGGCTGCGTTAATCTCCATCCTTAAAGCAATGATTCCGTTGTAATATCCGCCTCTAATTTTATGACGAACTTTCCTTTCATCATCTTTTTTTTTCCAATCAAAAAATGCAGCATCTTCAGGCACATTATGCCATGTATGGGGGTAAGAGATTTCCGTCAAAGCCACTTCCCAGTCACCGGATAGGTTTATATGCTGTGCCAAGTTCACTCTGAAATCAGAGGATTGGTTATCTTTAAATACATCCAGGCATGCGTTTGATGGCAAAGTTATGTAAAAACCGTTATCCATCTTTTCACCTTCTGTGTCGAAACGGTTGTGGGGTCTCTCATCACATCAACCGGGTCTTTTATACATTTTTAAGATCGCTAACCTTTATCCAACTGTTGAATTTTTCGGGCCAGTTCTTCCATCTGACAAATGCCTGTTTTTCACCCTTAACAACACGGTGTTTTAATATCTCAGCCACCTGATAAAGGCGATTATTTTCCAGTTTCACTTTCTGTAATTCTGGCTCATAAAAGGAACCTTCTATAGGTTCACCATCCATGTCCGTCAGTTTATACGCTGGAGGATTGTGCGGTATGCACTCTACCACTGTGAAAACTTCATCCGTATAACTCTGCTCATACTTTTTATCAAAAACACCCCTTAGTTTCGATAACCTGACCAGATCATCTTTCTTGAATTTCATTTTAAATCTTGTTCGAGGTGTAGATCCATAAAGATTATCAAAAACTTGATCTGTGTTTTCAGGGGTTACTTCATTAGGTGCCATTTTTATGCTCGAATGGTAACTGTGGTTGTAGCTTGAAAGCAGGTCTTGAAGAATATCCACGTACCTCATTGTGTTATTAGCAGTAAAATAACGCCACATCCTAGTTTTCAGAGTTCTCTTGAATCTTTCAATGACCGACGCCTTCAAATCGCTCGCTGTGCTGAAATGCACAATACCATATTTTTTCATCAATGTATTGAACTTTCTATTAAAGAATTCTTTCCCCGCATCGGTCTGAAGCTTCTGCGGTATTTGACTTTCTCTGAAAACGGATTCAAAGGCATCTACCACTTCTTGTGCTGTTTTTCTCTTTATTGCTCGGGCGTAAGCCTGCTTTGAAAACACATCGATGACTGTTAATAAATAATTATAACCATCGTTGTGCACAGCCAGTGTCTGCATATCACATAGATCAGCCTGAAACTGTTTCAAAGGTCTAGCGACAAACACTCTATTACGCGGGAAATGAAGTCTTGCTGGTTTGTGGAGTGTGTACGCGTCTTGGCCGGAGAGAAAGTCTTTAACTTTTTCAACTTCAAATCTCTGACCATCTTTGCTTGGTAAAGATCGACGGAGTCTGTCCACACCGCCAAAACTCCCTGGATGTGATGGTGTATAATAAGCTTTCTCCATCATCCTGCGCTCCATCTTTCTTCTTAAACTATGAAGGAAATGAGACAATTTGTTCTGCGTCAAATGTTTTATTTATTTTAAACAAAAAGATAAGACAAGTGTTTAATTCAACAAAAGTAAGCTAAATGTTTTAATACAACAAAGTAAGCTAAATGTTTTAATACAACAAAAGTAAGATAAATGCAGTATAAATGTTTTAATACAACAAAAGATAAATGCAGTATAAATGTTTTAATACAACAAAAGTAAGATAAATGCAGTATAAATGTTTTAATACAACAAAAGTAAGATAAATGCAGTATAAATGTTTTAATACAACAAAAGTAAGATAAATGTTTTTTGTTTTATTTCTAAATCAAAATTCTCCGGTACAGAATCAATCAGTCGTCAAATCCAAAACACTTTGAACCAGCATTCAGTTCGGCGAGTTGTTTCTCTGCAGAAACGTTTTCGTACAATTCAACGATGGAAGAATGTAGTTTAAAACCACATTTGAGTTCGTGCATCAAAGTTTTTACCACCGTTGTAACTTTGCCATCAGCCGCTTGTATATGCTTGCGATTCAACAGGTTTTGAATAGCCGGTATGAATTTAGGGCCGATCATCCTTCTGGTAATCCCCTCGAAATGCAGTTGCAGATAGTTTTCATTCATCTCGCTTAAGCATTGGTGTTGGCGTTGGCTGGGGTGTGAGATTTGACAGCCGTAGCAGGTCTCTCTAATATATTTAATATAGGTTACGTTGAACAAGTGAAGTAATGCAGTTTTTATAGTCTTTACCAGCAAAGAAGAGAACCATCCATCCACTTCATCACCCAGCTCCTGCACAGGCTCCTGAGGGGCCGGCTGAGAACACCCACTTGCAGGAATAGGTGTAGACGGTCTCGAAGGCTTGTCATCAGCAGGGACCATCCCCGCTTGTGCGTTGTCATCAGCAGGAGCCGGTAGATCTCTGTCAGCAGGGGCAGTACCTCTTAACCAGGCACCAAACTCATCGTACGTAGGTAGACTGGGGGTAGGCGAGGCTTCTGGAGACGTCGGAGAGTCCAAGGGAGTGGGTGGATGGTATGGTCCGGGGAAACCCATTTCATCCAACGGTTGCGGGCCGTATAGATCTTGAGAGGGATCAAAAGAGCTCCAATATGTTGGTAGAGTCATTTGGAAACCAGCGTTCTTCATTCTGTTCCCGTAATTTGAGGTGTGCTGAGGTTTGGTCAAGAACCAGTTATATGTGGGTTGGAGCAGGAGGGTGGAGCTCAACGGAGGTGGGGTTAGACGAAGGAGGTGGAGCCATTTAAAAAGGGAGCGCTTTTTTCACTTCCTTGAACCTCTTCAAACGACGATGGCATGCAAAGAGGTAGGTAATCGCAGGTTCAAACGCCATGCTGAAATCTGCAACACCCTCCAAAGGCGCTGAGAGGATGGTGGTGAAACGCATCGTCTTTACAGAAAATATCCCAAACTCCTTCACAGGGTCGTCCTCTTTGTTCTCCCGTCTGCTTTTTACGAGGAATATATCGCTAGGAGGATTCACACGGGATCGACACATGGTGAAGCAGGTAACATCTGGATGTTGAGCTTGCGCAACTTGCCGTTCGAGCTCATCAGGAGGCATTGGCCAGTTTTCTTTATCGTTATCATATTCGTCACAGATCCATGAGCATGGTCTACCAGTCAACCACACCCAGTCCTCGGGGGCAAGAGGCATAAGTGTGGAAGAGTCATGGTTTTCATCATCGTTCCTTTGATAAAGATAGAGTAGACCGACTTCATAATTAAAAATGTAACACAGTTTTCCATCAGTACCGTACCGCTTTAAATCCCATTCGTTCTGCATAATTTCAACAGGAGGGTGTAAAAGAAAACGACTATTTTCATCAGTCTGTTTTTTCTTGTTCAAATTCACTGGCTGGCTTTTAGAAGAAACAGGGGTTGTTGAGAGAGAGGCGGCCATCTCCGCGTTAGCTTTTTTTGTTGTTTAAACACTGCTTTCCTCAAAATAATCTATGTCTTTTCTCTATTTAAAAGTAGAAAAAACACCGACTCCTCCTTTCCTACAAAACCACGCCTCAACGCCGGTTTGACGAGTGAGTTTGACAGAAAGTTTTGACCGCGGGTAACCCCAACCCCTCCCTAACCGGCTCCAGTTTGACGAGTGAGTTTGACAGAAAGTATTTTGCCCGCGGGGCCTAGCCCCTCCCTAACCGGCTCCAGTTTGACGAGTGAGTTTGACAGAAAGTATTTTGCCCGCGGGGCCTAGCCCCTCCCTAATAGCTTATTTGACCTTTGAGTGACCTCTACCCCTCCCCCAACCACCTGTTTAGCCTCAGGCGATGACCCCCCTTCTTTAATCGCCCCGCCCCCTTTTAATCCATCAAACTTCGATTAAAAAGTGACAGATAATGGGTCCTTATTTCTTCTCCTGTGGTACCCCGCAAGTAACCATTGAGGCTGAGGCAGATCTATTGTTTACCTGAACAAACTGAAATCTGTTGGACAAATAAGATTTAAACCAGCCTAGTGCTGTTACTACCGACACTTTGAAGCCTTTCTATGAGAATATTGTGATCAACAGTGTCAAAGGCAGCACTGAGATCTAACAAGACCAGAATGGTCACCAGTCCATTGTCTGAGGCTATGAGAATATCATTAGTAACTTTCACCAGAGCTGTTTCAGTGCTATGATGAGATCTAAAGCCTGACTGAAACTTCTCAAACAGCTCATTATTGTTTAATTGCTCACACATCTGATGTGCAACTTTTTTCTCAAGAATTTTAGATAAGGGAAGATTAGATATCGGTCTATAGGTAATTAAATCGTTTTGATCAAGAGATGGTTTCTTAAGTAGAGGTTTAATTACAGCAATCTAAAACTCCTGGTACATATCCATTGACTGAGGATAGATTCATTATATCTAAAATTGGAGCAGCAATCAGAGGGAAAACTTCTTTTAAGAGTTTAGTTGGGACTGGGTCTAACATGCAAGTTGAAGGTTTTGATTAAGCTAATAATTTTAGTAGATCTGAAAGTTCGGCTGGATTAAAGTAGTTCAAGCATATATTAGATTCAACCATTTTTGATGCTGCCTCACTAACTAAGGAAGAAGCAAGTATATTGGGAAGGTTCCCATTTATCTTATTTTTTATAGTCTATTTTATTTATAAAAAATTGCATGAAGTCGTCACTACTAAGGGCTGGGGGAATGGTTGGCTCGACAGAGCTATGATCCTGTGTGAGTTTGGCAATTATATTAAAAAGAAACCTAGGATTGTTTTTATTCTTTTTATTAAAGATGAAAAATATGCTGTTCTGGCTGTTCGAAGGCTCTTTTTATATAGACTATTTTTCCACACTAAATAAGAATCCTGTAAATGTGTGGAGCGCCATTTTCTCTCTAGTTTTCTAACGTTGTTCTTCAGGGTACGTAGCTCTAAATTAAACCAGGGAGCTAATCTTCTATGACTAGACACCTTTCTTTTCAAGGGGGCAATTTTGTCTATTGCCAGAACTATAACGTCAAGTTGAACGCTATGAACTAGAACGTCAAGTTGTGAGGGGTCACGAGTTAAATCACTGTTTTCTATTGTACTTTTATATACTGAGGAAATTAAAGTTGGAAGAGCTTCTTTAAAACTTGCTACAGCATTGTCTGATAATGCTCTGGTATAATGAAGTTTTCTTTCAGGTTTGAAATGGTCATTTAGAGTGAATTTAACAGTGATCACAAAATGATCATACTGGATAGGGTTATGTGGAAAGACAGGTATTTCTTCACAGTCAATGCCATAAGTCAGCACAAGATCTAAAGTGTGGTGAAAACTTTGTCGCCACGCAAGTTTGGGTAGCGTTAGCTAAGATATCAGCAAAGTAACACGTAGGTGTAACTACAAGTAACTGCTTACCTGGTACTCCAATATCTTCGGATATCTTCCTCCAAATAAGGTCCGACATCAGTTCCAATAATCGCTGATTGGTTGATGCCCCGTGTCTGTTGCAAAAAAGTTCAGTTTTCCCAACTTCACGCAGCAGCTGTTCAGGCGGTCCATCAATGTGTCCAAGCAGCAGCTGTGTGGACACGCTGATGTCCTATGCGACTACTGACTTGATGCGTGGCAGCTTGACGCCGACTTGCTGCACACAGACTTTGCATTAAGTCTAACTGCCCTGCAGCCTGGACACGCTGACTGGTGTGAATGTGGCAGTAGCCTGTTGAACGACAGACTGACCACTTTTATTTACTCTGCTAATTTTCTCTTCTACTACTCTCCAGATGTATTTTCTGCTGTTATTGTGATTGTTAACCTTGTTTTCTATGAGTGTTTTTCTCTCCATAGAAGCTCCACCTGGTCTGGTACCCTGCTCAGCTACAGCGCTCCTTGCTGGATGAGGAACTGAACATACTCTTTGTCTTGTTGTCAACTTTTTTCTTTCTTTAATATAGAAAATACTCTTACATCAGTTCTTTTGTTCTTTCTGTGTCTCTTCGTTGTCTTCTTAAACTCCCACATGTTTGTGGCAGATGATTGCTTATACTGAGGTTTTGCTGGAGGTTTCTTCCTGTTAAAGGGGAGTTTTTCCTCTCCACTGTTGCTATGTGTTTGCTCAGTCTGAGAAATTGCTGTGTTGGAGTTTGCATGTACACGGCTCAACCTCCCGTCAATGAATCAACACAATCTGCTGGGATTCCTTACATAAAAAAATTAAATGATTTTAATGTTTGTATAATTATATCAAAATGACTTTTCTTGTAAAGTGCTTTGAGATTAAATATTTTGTGAATCGGTGCTACACAAATAAACTGAACTGAATTAATTGCTAATCACTGACAAAATTGAATAGATATTAATTTACATTTTCAAAATTACATCCAATAAATCAGGGATTTGCAACTTTTTCAAATCTGATAGCAACATTTGCCCTGGCTACTATGAAGTAAAATTTATCTAAAACCTAAATTGATATCTATTTTTAAATTATACAGACGTGGACAAAATTGTTGGTACCCTTCATTAAATAAAAGAAAAACTCATAATGGTCACAGAAATAACTTTAATCTGACAAAAGTAATAATGAATAAAAATTATATAAATGTTGACCAATGAAAGTCAGACATTGCTTTTCATCCATGCTTCAACAGAATTATTTAAAAAATAAATGCATGAAACAGGCCTGGACAAAAATGATGGTACCCCTAGAAAAGAATGAAAATAATGTGACCAAAGGGACATGTTAATCCAAGGTATGTCCACTAATCAGCATCCCTAGGTGTCTACGATCCTGTAATCACTCAGTGGGCCTATATATAGGACTCCAGGTAGTCACTGTGTTGTTTGGTGACGTGGTGTGTACCACACTCAATATAAACCAGAGGAAGCAAAGGAAAGAGTTGTCTCAGGAGATGAGAAAGAAAATCATAGACAAGCATGTTAACTGTAAAGGCTATAAGACCATCTCCAAGCAGCTAGATGTTTCTGTGACTACAGCTGCACATGTCATTCAGTAATGTACGATCCATGGGACTGTAGCCAACCTCCCTGGACGTGACTGCAGGAGGAAAATTGATGACAGATCAAAGAGACGGATAATCCAAATGGTAACAAAAGAGCCTAGAAAGACTTCAAAATACATCCAAGCTGAACTTTATGCTCAAGGAACATCAGTGTCAGAACGGAACATCCTTCGCTGTTTGAGCCAGAGGAGAAATCATAAAAAAAACAGACTGCAGTATGCCAAACTACATGCTGACGAGCCGCAAAGCTTCTGGGAGAATGTCCTGTGGACAGATGAGACAAAAATTTAACTTTTTGCCAAGGCACATCAGCTCTATGTTCCCAGACGGAAAAATGAAGCATATCTAGAAAAGAACACGATCCCTACTGTGAAACATGGGGGAGGCTCGGTTATGTTCTGGGGCTGATTTGCTGCATCTGACACAGGGTGTCTTGAATCTGTGCAGGGTACAATGAAATCTCAAGACTATCAGGGGATTCTAGAGAGAAATGTGCTGGCCAGTGTCAGAAAGCACGGTCTCAGTCGCAGGTCACGGGTCTTACAACAGGAAAATGACCCAAAACACACAGCTAAAAACATCCAAGAAGGGCTAAGAGGAAAACACTGGCCTTCTATGAGCCCTGATCTCAATCCTATTGAGCATCTTTGGAAGGAGCTGAAACGTGCTGTCTGGAAAAGGCGCCCTTCAAACCGGAAACAACTAGAACAGTTTGCTCATGAGGAGTGGGCCAAAATACCTGCTGAGAGGTGCAGAAGTCTCATTGACAGTTACAGGAATCATTTGATTGCAGTGATTGCCTCAAAAGGTTGTGCAACCAAATATTAAGTTGTGGGTACCATCATTTTTGTCCAGGCCTGTTTCATGCATTTATTTTTTAAATAATTCTGTTGAAGCATGGATGAAAAGCAATGTCTGACTTTCATTGGTCAACATTTATATAATTTTTATTTATTATTACTTTTGTCAGATTAAAGTTATTTCTGTGACCATTATGAGTTTTTCTTTGATTTAATGAAGGGTACCAACACTTTTATCCACGTCTGTAGAGCATGCAGCCATATGATCCCTGGGAAAAATTAAATTTGTATGATAAATAGGGAGTAAATATAAAAAGTACTATGGATTCAGCAACCCCATGTTAAAGCTAAACTAAATACAGTGGCTGAAGTTACTATGATTTTATATTACACCACACTAGTTAATGTTAATCATACATCATATTTAACTGTAGGATTTATTTTGCAGTTTATACATATACTTTTTCATACTGCTTTATCAGGATACAACAAAAGGTAAATGCCTTGTTTAACTACATACTCTGGGGCCACCCACCATATGATGAGCCCACCCACTGGAGATGGTTCCAGCTGGTCTGGTCCCTGCAGTGGAAAACCAACCAGGGACGAGAAAGGATAAGAAGGGCCAATAAATTCACTTCAATTCAATTCACTTTTATTTAAATAGCGCCAATTCACAACAAATATCATCTTAAGGCACTTTATAACAAAAGTAAATTTAATACAATTATACAAACATTCCAATCAGTCATGAACGTGATGTTGTGCCCGGATCATGCAGACTCCAACCACAGCAATTCCTCAGCGATCCCTCATACTGAGCAAGCATGTTGCGACAGTGGAGAGGAAAAACCTTCCTTTAACAGGAAGAAACATACGGCAGAACCACAACCTGGCTCAGTACAAGCGGTCATCTGCCACGACCGTCTGGGGGTCTAAGAAGAAAAGAGAAGAGACAGCATGGAGGATGCTTGGTGACTTTGAGCATTATCTGGACCAATGTTCCCCATCCAGCAGGGGGCATTGTAGTTGAGCAGGGTACCAGGCCATGTGGAGTTTCTATGGGGAGATCTCTTGTTGCAGCATTTTGGATCAACTGAAGGCATTTAATTGCATTTTGTGGACGTCCTGATAATAAGGAATTACAGTAGTCCGGCCTTGAAGTAACAAATGCATGGACTAGTTTCTCTGCATCACTCCTGGACAGGATGTTTCTAATTTTAGCAATATTCCGGAGGTGAAAGAAATCTTAGAAACCTGTTTAATATGGGTTTAAATGTCATGTCTTGGTCAAAAATTACACAGAGGTTCTTAACATTACCAGAGGCCAAATTAATGTCATCCAGATGAAGTGATTAATTTAGCAGTTTCATTTTTAAAGCTTCATGTCCAAAGACAACAACTTTTGTCTTGTCTGAATTTAAAAGCAGAAAATTCAGAGTCATCCAGGTTTTTATGTCTTCCAGACATGCTTGTAATCTACCTAACTGATTGGGTTAATTTGGATAAATATAATTAAATTTAGTGCTATGGTGGGCTGGATATGGCACTGGGCCTAGAGTTTGACACGTGCCCTAGGGGGAGAGCACCAGCAGCTACACAGTAAAAGCCTCCCGGACAGCAAGGGAGATCCCCTGCGCCACCCACACATCCAAGGCCCCTGTGTCCAAGGCAGGAACCCAGAGCACACATCAGCCAAAAATCTTGGTGACATACCTACCAGAAACAGACTGATAACCTGGCCAGCCAACACACAAGCTGACATCTTGGTGGAGCCCCAGAAGGAGGGAGATTATCAGCGGTCTTGGATGTCTTCCATTTTCTAATAATTGTTCCAACAGTTGGTTTGTTCACACCAAGCTGCCTACCTATTGCATATTAAGTCTACCCAGCCCGGTGCAGATCTACAATCTTGGTTCTGGTGTCATTTGACAGCTCTTTGGTCTGGGCAAAAGTGAAGTTTGTAGTGTGACTGTTTGAGGTTGGGGACAGGTGTCTTTTATACTAACCAGTTACACTAACCAGTTCAAACAGATTCCATTAATACATGTAATGAGAGGAGGACAGAGGAGCATCTTACGGATGAAGTTACAGGTCAGTGAGAGCCAGAAATCTTGCTTGTTTGTAAGTGATAAATACCTATTTTCCACAATAATTTCGTAAATAAATTCTGATAGAAATCAGAGCATGTGGTTTTCAAATTTTTTTTCTTATTTTGTCTATCATAGTTGAGGTATATCTATGATGAAAATTACAGGCCTCTCTCATCTTTTTAAGTGGGAGAACTTGAACAATTGGTGACTGACTAAATAATATTTTGCCCCTCCGTATTTGTGAATGTTTTTGAAAACTTAGAAGAGAGCAGTTTCTGTGCTGTGATGAGCATGAAAAGCATCAAAACAGTTGGTCATTTTTAGGAAGCTATTCAACTGTTGAAACCCAACTTTTTCAATAATCTTGATCATGAACAGAAGATTAGAGAATGGCCTGTAGTTCTGCATTAGAACGCTGTCCACATTGTTCCTCTTTCATAGTTGTTTTATACCTGCTGTTTAAAACTTGTGGAAGACACCTGATAACATGGATGAGTTAACTATTTGAATCAGATCAGGCCCAATGACAGGAAAAACTTTCTTTAGAAAATCTGTTGGTAGGATATCGATGCAGCAAAAGAAGGAGCTTAATTGGGTTATGATTTCATGAAGGTTTGAGGCTAATCAGCGTTATGTCTGAAGTCTGGGGTGTTTCTGTTTTTGTTTGTATGTCCTTGTTTTCTCTACCATCCCAGTGATCTCCACCAGGGGGCCTAGCCAGATACTGCGACCTGTCTATCATCATTGGAGGGCGGAGTCATGCTGGTTTGCTACTGCACACCTGGAATACATTGAGCCTCACCAGGCTGCTTTAAAAGGACCTGTTTGGAAGAACTTCAGTGTCTGAGGTTACGTCCACACTAAGCCGGATAAGGTTATACGGGGAGTTAGACGCCTAATGTTATCCACTCAACACGAGCATTTACGCCCCGTTTAAGGTCCGTTTAAGTTCCCATGATTGCGCAATCCCATACAGACCTGTGCAAATACTGGGCATGCGCGAAAAGACGAACGGCAAACGCGTATAATCTACGTGACACCAGCGCCTACATAATATATACAAGAAGCTCTACAGCACAGAACATATCTGCTTGTCCCGTTAACCGAAGAGAACAGCTGCTCAGAGGAAGAGAGAGTTTTTGGTGTGGACAGACGACGAGATCGATTTATTACTCTTTGCTGTTGTCTTTGTCTGTAGTGTCGTATTATTATTGACGCAGCATTCATTGACGCCACTTCCTTTCATTATCCGGGGAAGCTGTCCACACTGGCTCGCTTAGCCGTTGAATTAAGATTTACACGGCTCTCTTACCCGGCTAATAGTTATCCGGCCACAGACCTTAAACGACGCCGGGTTAGTGTGGACGATAGGGGGGTGAAGACTAAATATTTATACATTTAAGGCATTAGCCGGCTTAGTGTGGACGTGGCCTGAGAGTCATCTTGCAATAGCTCCACTCTGATCCTCCATGATCTTTCGTTGTTCTCCAGTAAAAGGTTTGGTTTGAAATTACCCACACCTGACCACCCTGAAGCTCTGTTTCGTTTCACGGCTCATGGCTCCTGAGTTCTTTCACAGTCACACTTCAGTTTGAAGTTCTGCTTCTCCACCCTCCTCCTTCCACCCTCAGTCTCTTGCTGCTCCACTTCCCCCTGAATCCTTACAGACTGCTCACGGAGACATTCTAGATTTCTCTCACTTCAACTGGTCTCATTTCTCCCATCTGCAAGTAAGCTTTGTCATAGAAAGAAAACATCTTCTTCCTTACACAAACACGAGACTGAAGTCTGGATCTGTATTTTTCTTATTGTATTCTATTACGGCCAGTATTGCACAGGAGCCCATTTGGGCAAAGCTTGACTCCCTTTCACCAGTCCCATCATGTCTCACTCCCTGTAAGCAGCTTCTGCCTCAAGCCATCTATGTCTACATTCTAAGGTTAATGTAAAAATACTGCTCACTTTAGCTAGAGGCAACAAGTTAAAAGGCCTCTCTTATTATGCCATATTCCCTAGATGCATTTATTAATATGCAGTTATGCAACTAGTTCATCCATCCATCCATTTTCTGAACCGCTTATTCCTCAGGGGGTCGCGTGGGGGCTGGTGCCTATCTCCAGCTGTCAACGGGGGAGAGGCGGGGTACACCCTGGACAGGTCGCCAGTCCATCACAGGCAACTAGTTCATATAACATTAAAATATTCCTGTAACAGCCTCACATAGTATCTTTCTTAACAACTCAGTCGATTCAATAACTCACTTAATTTAGGCCTCAGGATCTCCCCTCCCTTTACCCTAACATGCTTTCACCTTCATTTTATACACAAGAATATTAATTGAAAGCAAAAGCTCAAACCCTTAAAACTATCCGGTTACTCTGAGTGTGTTTATGTTTATGGATGGAGTCAAAAACATTCTCTAAATAGGTTGTTTTTAGTCACATTTTTCATTTCTGTTGATAAAATTAATACAATTCATCAATGAGAGCAGCTGTTTTGGACATTATCCTTTATACAGTTTATGTCATTAAAGATAACAGGAGGGAACAAAATGGATGCTCTGCAACAAGATACACCATACACTAACGTTTTAACGTCATGACTTAGATTTCTAAACTTTATTTCAGACAAGAGTAAAGACAAAGCACATTTGAGAGAGACAATAAATGTAAATGTGTGTTCACCTTTCTCCTTCAGGGAGATGGAGCCAGTGCAGCAAAGTCAGTATCCTCCTCTCCAAAGGAATGGCCCTACAGCATACAAATAGAAACACGTTATAAAGCTTACATCTCCACATCGATTTGAATCGATTCAAAATTCAATTCAAAAATACTTTATTGATCCCAGAGGGAAATTAACTGTTGTTGTAGCTCATTACTAATACATTTTTCAAGGAGTTGTTGTAGACCATGATGACTGTAGGGAGAAAGGATTTCCTCTAGCGGTCTATGTTGCAGCGAAACTGAAGAAGCCTCCGACTGAAGATACTCTGTTGCTGTAGGACAGTCTCAAGAAGAGGATACTCAGGCATGTCCATAATCTTTTTAATTTTATGAAGAATCCTCCTTTGCATTCTTTGACTTATCCCTGTTTTTCTGACATGTACAACCATCTCATTCAATGTAAGATGATTGTTTCTACACCATACCATAAAGCGGTCCACCAGCTCTCTGTATCCAGCTTCTTCTCCATCTCTGATACACCCGACAATTGCAGAGTCGTCTGAGTATTTCTGCAGATGACAGGTCTCCATCTTATACTGGAAGTCTGAGGTGTACAGAGTGAAAAGGAATGGTGAGAGTACACTCCCTTGTGGTGCTCCTGTGCTGCTGACCAGCTGGTTTGACACACAATCCTTCAGTCTCACAAACTGGTTTGTTTGTCAGGTAGTCACTGATCCAGCTGATTGTTGAGGCCTCCACCTTTGTCTTCAGGAGTTTCTGACAAAGCAAATCAGGCTGAATTGTATTAAATGGAGAAATCAAAGAACATGATCCCCACAGTGCTGCCTGCTTTGTCCAGGTGACAGTGACTTGGTTGAAGCAGGTTGATAATGGCATCTTCAACACCAACACCATGGCGATAAGCAAATTGCAGGGGGTCCTGATAGGTTCTAGTTTGCTTACTCAGGTTGGGCAACAGGAGTCTCTCCAAGACCTTCATGATGTGGGATGTCAGGGCAACAGGTCCATAGTCCTTAATGACTGATCTGATGGGTGGGTTTTCTTTGGTACTCTATAACCCTAGAACCTTCTCCTGGGTCAGGCTAAGGTTGAAGGGGTGCTGCAAAATCCCACAGAGCTGCTATAGGCAGGTCTTTATGAGTCTGGGGCTGACAACATCTGGACCTGCACCCTTGTTCTGGTTCAGTTTCTCCAGCTGCCTCTTCACCTGACTTCTACAGACACACAGGTGGAAGAGTGAGATAAAGGGGATAGCACAATCTCCTGACTTGTTTGAAGACAAAGTTGTGCAAGTAATGTTCATGACTGAGGTAGAAAATAACACATCTGAGTTGTGACAGGTGTGGGTCAGAGGAGAGTGGGATGTCTCATTGGCTGGAAACAGGAGAGGAGGATGCTGAGCTTGTTCCTGAACTGAACCTATTGAAGAATGTGTTCAGTTCATTGGCTCTATCCAGTCCTTCCTGTGCTCTTTTTCATTCCAGACCAGTGTTATTATTGTGGCAAGGTACACAACGAGGGCCCAGGCGTGATTAAATCCCACGACTCCTGGGTGAGAGTCATGTGCGCTAAACATTCAGCCAAAGGGATATCCCTGTGGCCAAGCAGCCAGGGCACAAATAACGAAAACTAGAAGTAACTGTTAACTGAAATAAAATAAAAATGAGAAATTGAAACAAAACGAAAACGAACTGAAAATTATGTTCACAAAACAAACTAAAACAAACAAAATATAATGAGAAAATGGGCTTAGTTTCTGTTTCATACAGTGCCTCATAAGGTCTAGAAGAAATATTTCTATGTCGCTCTTTCGTTGTCACCAGAAACAGAAGCAATTATCTCTGTTGTGCCTTTTTAGTTGCACAAATTGCCTTGATAAAAACAACAGACCGGGAAAGTTGGATACAATCCCATCGAGTCACCTCCTTTCAAGGAAATAAGATGTCTTTGGATTGCAAGCTATCAGAAGAAGTGATTTAAACGATAATTAAACAGTCTGCAGCAAAAACTTCATAACAGGTGAGCTATGACAGCTAACAAGAAAGCTAACACTGCAATTGCAAACTGCAAACAATAGCAATGCGAGCCGGTGTTCACTCTTGAGTTACACTGGAGTTGTGCAGCTTGTGTAGGTTGTGTGTGTATCTGCTGTGTTGGTGGAAAAAAATCCCTCTCTAGTTTCTAGTTATTGGTGGTTTTTACTGGCTATACTGCATTATCCCAACATGTCAGTCAAGTAGTCTGTGTTGCTGCGGTCCACCTGGCGTCATTTCAGCAAAGGTTGAGAGAAAGCACAAATGTGCAAAATCATCAAAACCTCATAGTACTTAAGCTGGCTTGGTTTTTGTTTTGTTTTGTCGCCACTCAGTGTTTTTATAGAACTGTAGCACCTGCACATGTGTTGTTATTGTGTGCGGGGGAATTACTAGACCTTATTCACTGGGGCACGTGCCTTAGTAAAAGTGTCTAATGCCCAAGTAAAATTATAGCGCTGCTCTCACTGGAACTGGCATTCATGACTAACTGAACTGCATGCATAACTCAAGCCTGTCACTCACCAGCCAAAAAGGAAAAAAGAAAAGGGTCACAATAGCCAATCAGAAAATAGCACCTCTGTAGCTAGGTAAGATTGAACACAACAACCAATGAAATTCATTCACATGATTCCTGCGAAAGCTTTGTTTTACCCAAAAAAACACAAAAAAAACAGTTTTTGTTTTTGTTTTTTTTTAACGTGTCCTGTCTAGCAGTATGCTAATCAGAATTGGTGTCTGAGTACCAAGTACAAGCCCAACAGTTTTACTTTCCCAAGCAGAGTATTACAGCTTCGCTGTAGTACGCCACTTGATGTATATGTATGAAAAATCTTTATTAGTGATTACTGTGGGTTCAATTTCCTGACGTCATGGACATTAAACTGAGACAAGAAGGGAGAAAGGAAGAAGGTGAAGAAAAGAAACCGGACCAACAGAGGCGCGAACCGACGACACAAGACAGGGAGGCAAACAAAGAACACAAGAAAACATCCCAGTCCTCCACCTCTGCCGGACGGCAGAGAAACAGTAATACAAAACAAAAACAACAAACTGTACAGAACCAAACCAATAGTTCGGATCTAGTAGAATAAACAAAGAATTATACATTCACTACACACAAGCATTGATTAATGAACATAATACAAATGTTTCTGGTAAGCTCCTGTGAACAACTAACTAATGATGATAACCTCAGCTTAAGATATGTCCGTCCTCACCTATGTCCCCACACCTATGTGTGTGCGAGCATGCAGGTCTGAATAAGGTTTCCCCATGCAAGTGATTGATAGCTGGTGTAAGGAACCGTCAATCCGTCCTACAGGAATCGGCACAGACATGGAGGAGGCAAGAGATGTATGCATCCAGGGTCCCACAGAGTACAGAGTCCACAGGCGGATCAGCGCAGGGTCGATCACCCACCAAGAGAGGAACAGATGGAAGTCCCAGGGGAGCACCCACCAGCCGCAATGCTGGGGCCCGAGAGATCGCAGTGACGAGCCCACGGGCTCCGCCGGTAACCGGCTACGCCAGGGCGGGCCCGGACCAGGAACCGGAGGCCACGGGGACCAGGGGCACCCCGCCCCCCAGCGGGGCCCCAACCAGGGACCAGCCGACAAGGGCCCCCCGCCGCCGCCGCAGGCAAGGAGGACCCGCAGCCAACCGACGGACAACACACGCCGCCGCCACCCCGGACCAATACCCACCGCCAACAACCCGGCCCGCCTCCACACATCCACACGCCAGGGAGCCACAGCAAGAGCCACAGCGGATGTACGCCCTCCCCAGGCCGCGCCCAGCCGGCACCTGGACATCCAGATCTTCCAGCTCCAGGGTCCAGATCCCGCCCCACGTAGGGCGCCAAGATCAGGGGCCCAGCCAATGCCGGACAGCCCCACCAGGTGAACAGACCAGCCAGCAGAAGTCCTGGAACCGGCAGGAGGACTGGGCGCCAGGCACGGTCCCCACCGATCCACCGGACGGCACCAACCTATTCTACAACCCCGGCACCCCCATAAGAGGTGCCCCAGTCAATCCAAGGAGGACATCGGCCCGAAACAGCGGCCGCCCGACACACCGGACCACCCAGGACCCGCCCGACATGCACCAGGACCGAGCCGGGCCGCAACCGGGACCCCCAGCCCCATGCATCGAGAGTCATCATCAACCAGCGGGCAGGAGCAACCATCACCGACGGGGAGTGACGGGGAGGGAAGAAGATGCATCAGGCCAGAGAGCAGCCAAACACCCAACCTGACAGGTAGACATAGACAGACAGAGACACTCATACGTACCCTCCCTCTCATGCGTACACATTCTTACAAATACAGGACATACGAAAAAAGGACGCTATACACTCATTCATACCCCCCATACGTACACTATACTCCATACTCCCAGGCCCAGGGACAGACGCCCCAATAGAGAACCCTGCCCCTGCACCCAGGAGACAGACCCCTTTGCCCACCAGGACGGGGACAAGCAGACCGCCAAGGCCCCCACACCGGCAAGAGCAGCCCACCAGCCCAGGACCCCGACCAGACGGCGTGATGTTCTATCCGGGCTCCGACCCCTGATGGTCCAACGAACAGGGGTGTGGAAAGACCCCCCAGCCTCTCTCCCCCAGCTCAATGTGGTGTTGTTGCGTGTTGTTCTAATGTGCACTTAAAACAGAGGGGGGGGACATGGGAATACTGCCGGGTACCCCCATCTCCCCCCCCGGGCCCTCAGTGTCTAGATGCGTTTAACCAGTGGGTGCCGGCACCACAGGCGAGGCCCCCTCAACGGGGGGGCCTCGCCTGTGGCGCCACACCGCCAGGTCCCTACATGTGCGTTCCCTGTAAATGTTGCAAGTGTAGTGTCTAAGTTGCTCAATAAAATCGGGACCCAGGCCGCCACCGGGTAGCAAAGACGGAAGCTCCATCCCGCACCCCAGTGACGTGCCCACGTCCCAAGGCCTTGTGAATGGTAGAATGAAGGAGCAGGTGGACAGAGGCATGGGGATGGGGAGAAAATAACTGGGGTGACCATTGCCAACCCCAGGGAGCCAGCTCCCCTGCTGACTCCAATAGGCACCCCCGTTCGGCCCGATCCACCAGGGGTGGGAGGCCCCAGCACGTCCAGTCGGGGCCCACGGCAGCGGTACCCCCGAGCCCCATGGGGGCCCCGGCAATCCACCAGCCCCCATGCCAGGGGCATACCTAAATCCTTCCCAACATTCACACTGCTAACAAAACACATGTCACTAGACACCCAGGTTGAGTTTAGCCCCCCCTCACCCTCAACGCCCTCCCCCCTCCCGTCCCAAGCGCACCCCGTTAAAAAGAGCGCCTGTGCTAGATGGTAAAAAGCCTCCCCGCCAATAAGAGACGCCCCAGGCACCGCCAGCGTCCGAGGACCCCCGGGCCGAGGCCGGAACCCGGCGCACCACCGACTCGGGTACCCCGGACATGCCGCGCCAGGCCCGTGAGCAGACCGAAGTCCCGGGCGGCCAATCCCCAGGCCGACATCCTCCAGCCTTGCTACTACCGCCCGATGGCCGGGTGGCAACAGAACCCAGCACGTCCACCCACCAGCCCACACCCCACCAACTGGTCAGTCACCGTGGAGGCCGACCAACACCGGCCAGAGGCCCCCACCTCAGCACCCCCGCGAGGGCTAAGACCAAGACCCAGGAGCCATGTCCAGTGTCAATATAGCCGATCGGGCCCGGAGACGCCGGCCACCCGCCACGGCCTCTCGCCGACGCCCGGACGCGGCAAGCGGCCACCGGGGAGCAAGCGACAGGAACCAGCCCGGGGAGATGGAAAGGGCAGCAGCGCCCGCCAACCACCGGCCGACCACAGCCCCCCCCCAGCCGGCACCGACGGCAGCGCCCCCCCCCGGCCAAGCCCCAGCCAGGGCCCCAGCCGGGGGGCACGTCGCCCCAGAACCCCGAGCCCCAGGCCCAGCCCAGACCCCCCCAGAGCAGCACAGCACCAGGCCAGTAACCCGTGTCCGCCAGCACGACCCCTCTAAGGCGCCGCATGCAGCCACTAGGAGTCACCACACAAAGCCCCCAAAGTCCCACCCCAGGCGAGGGTCACGGCACCTACCGCCGAACCGCAAGCGGACCCACCCCCAAGGACCTCCCCGCAGTCACCACCAACCCTTAAGCTCCACATCGGCAACCGTGTCCCACAGAACGGAATCAAGGGCCCGACCCCACTAGGTGATGGAACTGATCAAGGGTGACCAGAAAGATTGATCAGATGTGGAGGCAGATGCCGTTTCTAGACCAATGTAATCCAGAAGGAGATCTCTATATTGATTAATATTCAGAGTATTTTTATTTTTCCAGTTCAAGAGGATATTTTTCTTAGCGATGCATAAGGCGATGTAAAATAATTGCATAGACTTTGTATCCATGGTAACTTCATCTACATTTCCCAGCAAGCAAACTGTGGGAGCAGGTGTGATATTACATTTCAGACACTTTGATAGATCTTCACATATCTGGTACCAATATTTCTTAACAGGTGGGCAGAACCAAAGAGCATGAATATAATTGTCTGGTAGATTGCTTGTACATTGTAAACAGGTATCAGACGGCGTATAACCCATCTTGAACATCCGTTGCCCTGTATAATGCACTCTATGAAGGATTTTATATTGTATTAATCGTAGATTAGGATTTTTAAGAAATTTAAAGGCTCCCATTTTGAAATAGGAAGGGCTATTGATTCATCTATTCTATTTAATGTTTTGTATATTTTAGATAGCAGTTTGGGAGGGTTAAGATTAAGGAAGTCTAAAACTTTTCCTGGAATTTTTAAATCAACTGTATTGAGCCTAAATTTATTTTTTATAATTGATTTAATTTGTTGGTATTCTAAGAATTTATTCTTGTTAATTCCGAATTGTGTAACCAATGTATTAAATTGGATAAAGTCTGTTCCATCAAATATATGCTCCAGGTATTCAATTCCTTTACAACTCCAGCCTGGAAAGTTGATCATGCATTTTTTTTGTAAGATATCCGGGTTATTCCAGATGGGTGTACGCCTGCATGGGACTAGTGAGGTCTTTGTCATTTTAAGAAATTCCCACCAAGCTGTCAGAGAGGAGCTGATATTAATACTTTTGAAACATTCATTTTGTTTTATATTTGAGCTAACAAAAGGTAGATCTGAAAGTTTTATCTTATTGCATAGTGTCTGTTCTACATCTACCCAGCACTCATCGATATAACTGTGTTTTACCCATCTTGATGTGTATTGGAGTCTGTTGGCTAAGAAATAATGACGAAAGTTTGGTAGGTCTAGACCTCCTTTATCTTTGGACTTCTGTAGTGTTTTTAAGCTGATACGTGGGGGTTTATCTTTCCAAAGGAATTTAGAAACAGAAGAGTCCAGAGATCTAAACCAATCAGGTGATGGTTTGCTTGGGATCATTGAGAATAAATAATTGATTCTAGGCAAAACCATCATTTTTATTGTAGCTACCCTTCCAATAAGTGATATTGGAAGGGATTTCCATCTTGCCAGATCATCTTCCACTTTTTTTAAAAGTGGGACGTAGTTTAGCTTAGATAAGTCTGCCAGTCTTGGTGAGATATGGATACCTAGATATGTAATATTTCCCGACCGGAGCTGTAAAGCAACAGGACTCTGGTAAGAACAGTTGATTGGAAGGACTGTAGATTTTAACCAATTTATGGAATAGTCTGAAACTCTTGAGTAAGATTTTATTAACTCAATTACCTGATACAAGGAAGTTTGTGAATGCTGTAGAAAAAGTAGTACATCATCTGCGTATAAACTGATTTTATGTTCTATTTTGTTGCATTGTATACCTTTAACATTATTATTTTGCCTGATTGCTGCTGCTAATGGTTCAATAAAAATAGCAAAGAGGGAGGGAGAAAGTGGACATCCCTGCCTGGTACCTCTCTGAAGAAAGAACCTTGATGATGTTTGATTATTGGTCCTAATACATGCTGTTGGTGAGCTGTATAATATTTTTAACCAGTTTACAAAAGAATTACTGAATCCGAATTTATTTAAGGCTGCAAATAAAAATTTCCAGTTAACTCTATCAAATGCTTTTTCTGCATCTAAAGATAATATATTGGTTTGGACGTTTTTACAGTGGGAATAATCTATTAAATCTATTAATCTACGTGAATTTGTGGAAGAGAGCCTACCTTTTATAAAACCTGTTTGATCAGGGTGGATTATTAGAGGTGTTATTTTCTCTATCCTTCTTGCAAGAGCTTTGCAAATTATTTTCAGATCCACATTGATAAGAGAAATCGGACGATAACTGGTAGGAGACATAGGGTCTTTTCCTGGTTTTAATAGAAGATTGATGTAGGCAGAATTCATGTTTGGTGGTATTCGACCATTTTCCTTTGTTTCCTGTAACATTTTGTAAAATGTTGGTGCCAGAATATTCCAGAATTCTTTATAGAACTCTGCTGGAAATCCATCTGGACCTGGAGCTTTATTATTAGGCATGGATTGGAGGGCCTCCTGGAGTTCAGACACTGTTAGCGGTGAATCCAGGGCCTTTGCTTGACTGTCTGAAAGTTTAGGAAGAGTTATTTTATCCAGAAATTGTACAATATCATTATTTGAAGGGTTTATCTCTGGTGTGTATAAAGTCTCATAAAATTCTTTGAATGTATTGTTTATTTTTTCAGGGTCATATATTATATTCCCAGTTTTGTCTTTGATTGCAGATATAGTTGTTTTTTCTTTATTTGTTTTTAACTGATTAGCTAAGAAGCTACCTGATTTATTACTATGTTCAAAGTGTTCTATTCTAAGTCTTTGGATTAAAAACTGCGTCCTTTTATTAATAATTTCATTTAACTCTAATTTTGCTTTCCTTATTTTACTTAAGCTCTCTTTATCCAGGGAATGTTCTAATGATTTAATAGTTTCTTCTAATTCCTGAACATGTTTATTTTCTGTTCTCTTTTTATTTGATGAGAATGAAATTATTTTACCTCTAATCACAGCTTTCCCTGCTTCCCATAGAGTGGATGGCGACATACCAGGGAGATCATTAAATTCCATGTATGAAGCCCATTCTTTTTCAATATATTTAATAAATTCTTTATCCTTAAGTAATGATGTATTAAATCTCCAATTTTTATATTGAAGGGTTGCAATTTTATTTGCTAAATTTAAAGAAACAGGAGCGTGATCGCTGATCACTATAGGATGTATCTCAGTGTCTGAAATGTCATTCAACAGTGAGCTGCTGACTAACAAAAACTGTTTTAATGTTACAACAAATTCACAACTTGTTTGACAGAAAAAATGACAAGTTGATCGGTGTTAGAGAATGTTGCCCACATAATTAGCATCTGTTTTTCGAAAGCTTAGTGTCATTGCAGACAATTAATGATTTATACGTATACTGTAGAGAGTGTCCTGTAAAAGTAGCCTAAACTGTTAGTGAAGCCGTCCTACTGTAAAACTAAGCATAGCCTTCTGATAAACTATTCAGAGATGGACATCAGAAAATTCTTCCTGAACAGAAGCAGAGGGACAGGAACAGAGAGGAGAGATGAGGAGGACAAGGTAGGTATGATAGTTGTTCACATTTACAGTAACAAACACGTATGCTGGTAATAGCTAGTGCTGTGATTTGATCAATGGTTTAAATCAAATTTAAATAAATTTGATGCATTTGCAAATGTAGTCTATAATAATCTACACAGAGTAAGAGTAGCCTATAGTTGATAATTTGCCTATAATATAGCCTAAGATAGAAAGATACTTTGTGTTTCTGTTTGTTAGTTACTTTGCTTTCCTGAACTACTTGTTTTAAACTTGGACTGACGTTTAGGTAGTAAAGAATCTGACACTTCCTAATCTTAAATGGTTGCAGTAAGAGGATGTTTGTAAATCTTTGAGATGTGTATGTGCAAATAAATATAATCATATTGCACCCGTGAATTTATCCTTGTATCTTTACCAGTGGTTTAATATAGCCTACAGTATGACAGTGACAATAATGATTTTGAAGGTTGTACCCATAGGCTAACCATTTATTTCATATTGCGAACACATTTTTTTTTTTTTAAGTATTGGGAATCCGGGGCCTGTGCCCCATCAAAGCCTGATTTGTATGGTTGTTAATCTGGCCCATGTCAATACAGTTTTTAGAAAAGCATAATAATTTTCTGAGATTTGGTTTTACATGTTTTTTAGTCTTGCCCACACACAACTTGTTCAATGAAAAGACTTAAACTAAAACTGAAACTAATAATAACTAAACTAAAACTAAACATTTTCAAAAAACTAAAACTAAACCACCTAACAAATGGTAAAAACTAACTAAAACTAAACAGAATTGAAATCTTAAGTCAAAACTAAATAAAAACTAAAACTAATGAACATTTTAAAACTATTATAATCCCGTTCCAGACCAGACATCTCTAATATTGTTCCTATTAAGTTTGTTCTCCAGCTTCTTACTGTAAGCCTCTTTGCTGTCTCTGATCGTGACTTTAAGTTGCTTCTGTATACTCCTTAATAACTCCATATCTCTGTCCCTGAAGGCTCTTTTTTTCTTGTCTTTAGCAGTTCCTTCAGCTCATTGGTGATCCAGGGTTTGTTATTAGGGAAGCATGTCACTGCTCTGGAGGGGATGATGTTGTCCATACAGAAGTTTTTGTAGTCAGTCACACACTCAGTCATGGCATTGATCTCCTCTTTAGCATTCTAAAGCTATAGGGAAAGCAATTATGGCAAACATAATCTTAAAACATATCATGAAAATTCAACTTTCTTAGCCCTTAAGTGCGGTATGTTGTTCATTTAGAGTCTGTAGGAATGCAAGAAAACATAAATTAGTAAACATAGTTGTGGTGGAGATATTTTTGTACCCTATTTTGGTTATATTTTAAGCAGTTTAATTTCCTCTATTATCTATTGCCTTTTTTGAACTATTATGTCACAGTATTTGCACTGCAACTGCTAAACAAGGTCATGGACTTCTGTCTTAACACTGAGTGAATCCGCCATCTTTTTCTCTCCCTGCGAGTTTGTAATCCTAGTTAAGGAATGCCGAAGGTGCAAGTAGAACAGCTTAAATGCTTGGTTGTTGGATTACCCAACAGGACTCTTTACACTGTCCGCCAGCATCAAAACTTCTGCAAAGTGCCTGGTTAAGTTTTATTTTTCATGGTAGTTTAACCGCATCTGTGGGGAAAGTACATTTTGTTAGCAGGAAGGACAAGATTTTCAGCTACCTGTCCCAACTTCAGGAGGGGCTTGCTGAAATACTTTGTTATATTGAGGCGTCAGTCTCTTCGGATGAAGGAAATGCCGGACACACTGTTACGACCCAGCTCGGCCAGGGTCGGGAAGTCGCAACAAAGGGAATCGTGCAAGTTGTTATAAGGTGGAACACAAGAGTTCATTGTAAAGTCAGACAAACTAGGCACACAGCTGGTAATGTAATCTGAACGAAGTTGGGGGTAGAGATGCTGCTCAACACAAAAACACATCAAAAGTCACTGTGGAAAATAAACAAGCCAGTTAGCAAACAAAGGAACAAAAACACTGGTCTTCTAAGTATAAATCAAAATCAAAAAGAAGCATTACCAACAACTAACAAACAGGAATATCCAAAAGATATTCCTGTACAAACAAAGCTTTTATTTAACCAAAAATCCTAGCTATCCCAACTCCGGGCTGTGAACAATAAACTGAAAGTTTAGCCAAACGGGCTGTTAACTTAAACCAAAAAGAATAAAGACTTCTAGCAGTCAACTCAAAAACCACTTAGTTCTAACACTAAGGGAACAAATACATACAAAGCTATACAAAAATCACCATTACTATTGTTATTATTATACACAAAGAAATAAATCAATAAACAAAGTACTATCTAAATCAATCTAATCTAATCTAATTCAATACAATTACCGCAAAGTCACAAAGTCCAAATCTCCAGTCACAAATTAGAGGCCAATTGTCTGAGCACACAATTGCCTGTGGAATGAAGGTTTGGAGTGTCTTTTATTTCCGGGATGTATGGGGTGTGGTTTGGCAATTATCAGGACAGCAACCACTGGGATCAGCGGAGAGGAAGGTGTGGAGATCTGGACCAATCCCCTCTGAGCAGTGGCAATCAGAAGGAAACAAGAAACACCTGAAGTTAGTTAGAGGCAGCCGTAACACACACGAAAGCAGTAAGCTTCAGGCTAGAAAATTTCAGGAAATTTAAAAGGGAACTGCCACATTGTGCGTAATCAGTCCCAACACCAATTAGAGGTCCTGTTGCCAAGTTAGATCAAGCAAGATTGACGGAATGGGAATCAAAGCTTAAATAGCTAAAAAAGCAAGAGTTTATAACTGAAGTAGTAATAACTAATGGTAGCAATGATTCTAGTACTTACTTGCATTCCAATGCAACTTTTTATCAATTGACTCAAATGAATCAGTGCAAACATTGAAGCAAAGTTCAAAGCTAAAATTAGCTAGGATGCTATTGCTAACTAGCATGCTAATGCTATCTATAATGTCATCAGCCTAAAAGGAATCACTACAAAAAGTTGAACAAATTTAAAAATAGCTAACATGCTAACATGAGCTAGCATGCTGATGCTAGCAAACATCTTAAAATTAGCATGAGCGGAATCAGTACGAGAATCTCGCCAAAAACCTACAATTAGCTAAATTCCAATTTGAATTAGCAATTCAATTCTAACTACCATGCTAATTCTAGCTAACATTTTATCATTAGTATGAGCGGGATCAGTACAAAAATATACTCAAAAAGCTAAAATTAGCCTAAATGCT
Organism: Apricaphanius iberus; assembly: GCA_028564705.1. Taxonomy (NCBI): domain Eukaryota; kingdom Metazoa; phylum Chordata; class Actinopteri; order Cyprinodontiformes; family Aphaniidae; genus Apricaphanius; species Apricaphanius iberus. The sequence goes on from JAPXFQ010000347.1 coordinate 27,874, forward strand.
AACAAGAGCTAGCATCATAATGCTAACAAGCATGCTAATGCTAGCTAATATGTTATTAATATGAGCAGGATCTGAACAAAAAAATAGTCAAAAAGCTAAAATGAGCTAAAATGCTAAAATGAGCTAGCATGCTAAAGGTAACTAACATGTTAACTAGCATGCAAATGCTAGTTAACATGCTATCATTAGTAGGAGAGGGATCAGTACAAAAATATACTCAAAAAGCTTAAATTAGCTAAAATGCTAACTAGGGCAAGCACGCTGATGCCAAGTAAATTACCATTATGTAAGTGGTGTGAAGACTTATGCTGCATTCAGACCTAATGGTGCATTCACACCGCAGGCTTTATCAGCATCAGGCAAAGCTCACAAAGCTTCTAGTTTGACGCTTCTATGTTGGAGCTTGCAAAGTCTGCCACTTCTGAGCAAAAAAGAGCGCATGGGCGGGGCTTCTTCTGTTGCCGGACCTTCTGAACTATGGCAGATAGTATTGAGAGTGGGGCTTGGCTTTATTTGCTAAATAAAGATAGACAACGTCGACTTCAGCAATATAAGCGCCGTTTGTTGATACACCCTATTCTACGGATGCGTTCTGAGTTTGGGGAGTTTGACCATTTGCTCCAGGAGCTACGTATGGATGAGGTTCGCTTTCACCACTACTTCCGTCTGTCCCGCGCCTAATTTTACGACCTCCTGGGCCACATCGGAGGTCAAATCTCCTACCAGGACACCAACTACAGGTTCTCTATTCCTCCTGAAGAGCGCCTGTCCATCTGTCTTCGGTAAGTGTTATTAATGATTTTTTAAATCTGCGTTATCTAGACTTAAAATGTAGGTTTTTCCTGCTCCCGCTACATTCAAAATATGTGTAGTGACATTGCTGCAATTATAAGCTCTGATTGGTTAACGCGCCGCTTCAGGGCCGTCAGCACCGTCAAAAGTTCAACTAGCTGAACTTCTGCGCTGCTGGCTTTATGAGCTTTGAAGCATCAAAAGCAGGAAAAGCTTGAAAAGTTGACGGACCCAAAGCTCACAAAGTGCCGCAGAGACCATGACGCTCCTCCAACGGCCTCCGCCATAGACTTAACATGTAATCTTGACGTCGCTGACACTGACAAAGTCCTTGGTCATATATAGAGATTAGTGTACAATGTGGGGTTTGAAGCATTATGGGATACGGAGTTGTTCTGGATGCCAAACATGCTAACTCATAGACAAGACAGACAGAGGGGGTTAAGCCTAGCTTATGCTTCTCCGTTTTGATGGACACAGATTGACGCAAGGCCATCATCCGTCACGGAGTAGAGGCCCATTTTTTAACTATCCGTCGACGAGACATCGAGAGTGTGCATCTGATTGGTTAGTTTCAGTAACAGCCAGAGATCATTTCACCAGAATGGGGCTCTATAGTCGCTGTAATCAGTAGTTAATGCGGCGTTTGGCCACTATATGCTTTATATTGGAAGGATAATTTATCTAATCTATTCTTTTGGTGATTTTGAACACAAGGAGGTGTAGGAAAACAACAAAACAGGCTGCTGTGTTTGTTTCCATGTGTTTCTAGAGGATTCCATGAGCTGCACTTCTAGTAAAAAGCGGACTACTATAAACAGAAAACGTCTCCGTCAATACGTCTGCGTCTGAGTGCATATTTGCGATCGGAGAAAAATAAAGTAGGCTTTAGAGATGCATGGAAGCCTCAAGAGACAGAGTCATTTGAGTGCAACTCTCGCTGAGACATACAAAAAGAAAGACAGAGAGAGAGAGAGAGAGAGAGAGAGAGAGAGAGAGAGAGAGAGAGAGATACAGCGACAGAAAGGCAGGAATAGATGGAGGCAGAAAAGGGGAATGAGACAGACGGACAGACAGACAAGCTGAAAGACAGAGAGACAGAAACCAACAGACAGAGACAGGAAGTCAGAAAGACAAAGATACATGGACTGGGACAGATGCGTAGACAGATAGACATGCTCTCTTTGTCACATTCTTCAGTAATAATGTAAAACAATAGGCTGCTATGATCCTGTATTAGACATCTAGAGAGAGAGAGAGATTTCATGCTTATAGCAGCTATGGCTATCTTTCTTCCATCTATCTCTCCTTCCTCTCCCTCTGTGGCTCCTCTCTCCTGTTCTCTGTTTCATGTTTAGTTACTCCCCCGCCTCCTTAAGTTATTTTCGTAGCTTTGGAGGCGAGGGTTTCAGAGTTGAGCGCTGTTGAGAATCCAGTAAATTCCCCACTCAGTGACGCACCCACTGAGAAACAGACTCTGGTAATTGGCAGTTCCATAGTCCGAAACGTGGCATTAGAGACACCATCGACCATAGTCAAATGTTTTCCAGTGGCCAGAACAGGTGACAAAAAAACCCTACTGAAACTGCTGGCTAAGGATATGCGTAAATACAGTAAGATTGTTATTCATGCTGGTGGTAATGACACCCGGTTACGCCAATCGGAGGCAGGGGTGGATTGACCATCTGTGTGATCTGGAGAATAACAGAATGGCTGGTACTTCAGGACGGCCAGTAGGCCGGCCCATCACCCACCATGCACTCAGTCATCACCTGTTTTTTTCACCCCACTAATCTGTTTCACACTCCAGTACTGTACGGTGGCAGTAATGCACCTTTAAATTGGATGCCAGCTACACAGGCCATGGCCGCCAGGTAAGTAGAAGTGGAAGAGGAATCATAGAAAAAAACAAACGTGCATAACGTGGCCACTGGTAAAAAAAAAAAAGAAAACCGGAAAGAAAAGGGTGGGGCTGAGAAGGCGAGAGAAAAATAAAATTGTGGACTTTAGATACTTAAGCCGCTAAATGTCGCAAACAAACTGAAATATTTAGTAGCACAGCCAGCAGCAGCACCTCACAGTTAAATATTAGCAACAGTGAAGAAGTAAGACACCCACCTTTGCAGCAACATATCACCAGTTATGTTGAGGGACAGAACGTTTAGCTCGTTCACCAGGCAGAGCCAGGACAAGTAAGTATGGAACATGAGAGGAAAAAGAGTGTTTCTTGCTAGGGATGATGTTAGGAAGTAATATTCAGGTTGCTACATTTTTTATAATTACAGTAGTTAAAACAGCTAAACTTCAACATTTTAGCTGTAAAACTTTTTAAATTTACCTTTTTCTAAGCAAGTCTTTTTAAAGGGTATTAACTTAATTCTTTAAGAAAGTCTCATAAAGAGCCCCTGCTTGGGGTCTCTAAAGAGTGCGGCCTGGGGGTTGATCGGCATTCCAGCTACCAACTTATCGAACGGCAGCACTAGCAGTTGTTGGTGGTCACGGGGAGTCAGGAATTCTCAAATTCGGGGACAAGTGGACAGAAGAGCTGCTTGACTTTTGGGCCTGGCTGTGTGTTCAGGTGACAATAAAAGACCACCCTGCGACGTAGTTGGCCTGCATCCCGTAACTGTGACACTGGATTGGTAAGTCCAGCATCTTAAATTTGCTCAACTCTGCGCGGCCCCAGTTCTGAGGAGATTTGCGGGCATCTGTCTTCACATTGTGACGGTGAGATTGATGTCTGGATCTCCATAATCAGCTTGGGAGACGCGGAGCGGCCGCATAAAACTAGACTCAGGAACTTCTCAGTGGAGCCTATTTAAACAAAACATCTGTGATGAATAGAAGCATGATTATATAGAGGGTTGTTAGATCATCTTTAAAGTTCAAGTGACACGAATTGGACAATCTCTGAAGAGATCAATCAGATGAGCAAAACGCAGGGAAGTTTCTTGGCTCCATCTATTGTATCTGCATATATATAAGAATAAATGTATGTGTTACTTAGCAGGTTGTGAGTCTAGGCTGTTTGCAGTATCCGGAGCTGAAACGAGTCGTAGCAATCTGTATAAGTAATCAGAACAGGGAAGTTTTTACTATGTTAGGGCAGGGAGAATGTAAGTCAATAGACCGAAAGAATTGAAGAGTATTTACACACATTTTCTATTTAAGTAGGTTGAGACCGAAGGCTCTGTTTCTACATAGGGCGTATGCAAAATTAGATTCGTTATCGAATTTAAAATATACGCTTTATCCAAAATTAGAGGCGACCCAAAGTGACTGGGCGCGTGCATAGAAGTAGGCTTTTACCCGGTGACCGACGGGGGGGGGGGAGGTAAGCCAATATAGATTGCAGAAAGAATCGGGAGGGGGGGTATTTACGCATATTCGCCGATTAAGTAGCTGAGGGTGAAGTAGACCTACTCCGTGCAGTTATGGGGACTCGAGGTGTGTAAGTAGGCCTGTTGTAGGAGTTGAAAGATCTTCTAGTAAAATAAAAGCGCAAACCTAAACAAACCGACTTATTATCGTCTATTAAAGGTTAACTCAAAATAGTTTCACCTTATAATAGTGGCGTATAATTACCAGTAATATTTTTCAGAGTGACACCAAGTGAAATACTTTTTAGATAAATCATTAGGTGTGAAACTATGTCCATATAATTGTCAAACATAGTCTGTCAAAAGCTCAGAAGAATATGAAACCATTCTCTTTCTGCTAACATTTTATGGTTTTCTTTCTTCAAAATATAAAACCAGAAATAAAACAGTGGCTCTTTATGAATTAGGACATTTTATTCTAGTTAATTATAATAAAACATTTTAAGTTACGTTTTTCTAAAGATCATGTAACATTTGCGGCTCTGAATGAGTTTTATTTACCTGGATTGAGAGCAAAATGGCTCTTTGGATGGTAAAGGTTGCAGACCCCTGATCTAGAATAATATGAGTTTAACATAACATCTAGTCAACATCAGTGCCATTGCTATAATGTGGATGGTATAGTATCATGAGCCATCATTATAGTCTCTTGTTGTTGAGTTCTCGCATGCCGATTGCTTTGGGCCAGGTCTAGTCAAAGTCCAGGGCTGTTTTTAGTCCCAGTCCGTCCCTGATTGGAGGTCACTAAAATTAGTGTTGCCCCGGTGTGTAAGTTTGCTAAAAAGATGTCGGACTGTGTAATCTTTTCTGGTCCCCTGCCCGATCGGACCAGTGACGACATGTTTAGCTGCATGCTGTCATTTCATCGATGGTTGTCTGAGGGGTGTCCAGCAAACAACGCGGGCTACATTGATAAGTGGAAAACCTGGTCTGATCCGGAGAGACGGCATCCATCCCACGTTGGATGGAGCAGCTCTTCTTTCTAGTAATCTGGACAGATTTATTAGTCCTTCAAAACACTGACAAACCAGGGTCCAGACCAGGAAACAGAGTCATAGTTTAACCCACCTCTCTGCAGCTTCTGTACTGTTACCCATTCAATACCCCATTGAGACAGTGCCTTGCCCACAGCCAAAATCAAATAGACTAAAAGTTGACCTGACAAAATCAAACTCTGAAAATCTCATTCAAATAAATACGACTCAGAACAAACAAGGAAATAGGGCAATTAGATGTGGTTTACTAAACATAAGATCCCTCTCCTCAAAGACTTTATTAGTAAATGACTTGATATATGATAATAAAATTTATATATTTTGCCTATCAGAAACCTGGCTGCAGCAAGAGGATTTTGTAATTATAAATGAGTCAACTCCTTCCAATTATCAACATTTTTACATTCCTAGAAGTACTGGGCGAGGAGGAGGAGTTGCAACCATCTTTCATTTAGATTTGCAAATTCGCCCTAGACCAATTATTAACTACAGCTCTTTTAAACATCTAACCCTTAGCTTTCCTCATTCAAGCTGCAAAACATTAAAAACACTTTTGTTTGTGGTTTTGTATCATCCACCAGGCCCTTACTCTCAAATCTTGGACAGGATCTCAGATTTTTTCTCTGATTTAGTTTTAAACACTGATGAGGTAATTATAATAGGGTATTTCAGAATTCACATGGACATTTAAAGTGATAGCCTTACTGCAGCATTTAATATTATCTTAGACTCAATTGGCTTTACTCAGAAAGTGAAGGGACCCACACATTCTGGTCAACACACTTTAGACATTGTACTGACATACGGCATTGAGTGTGATGAACTAACAGTCCTCCCACATAACTCAGTCCTATTTGAAATTTTTTTGATAACCTTTGAATTTACTTTATCCAACGTTCCAAAATCTGAAAGAAAATTTCATTACAGTAGAACTTTATCAGACAATTCTGTAAAAAGTTTTAAAGAATCTGTTCCATTCTTGCTTCCCTGTCCGTCTCAGATTACCAGTGGACAGCAGTAATACCAACACTAACCCTTCAGAAATTATATTAAATATGCAACCGTGCGGATGGTAAGGGTTGCATATAAACTGTGAGATGGAAGAAATCATGGTAATCACATAAATAGCTTGGAAATAACTTGTTTTTCATCCCAAATGAAGCCCCTCACAAGTCTTTTTGCCAGCTGCTCCAAAAGGTGGCTGTCCTTCACAGTCCCTGTGAACTTTCTGACGATATGATATTCACCAATACCTATAAAGTCCAGAAGCTCTTGGACTTCTACATCACTCCAGTTGGCCATGTCAGCTGATGTAGTTTACAAATGTTTACTTTCATTTTCCATATTGTTGCTTACTCATCCTTCTGTTGCACCAAGACCCAATCTGTATTTAAAAGTACAGTTTTGGGGCAATATTACCATTTAGCATGCTGGCACGAAAGATGCAATATTTTCACTGCATCATACCACCACAGCACATTCAAAGAACACAACATGCCTGCAAACTGTCTTTTGAAAATGCGTTCTAATAAACTCAAATGTGTCAGTTAACCTGTCAGAAGTTTCCAAAGCCATTAAATCATCATCTGGTGAATAGACAGGACTTATATAGCCCTTTTCTAGTAATATTGAACACTTAATGCACTTTACACCAAGGCCACATTCATCCATTTACACACCAATACAGAGGTCCATACGCAATTTGGGGTTGAGTGCCTTGCCCAGAGAAACATCGATATATGACAACAGGTGGCGGTATACAAATAATTCTGTAGCTATCCAATAAACAAGGGAGTGAGAAGTACCGACGTCATAAAACGAGCAACGGCCTAGAATTAAACAAATTGGTCAATTGGCCAGCTGCTACCTGAAGCCATCTACAGGGGGAGTGTTGTAGTTAACCAAATTCAATTCAATTACCTTTTATTTATATAGCGCAAATTCACAACAAATGTCATCTCAAGGCACTTTACAACAAAAGTCGTTTCAATACAGTTACACAAACATTCCAATCATCCCTGTCTGGGGGTCTGAGAAGACAGAGAAGAGAGACAGCGTGGAGGATGTTCGGTGACTTTGAGCAGGGTACCAGACAATGTGGAGTTTTCTACTGAGAGAAAACTGGGTGAACAATCACAATAACAGCAAAAAAATTATATCTGGGGAGCGGTAGAAGAAAAAAAGTAGAAGAGAGAAGAAAAGTGGTCAGTCTGTCCTCCAACAGTCTAAGCCTATAGCAGCATAACTACAAAAATAGCTCAGGATAACCTAAGCCACTCTAAATATAAGCTTTATCAAAAAGGAAGGTTTTAAGCCTAGTCTTAAAAATAGACAGAGTATCTGCCTCACATACTTAAACTGGGAGCTGGTTCCACAGGAGAGGAGCCTGATAACTAAAACATCTGCCTCCCATTCTATTTTAGAAATCCTAGCAACTACCAGTAGACCCGCATTCTGAGAACGAAGTGCTCTGTTGGAACATATAGAACAATCAGATCTCTGATGTATGATGGAGCATGATCATTAAGGGCTTTATAAGTAAGGAGGAGGATCTTAAAGTCTATTCTGGATTTAACAGGGAGCCAATGGAGAGAAGCCAAAACAGGAGAAATGTGATCTCTCTTTTTAATATTCATCAGAACTCTTGCTGCAGCATTTTGGATCAACTGAAAGCTTTTGATTGCATTTTGTGGACTTCCTGATAATAAGGAATTACAGTAGTCCACCCTTGAAGTAACAAATGCATGGACTAGTTTTTCTGCACCACTCCCTGACAGGATGTTTCTAATTTTAGCAATATTTTGGAGGTGAAAGTAAGAAATCTTAGAAACCTGTTTAATATGAGATTTAAATGTCATGTCTTGCTCAAAAATTACACCAAGGTTCTTTACATTATTACCAGAGGCCAAATTAATTCCATCCAACCCACCGCTTTGTAACCTGTTGTGTTGCTGTGGGATCTTTGAACAGCGTTGTTTTGGTCTCTTTATAGTCGCGTGGTAATTCGGTAACTTGGGTCGGCTGTATCGTCACTTCCGTGTGGAGCGCGTCTATTGTCTTAGATACAGCCAGAGCACGGCTTGTGTTCACATGATCCATATCCACTTGTACCTGGACTCCGATACGACCTCCAAGGCAGGTTTCTCTGACCATATCCTGGCACACAGACCCGGCGTCATGGGTGGACCAGGGCGGGCCGGCCTTGACCATTTACATATTGGGACCCCCATAGCGGATCACAATGCCTTGTTCAAATATATTGGCCCAAGACAACTAACAGAGGGTGCTACAGCTTACAGGCCGTACGGCCAGTGGTAGTCTTTACTCATGAGTCTGAAAAAATGTCAAATGAACCCATGCATTGCATCTCACTAAGCTGAAAATCCTTTTTTATTTCCTTATTGCTTTATAAAGTATTTTTCCACAGAACTTGTTTTTTATTTATGTGTAAAAGTTTTGCAAACAGAGCTGAAAATGTTAAAATGTTTAGTATTCTTTCAAAAAAAAAAAATTTCAATAAAAGTTTGTGTAAAATGCTTTAAAGTTTCTGGAGATAATTTGTTTTAAACACATTATATATTACACATAGTATAATATAATGAAGTGCTTATTTTTGTCATTGTTATTTTGAAGCATAAACAACCTTGGTATTTCATTTGAAAAGTTACATAAAAATATTTACCTTCTGTTTTAAAAAGTCCTACAAAATTTGACCAAAAGGTTTAAAATAAGACATTGAAGCTAAAACTGTTTCTGAACCATTTTTAGTAGAGGCCTGCCTGCTGTCTTTTTGGAAAGACAGCAAGAAAAGTAATAACATTTCCAGATTGAATTGTTCTAAGCACTTTTCTTGATATTACCAGTAGTACGATATCAAAAACGGGGGAAAATATTACCTTTTATGTCAGCCTATTTATTTTTCTAAACATCCCTGCTTTAAAAGTTGCTTTACATTGGATTGGTGGACTAAAACACACTGTTGGATTACAGCATGTTGTGTTACCTTTACCCACCCCACATTCGATTGTAATAGATAAAAAATTTTTTTGCATGTTCTTCTATTTATAGGTCAACCATATGGTTCCAGAAAATGTGCTCTCTGCAGGGTTTAATGCATAACAATATGCATAAAATTGTAAAAAGAAAAAAAAAACTCAGAATCATTACTGACTCTTCTCAAAGAAAGCTTCACTGCTTCTCCATGCTATATTTTGTTTAGGAAGTGTGTCGAAAGGTATAATTATGACACAGTTGAATACTAGAATCCATCCATCCATTTTCTGAACGGCTTAGTCCTCGAGGGGTCGCGGGGGGGCTGGTGCCCATCTCCAGCTGTCAACGGGCGAGAGGCGGGGTACACCCTGGACAGGTCGCCAGTCCATCACAGGGACACATACAGACAAACAGGACAAACAAGGAAGCCGGAGTACCCGGAGGGAACCCACGCATGCACGGGGAGAGCATGCAAACTTCCATCCCTGGGCCAGGATACGAACCCAAAACCTTCTTGCTAGGCAACAGTGCTAACCACTGCACCACCGTGCAGCCTGAACACTAGAATATAACCCTTAAATAACATTGTGGTCCACATTTCTTAGCAGTCGGTGGCAGTAACTCACCGATTTGTTGTTTGGCAGCCTTGAATAATTATTAAGAAGAAGAAGTGCTAACAACAGCATGCTAACTGGTAGTTATTATGTAAACATCCGGAGAAATACAGTGGGGGAAAAAAGTATTTAGTCAGCCACCGATTGTGCAAGTTCTCCCACTTAAAATGATGACAGAGGTCAGTAATTTTCATCATAGGTACACTTCAACTGTGAGAGACAGAATGTGAAAAAAAAGATCCAGGAATTCACATTGTAGGATTTTTAAAGAATTTATTTATAAATTATGGTGGAAAATAAGTATTTGGTCAATAACAAAAATTAAACTCAATACTTTGTAATATAACCTTTGTTGGCAATAACAGAGGTCAAACGATTACTATAGGTCTTTACCAGGTTTGCACACACAGTAGCTGGTATTTTGGCCCATTCCTCCATGCAGATCTTCTCGAGAGCAGTGATGTTTTGGGGCTGTCGCCGAGCAACACGGACTTTCAACTCCCTCCACAGATTTTCTATGGGGTTGAGGTCTGGAGACTGGCTAGGCCACTCCAGGACTTTCAAATGCTTCTTACGGAGCCACTCCTTCGTTGCCCGGGCGGTGTGTTTGGGATCATTGTCATGTTGGAAGACCCAGCCACGTTTCATCTTCAAAGCTCTCACTGATGGAAGGAGGTTTTGGCTCAAAATCTCACGATACATGGCCCCATTCATTCTTTCCTTAACACGGATCAGTCGTCCTGTCCCCTTAGCAGAAAAACAGCCCCAAAGCATGATGTTTCCACCCCCATGCTTCACAGTAGGTATGGTGTTCTTGGGATGCAACTCAGTATTCTTCTTCCTCCAAACACGACGAGTTGAGTTTATACCAAAAAGTTCTACTTTGGTTTCATCTGACCACATGACATTCTCCCAATCCTCTGCTGTATCATCCATGTGCTCTCTGGCAAACTTCAGACGGGCCTGGACATGCACTGGCTTAAGCAGGGGGACACGTCTGGCACTGCAGGATTTGATTCCCTGTCGTTGTAGTGTGTCACTCATGGTAACCTTTGTTACTTTGGTCCCAGCTCTCTGCAGGTCATTCACCAGGTCCCCCGTGTGGTTCTGGGATTTTTGCTCACCGTTCTCATGATCATTTTGACCCCACGAGATGAGATCTTGCGTGGAGCCCCAGATCGAGGGAGAATATCAGTGGACTTGTATGTCTTCCATTTTCTGATAATTGCTCCCACAGTTGATTTTTTCACACCAAGCTGTTTGCCTATTGTAGATTCACTCTTCCCAGTCAGGTGCAGGTCTACAATTATTTTCCTGGTGTCCCTTCGAAAGCTCTTTGGTCTTGGCCATAGTGGAGTTTGGAGTCTGACTGTTTGAGGCTGTGGACAGGTGTCTTTTATACAGATAACGAGTTCAAACAGGTGCCATTAATACAGGTAACGAGTGGAGGACAGAAGAGCTTCTTAAAGAAGAAGTTACAGGTCTGTGAGAGCCAGAGATCTTCCTTGTTTGAAGTGACCAAATACTTATTTTACACCATAATTTACAAATAAATTCTTTAAAAATCCTACAATGTGAATTCCTGGACTTTTTTTTCAAATTCTGTCTCTCACAGTTGAAGTGTACCTTTGATGAAAATTACTGACCTCTATCATTATTGTAAGTGGGAGAACTTGCACAATCGGTGGCTGACTAAATACTTTTTTGCCCCACTGTACATGCAATAAATGAATTTACAAAGGTTTTTGGCGGCAGAGTTGGCTTGAGGAAGACTTGCAGACTGAGTACTTTATTGGAATACACTAACTGGATGTAAAATGATTGTTTTTGATCGAGATGATGCTTCTGTGGAATTACAGGCGCAGCTAAGGTGAGTTAGACATTACATTTGTTTTCTTTCTGAGTGTCAGGATAGTTTCAGCAGTGAGTAGAAAGGGGAGAATATGGCTTGTTTCTGTGTTGTCTGCTGTTATTACTTGGTTTGCGAAAAGCTTTTCTTATGTGTATATAGCCCGTTGTTTGGTAAAATCTGCTAATTTCCCTCTGAATCAGCACAGAGAATAAACACAGAGATAAACATCTTCTATAAAAGGAAGATGTATTACTCATATACACAAGCCGATACACAGGAGAGTCGTGACCAGAGACTGTGAATACAACGGACTAACCATAGGGTCGTGGAAGGCTCAATCACGGTTCTTTTGGAGAACAAAAACAAACGTCCTGACCACCGATCTAGAACAGCGATCTTTCAGGAAAACTCAACAACCTACCTTAGTCAGTCCCTTTTTGAATGATGTATGAATATGTACATAGAAAGAGTGTCAAAAGGGCATTTTGACCCGAAAATATGTAGCACGCTGGCAACGGGAGGTAAGAATGCTTAAAAAAATAAAATAAAACCGGGTCTGCAGGCACGGTCCAGGCTGTGTTCACATGGTACAAAATAAGTGGATGTTCTGAATGTATGACGCTCTGATTGCAAGACAACTACTCTACCTATTGAGTCACAGTTAACCCTTCAGGGGTTTACTCTCATTGCTTTTTAACTCGTATTCTTTCTGTATGTAGGCGTCCGACTTGGAAGACATTAATAAATACATTTCTGACCTATAATGACTTGTTTTTTTATGTTTTTATTTTTGTATGTTTGTCACATTTCAAAGTTTCAGATCAAATAATCAGTCAAACACAATACAAAATGCAGTTTTTAAATAATCTGTACTTGTTTAGCCCTTTATCTAGTCTAACAGACTCCAATGCACATTACACTACAATCAGTCATTCAAATGTTGAGGTTGGTAAGCTATATTTTAGCCACAACTGTCCTGAGGCAGACTGACAAGAGCGACGTAGCCAGGTAATTGATGTTAAAAAAAATGTAAAAACACAATGGCTGAGACAGACAGAGCAGGTGTTCAAACCAACAACCCACCTGTTACTGCATGAACTTCTACTACGTGAGTCACCATCACTAATGATAGTGTTTATTATTAAGGGAGAGAAAAAAGTCAAACAACATGGTTCTATGTGTCAAAGTCATTGCCTTCTAAACCTGAGAACTGGTTGGATTACTTATAACCACAAGGGGCCAACTATAACACATTAAATCAATTACAGCCAGTAAAAAACATTTTACACACCAACATCTTATTTTCCAGACAATAGCCCACTACTTTTCCTCATGCTTTGAACCATGCAGCCAATAATCCAGTGCAAGTTATTTATGGATTTTTACAGCTAACGGCCACTAGAGGACATGTACAAGTCACGTTCCTTACCTAAGGCGAGGCAAGGCAAGTTTATTCGTAGAGCACAATTCATACACAAGGCAATTCAAAGTGCTTCACAGTAGCATAAATTAAGAAAATAGATAAACAGAGTAAAACCCATCAATTTAAAAAATAATTCATTACAAAAAAAGCAAGAGTGCAGATAAAATGCATTCAATTGTCATATGCACGGGTAAAAATAACTGTTTTCAGCCTGGATTTGAACATTGTTAGAGTTGATGATTGTCTCACATCCTCATGAATACTGTTCCAGATTTTAGCTGCCTGAAACTGAAATGCAGCCTCACTGTGTTTATTGTGGACTGTGGCAACCACCAGGAGACCCCTCCATGAAGTTCTCAGGGCCCGAGATGGTTCATATGTCTCTAACATGTCAGAGATGTACTTTGGTGCCAAACCATGAAAAGACTTGTACACAAGCAGAGCTGTTTTAAATTCTATTCTCGGAGCGACAGGAAGCCAGTGCAGAGACCGGAGCACTGGACGAATATAGTCGTATTTCCTGGTTCTTGTCAGGACTTGAGCAGCAGCGTTCTGGATGTACTTCAGCTGTCTAACAGCTCATTTAGAGAGGCCGGTGAGCAGGCCGTTACAGTAGTCTAACCTGCTGGAGACAAATGCATGGTTAAGTCTCTCTAAGTCTGGTTTCAACACTATCCCTCTGGTCTTAGCAATGTTTTTTAGATGGTAAAAAGTTGTTGATGTGTTAAGTTCAGGTCTGAATCCATGATTACCCCTAGATTTCTAACCGGATTTTTTGGTTGAAGACAGAGAGACTCAAGATGACTGATAATACTTTATCTTTGTGTCTGTGGGCCAAAAACAATGATCTCAATTTTTTCTGAGTTTAACTGGAGAAAGTTGCTTTGCATCCACACACTGATCTGTTCAATACAGCGACAGAGTGTATCTATAGGCCCACGTTCACCTGCCATCAGTGACACATAGATCTGAGTGTCATCTGCTTAGTTATGGTAAGACACATTATTGCTGTTAATTAGCTGACCCAATGGAAGCATGTACAAGTTGAATAAAAGTGGTCCCAAGATTGATCCCTGGGGGACTCCGCAGGTCAAGGGAATTTTGTCTGACACACAGTTGCCAATTTCCACAAACTACGTCCTTTCCTAGAGATAGGACCAGTTTAGAGCAGTACCAGAGATTCCCACCCAGTTTTCTAACCTGTGAAGTAAGATCCCATGGTCCACTGTGTCAAAGGCAGTGCTCAGGTCCAGCAGAACTAAAACTGAGACTTTGCCTGCGTTGGTGTTCATGCGGATATCATTTCTCACCTTGATCAGAGCTGTATCAGTGCTGTGGTGGGGCCTAAAGCCTGACTGGAAAGTATCAAACACATTGTTAGACAGGAGAAAGTAAGTGAGCTGTTGATATACTACTTTCTGTAGGACTTTTCCTAAGAATGGTAGGTTTGATATGGGCCAGTAGTTCCTCAGTACTGTGGCATCACGGCTGCTCTTCTTTAAAAGAGGCTTAATGACCACAGTTTTTAAGGCTTTTGGGAATGTTCCAGTCTCAAGTGAGATGTTAACTAACTGACCAAGCTGTGGTAACAAGCTGCTCAGCACAGACTTTAGAAATCGAATCGGTAATTCATCAAGGCAGCATGTACATTAAGTCAGACCAGAGATAACCTCTTCGATTGTTTTGTCACTGACAGGTGTAAAATGTGTTAGCTCAAGGTGTTTAACTGGAAAGAGTCTTGCCATTTGTTTTGTGGTAATTATGGCATTTTTAATGACTTGGACTTTGTCATAAAAAAATATTGCAAACTCATTGCACTTAGATGCAGAAATTAGTTCTAAGGGCAGTGAAATTTGAGGATTTGTTAATCTGTTCACTGTGGCAAACAGAACACGAGAATTGTTTTTACAGTTTGTGATTATTTAAGAGAAATACTTCTCCCTTGCTCCACATAAAATCTGGTTAAACACACAAAGCACTTCTTAGTAAACCTCATAATGAACCTGGAGCTTTGACTTACGCCATTTCCGTTCGGCTTTCCGGCACTCCCTTTTTTGTGCCCTGACGGAAACTTCATTTCTCCAAGGTGGCTTTTGCTTAGTGTTTACCATTTTAACCTTGATAGGAGCAATAGTATCCAAAGCATTTACAACCCTTGAAGTGTAAGAGTCCAATAGATTATCAACATTTGAGCATGGTGGATTTTCAAATCTGATCAATTCCATAAACTGTGTCCTTGTTGTATCATTTATGTGTCTTCTTTGAATTACTCCAGGCCAAACTACTGGTTTGAGTACAACATATGGGTCAAAGAAGACACAAAAATGATCAGATAAAGCAACATTAACAACACTGACATTTGATATATTAACACCTTTTGTAATGACTAGATCTAGAGTGTGGCCTTTGTTGAGTTGCATCACTCACGTGTTGAGTTAAACCAAACATTTCAAGGACGGCACTAAGTTCTTTGGCATGCCTATCATTGGTTACATCCACATGCACATTATAATCACCTGAAATTACTAAACAATCAAATTTCGTGCAAACAAATGTAAGTACTTCAGCAAAATCTTCAATAAAACAATTCTGTGGTGGTTTTTAAATTGTCATATAAAATATGGAAGATTGTTTAATATCCGTTTTGGATGACCATACTCAAACGATGGAAAAAAACCAAAATACGGTTTTGGGTCAATGTATTGTCCCTGAAAATGGCACAACACCATGATCTGACATTGAGAACAGCATGTTTGAGATTTATCTGTGTTTGAGTAGATGGAATCTTTTCGCCAGGGATATGGATTAAATGTCTTTGATTATCTAATCTACTTGGTTTGACAGTACTGATTGTTTTAGAAGAGCACACTCCCTCTCTGGACCTCTGGTTGGTTTTGAGTTTGCTATGCATGGTAGCAACGCAGAGGCCCCTACAGTCCTAGAGAGCAGCAGTGAAGCTGCTGGAGGTAACAGCTGTGGGCACCGGTGGTGGGGGCCGAGCTCGGGAGACCTTGGTTGGTGAAAGAGGCGGGAGTGGGGCACGATACTTCTTTGGAAACAAGGGCTTTGAGTTTGACATGACTAGAGTGAGGGGAACCATTTTAGTCCCATATTGTACAAAGTTTTCAAAGTGGTTGGGAAATCTCATAGGTGACTCTGGAGAGACGAACTATTCTGAAAAGTCTCTGGATGTTGTAGGTGTAGCAATTTGGTTCCAGGACGGTGGTGGAATAGATGAGAGTGCTCCTGTGGTCGAATTATTTAATGTTGATTCAGGTGGTGCTGCAGCTGAGTTTTTCCCCGGAGATTTAGATGCAGGTGGTGCTGCTAATGTGGCTGAATCATTTCCTGTTGATGCAGACACTGCTGAGTTTTTTCCCTTGAGATACAGGTGCTACTGCAGGTGAGTTTTTTCCCTGTGATGCTCCGGTGCTGCTGTGCTCCTCTCTGCTCTCTCATGCAGCTTTGGCCTTCCCTGATTCCGTAGAACATGGAGGAGGTTATCCATCAGTCGTCTCACTGCACCTCTGCTCAAATGTGGGCAATTTGCTTTAAACAGATCCTCGCGTTGCCAGAACAGATTAAAGTTCTCTATAAAATACAGTCCTCTTGACTCACAGACTTTGGAAAGCCATGTATTGAAGTGAAACAGCCGTGAGAATGTGTTTATCCTCCCGCCGATGTTTGGAATAGGTCCACTGATGACCATTTTTATTGCCTGTTTGTCCAGACAATCAAGTCTCTCTAAAAGTTTATTAAAGTTGTATTTCAGACTATCAGACTGTTCATTTCTTATGTCCATTGCACATGTATAACCATTTGTTTAATACCAGGGTTATTAGTAATTTCCTTGTGTAGAACATCTGTGATGTCAGAAACTGTGGCACTCGGATAGCTGCTTGTAACAATTCTGTCAATTTTTATATTAGATATGGCTCCGTCTCCAACAGGGCCGGTTCTGGGCATAGGCCACATAGGCCATTGCCTAGGGTAGGAACGGGAACCTCCATATTTGCTTTCCCGCCTTCTTGCCGTATTAAAGTTTAGTTGTAAATTTCCCGCATTTTATCATCATAAGAAAATCCTCTGCCTCTCAGTTTAGAGAAGTGCAAGAGCTGCTGCCTGCTGCAGTTACAGTGGCAGGTCTTGCAAAGTCAGCTCCTAGAACAGGAGAAACAATAAGATGCACGATGAAGATAGAGTCGCTCAAAAACCAACTAGAAGACATCTAAATATATCAGGGAAATGGGACAGCAACTTTCCTTCCCTGCAGAGGAACTGGATGGGGCGCAGAATCAACACAGGTAGGCACGGTTCTGGCCACTTAGTGACAGATTAAAACATGTTGGAAATGAACGACGAAGGTAGGAAATAGTCGGCAAAGAATATAAAGTCCCATTTAAAAAATCTTAAATAAGAGGTACTCCATCCGCCTCTGTCTCCCGTTGGATCAGAGTATGAATTAATAATTGTATTTAATAATGTGAGTCAGACCTGCTGTATTTATTATTGAAATTAGCTTAATTCAGCCTAGTTCAGATTCAGAATGGCTAAGAGAATAGAGAATGGCAACAGATTGTAAAGTAAGAGTAAAAAGTTGTTTTCTTTAAATCAGTCGATCTTAAGGATAATACAATTCTTGGTTTTTGAGGCCTCAGACAATAAATATATGGGTTTGTTTCCTCTCTGCTCTAGAAAGTGTGTTTCTTTAATATATATAATGTACACTGTAATGCATCTTGATGTGCTAAATAAATAAATCAAATCAATGATTATGAGTAATAATGACAAAAATATTTTTTATTTATTTTTAAATGTTTACAAATTTTTATACAGAGTTAACAATATTTCATTTTGAGTGATGAGCAGGGGTGTATCTAGAACATTTTTAAAGGGGGCCAGTTATGATCTTAGGATGTCCAACCAAAATAAAAGCAGGACTGAAAGAAAAAAGGGGCGGGGCCTAGACTTAGTGACAAACACCAGAGTCACAACATGGCATCAGACAAAGATGTGCTTCAACATAAATACATAAAACCCATAAATTAATCAGTTATTTGTCTCTTCTATCTATTCTTGTTCAATAAAACATTATCTTCAAAAATTAAATAAATCTAAATAGATTCAAAATTGGATGCATATAAGTACATTTGCCCCTTGGTTGCTTGGAAGTGGGGGGTGCAGGGGATGCTGATGAAATCTTGCCTAGGGCGCAAATACCCCAGGGCCGGCCCTGGTCTCCAAGCACCAGGATATCTCTATCCTTGACACGTTGCACGGTTTTTCTCTCCATCTTTGTTTGACTTCTTGTTCTCTATTTCTCTCTGATTCTCTTTGTTCATTATTCTCAGCTTCTGAGAGAGGTAAATATGTTTGTTAACTTTATTCCATGTCCATTTTTACCAGTGTGTTGTTTTTGATCTTGTCTACCACCAAGTTGTCTGTTAAGTTTTGGGAAAGTTATGGTATGATTTAGCTTTAGGTTGGAAGTATCAGTTTTTCTAGTCTTCTTACCGGATTCCATTGGGAGTGTGTCATGAAGTCCTTTTTCTGTCTCCAAGGCACAAATTTTGTCCAGGAGTAAGCATATTTCTTGTTGATATAGCCAACAGTTTTCACAAGGCGATGTTTGTGTTACTCCCTCAGCCATACTGACAAGATTGTTGCCACTGGCTCGTCAGATGAGTTGTAAAAAAAGGCATAAAGGTAATTAAAAAGTATTGGTTTACTTAAAAGAACAGAATAAAATCATATCCTAGACATGTGTCAAAAAAGAATGATTAAAAATGGTTTCTTTAAGAAGAGAGAGAGAGAGAGAGAGAGAGAGAGAGAGAGAAGTTTGCGGGAACAATGAAAGCAAAGTGGAACAGACAGAAATTACGAGAGTGGGGCAGTTTGTCAAAACAAATTTTCATGCACAAACCCTCATTATGGAAAACAAACGAAGAAATAGATATGATGCCGCTTTTAAATTAAAGTGTGTTGATCTGGCTTTTGAAGAAGAAAATAGAGTACCAGCAGCACTGATTGGTGAGATGTTGCAGAATCCAGCGTAAAAAACTCTCAGTGCTATATGATGAAAAAAAAGCTTTCAGAGTTAGTAAAAGCAGAAGGCCAGAAATTGAAGTTTTTCTTGAAGTTCGGCTGAACACACAGAGAGAAGACAGCCGAAGTGCGTCCACCGTGTTGAAATTTTAATAGAATTGAAGCTTCCAGACGGCCACAGTTTGATAAACCGAGGGTACGGATTCGTAATCCGTGCGCATGGTTTAGTAAACCGAGGGTACGGATTCTTGCGTCTCAAAAAATATTTCTGCACCTGTCCCCTGTCGGGCTCCGTACACACAGGGTACACCAGTGTTTATTTGATTCTTTAAAATGAAAAAAAAAATCTGTTCAGCTATCTATAATGTGTATTTTTTTCAGCCGGAATTAATATTTTCTGTCTTTCAATCTCAATTACTCACGCCCACTATTATTTTCTTGAGAATTTTCACATTCACAGTATCCACATAGACCTTACTATTATATGAGAGAAACTTGGACATTTTAGACCTTTTACAAGCTGTGAAAGGCCTTCCAAAATCTAGGTATGCTAAATTCAGAAAAAAACAGCCTAGAGCTTAAGAGGTTAAATCTAAAATAAAAACATACTTATTTAGACTAGCTTATGTGTAACCAATACTATTATTGCCAGGACTACCATTAAATGAATTTATCCTAAATTGTTGTTTTTAATCAAATGTTATTGTTTGTTTTATAAATGTTCGTTTATGCTTTCTTTTATTGATCTTATGTTTTAATTTTCACATTTCTGTAATCATGTAAACCATCTTGAATTGTCTTGTGTTGAAAGTGTGCTATACAAATAAAATTGTCTTGCCTTGCCTAGTGAGGAAGAAAAATGCCTGCGAACTAAGCCAGGCTATAATTGTTTCCATGTAAAACTCAGAGGTGATGTGTGAACATGCAAACTTACACAGGCCAGAAGAAGGTGGCAGCTTTCACTCCCTGTGTGAGGGCTGTGATCCAAATCTGAACAAAAGAAAACTCTCTATTAATTATTTTGAATGCATTACAGGTTTATCATATGTTCTTTCAACTGTTATAGAAGTGATAAGAGGCGAATAATAATTGTTCTGTTAAAATTATTCATCCTTTCAGATCCATATTTCAGACAAATCTGTCTGTTATTTTGGTTCAAGCAATCCACTCCAATACTTATTCCCCATTCATGCTCTCACAGACACATTTATTGGATCCCCTGGCAAAGCCATGCAAAAACCAAAATATGAATTAATCTATAATAGAACCATAATCTCATACTGAAAAAAAGGAAGAAAAATCAGCCTTAAAGTGAAGGACTTGCATGTTGCAGACTGCTGCATGAATGCATGAATGAATGCATGAAGGAGCGTTTCTGTAGCTCCATCCTCCCTGCCGCTGTCAGATTATACAACCAAAACTGCTCCAGACAAGTATAGATTCACTGATCAACCGAACAACACCAGTACCGTTATAACTTGAACATTATTTTTCCCAGTCTATATATACTAACTAATTGGAAGTTACATGTTTACTTTTTAATACACAGTACAATGCACAATTTGTACTTTACTATCTTTTCTAATTATTCTAGTTATTTAAACATCTCCCAGTATCCTGTTTTGTTTGCAAACAAAAACTGGGTTACCTATTTATCCTCTTTTTGTTACTATTGTACATGATGTAAATACTTTGCACTGTAATAATTATGTGTGTTTCTGTTCTGTGTCCTGTTCAGTTTGTATATGTGTTGTTTTTATTCTGCTGCTGCTGTTACAACCAAATTTCCCCATGTTGAACAATTAAAGGATTATCCTATTCTATTCTTATTGAGTGGAGAAAACAGTTTGAAAAAAGCCACCCGTGGCACAATTATTAAAGCTCTCAATAATAACTTACATGTAAGGTCATTTGTTTGTTTTGAAAATTGCTGGGAACAATAACCATAAACTTGAGTGTGGTTTGAATATTGCTGAGGATGGTTATTATTAAATATTCATTTATAATTACTAATCCATTTGACATTTCATTCAAATATGCACTGCTGTGTATGTAGTTGAAAATTATATCTTTATTTAATCAATAGAAGTTGAAAGCCAGACTTGTTTTTCTTGTTTTTAAAAGAGCGTTGAAACTCTCCATCAGCTGTTGGCTGGGAAGGATCATTAAAGTATATATCATAGCACAGAAAACAATGTTGGGTATACTGTAATATACCCGCCTTGGGAGAAGAATGCACAATCTTTGCCCAACATCCAGCACTGCCAGTGAGACAAACTTCTCTGTGGCTAGATTTACAATGTAGGAACAGAGAATATAGCTGGGGAGCAGACCATTTTACCAATTGATCCAGAATCAGTGTGTAAGAAAATTTGTAAATACATGTATTCCATTTAATCATTTATTTAGTTTTTGTAATTTGAGTATTGTATGCAGAACATTATTGATCTGCAAAGACTAGTTTATTCTGGAGTACTTGGGTAACCATATGTGCTTTCCGGATTAGCAGGAGATTGGGCTCATGAAACCTTATTGCCCCTCAGAAGAAGCAAATGCATGTGTGGGAGGAGTAGAGTCCCATTTCATCTATTATAAAATGTGATGTGTAAACTGTATTTCTTTAGTTGTCTCTGTAACAAACTGACCACACTGCATTCTTGCAAGTAAGACCTTCATTTCATATACACTCATGGCTCTTGGGTTGCCGTGTGAAGGTATATTTGATAAATATAGGAATCAGATATTTTGGCTCTGACAGAGTGCATTCTGCAAATTTCTTCTCACTGAATCTATGAGGAAACACAATAAAAAGCGCCAGTGGGGCTTGTAATTGTGTGGCAACAGAGCACGGATTATGCCTCCATTACACAGATGCGCAACTCATGTCCATGGACCAGGATGAAGTTGTGACTGTTGAACTGTTGATATTTAATACATGCTCAATGTGTGATGGCACATTGTGGATACAGCTTGTTCACACTGAATATTAATTAAATTGAATGAAAATACCATTGAATATGTAATTTCCATTTTAAAAATTGGTGTTAGGAATCGATTGTGATTTCAGTCAACATGACGAAAAAGTTTAACGCAACCTTTATCGGTTTAGCTCTGCGGGATGGTAAATCTAGACCCATGCAGGACTCTGCTACAGTTGGCAGCTCACCTTTACAGCAGTTGTTTTGTATTTAAAACATATCTGAAAGAGATTAATGAATCTTAAATTGAATATGCAATGAGAAATTATTGGGGAAACAATGTTTATTTTTATATGACTTTGAAGACAATCTGGTTGCAAAAATTGTTGGATGACTGGAAAATAGGCAAAAACGGGCCAAAATCACAGTGTTCACCCACCTTTCCCTGGGGAATGCGGCGCATGGAGCAGGTGAAGCCGCATATTTGGAACACTTTGCATTAGGCAATAGGCCTATGAGTTAGGGCGCTTTCACATGGTACGGGAGTCCGTACTCGGGTACGGTATTTGGTCAAAATCCACTTATTTCGTACCATGTGAACACAGACTGTACCATGCCAGAATACGGCCAGAGAGACCTGCCTTGGAGGTAGTATCCGAGTCCAGGTACGAGCGGCCACGTATCATGTGAACACAACCCGTACTCTGGCCGTACTCAAGACAATAGACGCGCTCCATGCGGAAATGACGACACGACCGGCCGGCCGATATTACAGAATCACCTCGCGACCATACAAATACCAAAACAACGCGATTCAAGCATCCCACAGCAACACAGCAGGTTACAAAACGGCGGGTTTACTACAACACTCACCCTGTAGATGGCTTCAGGTAGCAGCTGACCAGTAGACCAGTTTGTTTACATTCTAGGCTGTCGCTCGTTTTATGACGTCGGTACTTCTCACTCCCTTGTTTGTTGGAGAACTAAGACTTATTTGTATGCCGCCACCTGCTGTTTATTTGTAGTAAAAGACTGGATCCCAATACGGGCAGAGATCCGTGCCATGTGAACAGAAAAAATTAGCATTTTCTCTGGCCGTTTTCTGGTACGGCCACACATGTGAAAACGGCCTTAATCAGTCACCTTTTGTTACTGTACCCAATTTTGTATGACAGTATGCTTGAATCATACCTGAAGGTGCAGAGGACTGCAATTTTTTTTTAACTATAAAGAATGCTGTGGCATCCATGCTAGGAAAAAAACACTGTGTAAGTTAGTGGAATGGAGTGATTTAATACTGATTATATGGAAATATATGTGCAGAGAGCACAAGTGGATGATACATCTGTTCTGCATTAGGTTTTTAAAAGTGTTGGGGACAACACGGTCAATCAGTGTCAACATGTCCCCAGTGTCCCTTTTTAAAATGAGGCCTATGCTTACATGTTGCTTACATGTAATGCAAGCATTTTTCAGTGTATGATGAGTATTTTAAATTCATCAGTAGCTTTTAGTTGTTAATCCATGACTTTCTGTTTCCCTGGGGAATAGATATGATGTCTCAGGTAGCTGAGGCCATCTGGCTGGACAGGTACCAATATGTCTTATGTTGGGTGATTACCGTTAAATGGTCAGGTCAGCAGGATTATCACTGTTACAGAACTGCAGTAAAATGGTTCCATGTCGCCACAACAACCATTAGGTGACATCTACTATCTTCAACTTTACCAGTGGTGCCTAAGAATGTGTTATCCTTCTCAAATCAGTTGACCCTAAAGACAAATGTTCCATCTCTGCAGGGACTTACTGGTTGTCCTCCCCACCAACGATGGTTCAGCTTTTCTTTGCTTCTCAGGTTGAATGTTGCATCAAATGTTGGGTCATACATGGAGTTTCCAACGATGCCATGAGACTCTGGATAGAGCCCCTGAAGTGAAATAATTGTTCATATATGTCATTAGCTCTGTTTTTTGTTTTTTTACAGGTTAACAGAAAACTGAATGTTAACATGCTTAGTTTGACAAACATTAATATTTGTGAGGACAAACTGAAATATACTTACTGTTGCTATCGAGTAGAGGTTAGGGAAGGTTTTAGAAGGATAAACAGGCCTCATGTAAGGCGCATGGGTTCCACATGTTCCTAAAGAATGAATCAGCCACTGATTTAACACAATGTACAAAAGAGTATTTTTTTCCAAGTTTTCTGCATTACAGGAAAACTATTGTTCAGAGGGTAAAAATCCTTCTATGTAAAACATGTAACTCCTTAACAAACCAGCCATCACCAACAGCATAATGCTTTGGACTGCTAACCATGGAAACGGAACAGGATGCTGGAGGAAGTGCAGATTATTAGGAAGCTATTCATTGTCACTATTAAATACTTTAGGAAAGTGCAAGACTCTCATAGGTGCAAGCAAGACAGAGATGAGGAGAAAATGGCTCAGTTCAGTACCATCTACAATTGAAGAGTAGCCGGATGTGATTTTGATTCATTACTTTACCCTTACTGAACAGCAGGGATTCCCTAAGTGTGGTGCTGCTAGGGGTGGGCGAGGTTAAAAATTTGATGGCAGAAAAATGTTTTGATAATTGCACAATACAGTGTTGTTTTTCCCACACAATAAAGATGTGTAAATAAATATTTCCTTTGTAAAATTTTAAATAATGAAAATTTAAATTAGACTACTATTCAAAATGCACTTCTCCTAGAAAGGAAGTGTGGAAGTTCTTCTTCTACTACACAATTTATGTGTTCGCCTAGCTTGTAGCCTCTACTTCATTCATTTTCACAAATGAAAATGAGCAGGAGTTAAAAAATGATGAGCTGGAGGAGATGGCAGAGGGAAAAAGGCAGCAACGAAGAAAAAGAGGTGAAGATGGTGATCACCAGATATAGAAAAAAAGAAGGAGATATGACGAAAATTATCTGGGTCTGGGCTTCACTTGGATTGGTGATGCAGACTGTCCAAAGCCGCAGTGTGTGGTGTGCAGTAAGGTTCTAGCAAACAGCTGCCTGGAGCCTTCATATCTATCTCGCTACCTTCACACAAAGCATCCTAATGTAACTCAAAAGCCTCTTACATTTTTAAATCAAAATTGGAGGAGTTGCCAAGCAGCCAAAAACAACTACAGGATCATTCATATGTTGGCTCTACAAAAGACCCGGGCTTCATTTCTTCTCAGCTACAGAATAGCAAGAAAGAGGCTGCCTCACACACTTGCTGAAGACGTGTGCTTGCCAGCTGTTAAAGAGAGGGTGGGATGCATGATTGGAGAGAAAGAAGAAAAAAAGTTAGACATGATTCCAGTTTCCAAAAACACTGTGTAGCGCCGCATCGATGCAATGTCAGAGGACATCCTGGCTACACTGTAAACCCGAATAAGTAGGCAGAATAAAAAAAAAGGGAAGCAATCAGTTGGCAAATAGTTTTTGAGTTCGTAAACTCAGATATTTGAGTATATCAAAGCTTAAATATTTGGAGTTTATGTTAAATATATTTTCTAATTATAATTAAATTAAACTTACCGATTAAGCCGACTCAAAAATCTTCTGTACATGCAACTTTAAGTTTCATACACACATTTGGTGTACACTACCCTTAACTTAAGTTACTGTCATTCACTTTCATAAAACTGTCATGAACTTGGAGATAACTAACATAAATACATTATATATTTATGCTCTTAAGTACAATAATTCTCAACACAAGTGAAACAATTGTAATAACTGTGAATGTGGTATCAACATTATCACCACTTTAAATAATTGTATAAATTGTGACTGATCACAATAGGTATCTCAATACAACAGACTTCCAAGTCACTCATGGTGTCAAAAACATGCCCCTAAGCACCCTGGGAAATATGATAATTAGGTCACTCAAAATTTTTGAGTTACTTGTACTCAAAACAGAAGTATATGCTGAAATTACTCAACATATTTGAATTAGAATAATTGCTTTCAGAATAATGAGTTTCAGCTACTCAGTGTAACTAAATAATCTCAACATTGGGGTTTACAGTGAACGTTAATCAGGCGGGTGAAAGAAAGCGAGTTTTACTCTCTGCAAGTGGACGAGTCTACAGATTTGAGCAATCTGGCCAATCTTGTGGTGTATGTCTGCTAACATTTTGATGGTACGGTACAAGAAGATTTTTTATTCTGCTGGCCCCTTGCTATCTGAACAACAGGAGAGGAAATTTAAAATTTATTTGATGTGTTTATGAGGACCAACGGGATAGACTGGACTAGGCATTTGCACTGATGGGGCAAAATCAATGATGGGGAAGCACACCGGGCTTATTGCTCACATCAGAAAAGTTTGTCCATCCGTTCAGTGGTTACACTGTAGTGTTCACAGGGAGGCTTTGGCAGCCAAAAAAATGCCAGTGGATCTACTTGCAGTCCTGAATGATGATGTGAAACTGGTGAACTTCATTAAAGCTCGGCAGCTAAATTCAAGACTATTCACAATGTTATGCAATGAGATGGGGAGCGAACACAAAGCACTGCTGTTGCACACTGACGTGCGCTGGTTGTCCTGCGGCAAAGTTTTAACAAGGCTGTTGAGATGTTACAATTAATGTACTCAAGTTGTGAAAAGAGTCAACTGATATGTTGTTGAAAGCAGCTACTTTAAGTTTTTCACCACCGGGGGGCACAAGTATACAGCCCAGGCACATGTGTGTTTTCTAAAAGAAAAGAAGAAGTCGAATGTAATCCGCCAAAAGACAGTGTTCAATGTGTGTCTCACAGTTCTCTAACAAAAAGCACAAGAAGAGAATAAAGTTTTGGTCCCGTCCTATTTTTCCTTCGAGTCCAATCGCTGTTGATGGTGCACCACTCAACAGGTTATGGGCCCAGGTTTGACTCGAAGAAGACTTTTTTCGGAAGGATCAAGAACCGCCTAGATAGCGAGCTAACGGCTAAAGTAGGAACATGGATCAGCGAGGAGGAAGCAGGTTGCTTCGACTCATGTTTGTCGGAGATGAGACCAAATATGAGCTTTGGCAAACCAAAGTACTAGGACACTTGCATTTACTGGGTTTAAAGAACACTGTTCTGAGGGAACCGAGAGATGAGGCTGAAGTAGCAGCGGACGGTAAGAAGAATGCCGACGCATATGCCGAAATTATCGAACTTCTTGAGGATGAAAGCCTTTCACTGATTGTGAGAGATACGCTGGATAATGGCAGAAGCACTAAAGATCCTGAGGGACTCGTACGCGGGGAGAAGAAAACCCAGAATCATCACGTTTACACCACTCTGACGTCGCTTCAGAAAAAGAGGGAAGAGACAGTCACGGACTACATCATCAGGGCGGAGGCGGCCATTACAGCGCTGCACAATGCGAGTGAGACTTTAGGCACTGGACTATTGATTGCTATGGTTTTAAAGGGACTGCCTGAAAGTGTCAAACCATTTGCAATTCATGTGACACATGATAAAGACAACATAATGTTTGCGAAGTTCAAGACAAAACTACAAAGTTTTGAAGACACTGAAAAGCTTAGTGTAGCCGAATCCAGCAATAAAGTGATGAAAACTGTTGCGAGCACAAGACAGAGAAACACTAGACAAAGTACAAAACCCAGAAACAAGAATGATGAGGACATTGTATGTTTCAAGTGTGGGATAAAGGGCCATCAAGCAAAATCCTGCAGGCGGAAGACGTGGTGCAGTTACTGCAAGAGCAGCACCCACTGTGAGACCACATGCAGACAAACAGGGAAACAAGATGGCTTGAGGAAGGTGGCAGAGAAAATGCTGACACCAGAATCCAGCAGCCAACACGCAGGGTCAACGAAAAAGGTCTGTTGGTGGATACCGGTACTACTACGCACATAATTAATGACATAACTAAGTTCAAGAGCTTTGATGACATATTCAAGCCGGGATTACACTGTGTGGAGCTGGCAGATGGCACCCTGTGCAGAGGCATTGCTCAACAAACAGAAAACGCAGAAGTTCTCCTGATAGACAGCACAGGCCAGCAACGCAGGGCAACGCTGACGGATGCATTATTCATCTGATCTAACCCTCGAGACATTTTTTTCTGTAAAATCAGCCATCGCATTAGGAGCAATGGTCACCTTTAACCAAGGTCAAGACAAGCTCACACAAATATGGTACCAAGTTTAACATTCATGTAGACGGCAAGTTATATTATTTACAGCCAGAGGTTGAAAGTAATGATAAATGTAATGCTTGTCATGACAGCATGAAAGCATGGCATGAAATATAGGGCCACTGTAATTACCAAGACATACTCAAATTACAAGGTGTGGTAATTGGTATGCAAATTAAGGGGAGAACAGATAAAACAGAGCAGGAATGTGAAGTGTGTATCCAAGGAAAGTTTGCATATACCAGAAACAGGGATCCAGATGCGAGAACGAAGGCTCCTTTACAGATGGTTCACACAGATTTAGCAGGCCCGATAGCAAATGAGTCTATCGATGGATACAAATATGTACAGTGATTCACAGATGACTATTCAAATGCAGAGTTTGTATATTTCCTGAAAACTAAAACAGATACGGTGCAAGCAATGGAAAATTTTCTTGCAGATGTCGCCCCTTATGGGAAAATATATTGCATTAGATTGGACAACGGCATTGAGTTCACCAGTAGAGAGTTCCAGGCCTTACTTGGGAAAAACGTATCAGACATGAGACATCTGCTCTGTAATTGCCCCACCAAAATGGCACTGCGGAAAGAGGGTGACGCACTCTTTTTGAGATGGGCAGGTGCATGCTAATCGAGAGTCAGTTACCAAAATGTCTATGGAACTACGCCGTCCAAACAGCAGCTGCAACATGGAACCAATGTTTTAACAGGCGAACAGGAAAAACTCTGTATCAAATGTTAACAGACAAAAAGCCAGACGTGTCAAAAATGCAAAAATTTGGATCAGCGTGTTTTACATATAAACAAGTCAAGGGAAAGCTCGATCCAAAATGCGGTATGGGATTCTTTATAGGCTTTGATAAGAACAGCCCAGCGTATTTAGTTTATCACCCTGAGACAGAAACCGTTCAAAAACACAGGTTGGTTAAGTTTCTAAGTAAAGAAAATGTGGAAAGAGAAACACAAACAGATGAGACAGAGATAAATGATTACTTTATAAGTGTAAAACAACCAATGACAGACATGTCCTCAGAAAAAGTTAATGAACACAGTAAGGAGGCTCTGGAACCAATAACGAGTGACAAAAACACACAAGGTAGAACCTAAGTGACTTTGTTACAGATTCTGATAGTCATGAGATTCATACTACCACTGACTATTGTTACAAAGCTGTTTGCAACATCCCAAACACTTTTGAAGAAGCCATAGGATCAGTTACCTCTAAGAACTGGTTCGAAGCTATGAGCAAAGAAATCAGATCGTTAAAGGAAAACGACACTTTCACCCTTACTACTTTACCAAATGGTAAGAAAACAGTAGGAGGAAAGTGGGTGTATTCAGTCAAATGCGACAATGAAGGAAATGACACACAAGGCAAGATTTGTAGCCAAGGGTTACAGTCAGAAAATGGGAATAGATTATGGAGAAACATTCTCACCAACCACTAATCTAACCAGTCAGAGTCCTGCTACAGAAAGCAGTGCAGGAAAACCTGATACTAACTCAAATGGATGTCAAAACAGCGTATATGCATACCCCTATCGAATATGAAATTTGAGGTATGAGGAGGGAGAAGGTTTGGTGTGTAAACTAAAAAGGTCGCTGTATGGGTTAAAACAGTCCAGTTGAAACGAGAACAAGGTTCTGCACGATTATCTAACTGAGAGAAAAATTTTGAGCAAAACCCAGCAGACTACTTTGTTTATACCAAGAAAACAGAACATAAAAAAATAATAGTCATCATCTGGGTATATGACCTAACAATTGCAGCAAGCAATGAAAAAGAAATCAGGGAGGTGAAAGAAATGCTTTCAGCCAGATTCCAGATGAAGGATTTGGGAAGACTCTGGCATTTTCTGGGTATTGATTTTTCTCAAACTGATGGATGTGTAACAAAGTCACAGGAGAAGTATGTTGACAGGACACTGGCAAGGTTTAAAATGCAAAACTGTAAGCACAGGGAAACCCTATGTGATCAAAAGCTAAATTACATAGGAGATGCTACTAAGATGGAAGATGTGAAGGTGTATAGAGAGGCTGTTGGAAATCTTAAGCCTGTGAATATTCTCATTCATCCAGGTCTTGGTTATCTCAAGGAAATTTCAATCGAACGCAACTGTACTTGGTAATTTGTCTAGGAAGATGTTTCACCTCTTATCCAAGAGGCTTCATCAGTTCATGCTTGCCGCTGACCAGGCTGGGACTGGTCCAACTAACTGGTGTGGAGACTCAGCTATTTAACCTCTTGGAGGGCTTTTACAAGACAGATTATGTCATTGGATCCTTTATGCTGCACGTCTTAACGACGGCCATTGGCGTGTCGCCTATTGGTGGAGATTAAGTTTCGGCTTTATTAGTGCCCTATTGTGTTATAACGAGTTGTGTTGGAAGTCTTATATATCTTACAACATGTAGCAGTCCAGATCTGAGTTTTGTGGTCAGCAAATTATCACAATACTTTAACGAACCAACTGAGGAGCAGTGAGTTACAGTGAAACATGTATTAAGATATCTAAAAGGGACAAAGGACAAAAAGTTGTGTTTCAGATGAAGCAACAGTGAAAACTTAGGTTTAATAGCCTACAGTGATGCTGACTGGGCAGCTGACACAGCTGACAGATGCAGTACTACAGGTTACTGTGTCAGCCTTTGTAAAAACAGTTCTCTAGTTTCATGGAAGACCAAAAAACAACCCACTGTTGCACTTTCTACATGTAAAGCAGAATATATGAATCTAGCTTCCACAATGTAAGTGTGTATAAATTTAGAACAACTTCTGAAAGGTATTGATAACTACCAATAAACACAAACAGTAGTGTATGAGGACAACCAGGGAACTATTGCTTTGGCTAAAAACCATGTGAGCCGACACAGATGCAAACATGTGGACATTAAGTATCATTTTGTGAGGTCCATTGTAAACGAGGAGAAAATGTTCCTTTTATATTGCATTACTGAAGAAGTAGTTGCTGATATTATGACCAAACCTGCTACAAAGTTAATTTGTTTGGTGTTTGACAGGTAAACTGTTTAAAAGGTAAAACAGAAAGATTCACCAGTGTTGTCATTAACAAAGTTTTTTGTTATTGTTGTTTTTTTGTTTTGTTTTTTTTTTTGGGGGGGGGGTAACAACCTGAGTATAAGAGGGGCTGTTGAGATGTTATAATCAATGTACTCAGGTTGTGAAAAGAGTCAACTGATATGTTGTTGAAAGCAGCTACTTTAAGTTTTTCACCACCAGGGGGCACAAGTATACAGCCCAGGCACTGTGTGTGTTCTAAAAGAGAAGAAGAAGTAGTATGTAATCCGCCAAAGAGAATGTTCAATGTGTCTCGCAGTTCTCTAACAAAAAGCACAAGAAGAGAATAACGTTTTGGTCCCGTCATATTTTTCCTTCGAGTCCATCACTGTTGATGGTGCACCACTCAACAAAGGCTTTTTGAACTGCGACACGAGCTTCAGCAGGACAATCCATTTAATCTGGCTTCCAGTCTATATGAGGAAGACTTTCTGAAAAGGTTGGCCTATCTGGCTGATATATTCTCTGCTCTGAATGAACTGTATCTAAGTCTGCAGGGAGTCAGTGTTACCGTGTTCAAAAAACAAGAAAAGATCGAAGCTATGATAAAGAAGCTGTGGTTCTGGGCGAGCAAAACTAGTCCATGCCTTTGTTACTTCAAGGCTGGATTACTGTAACTCTTTATTATCAGGTAGTCCACAGAATACAATTAAAAGTCTTCAGTTAGTCCAAAATCCTGCTGCAAGGGTTCTAATGAATAAAAGAAGAAGAAATCACATTTCCCCTGTTTTAGCTTCTATTCACTGGCTCCCAGTAAAATCTGGAATAAGATCCTCCTTTTGACATATAAAGCTCTTAATAATCAAGCTCCATCATACATTAGAGACCTGATTCTTCCATATGTTCGTAACAGAGCCCTTCGCTCTCAGACTGCAGATTTACTAGTAGTTCCTAGGATTTCTAAAAGTAGAATGGGTGGCAGATCTTTCAGCTATCAGGCTCCCCTCCTATGGAACAGGCTCCTAGGGTTGGTCCGTGAAGCAGACAATTTGTATTTCTTTAAAACTAGGCTTAAAACTTTCATCTTTGACAAAGCTTACAGTTAGAGACAGGTTGATAGGTAGCTAGGAAGAGACAGGTTAATGTTAGTAGTCAGTAAGAGTAGCTAGGTAGAGATAGATTAATGTAAGCCAGGTAGAGAGTGTTAGTAGCTAGGAGACAGGTTAATGTTAGTAGCTATGCTGCTTTAGGCTAGGCTGTTGAAATTATTAGAGTCAGCTCCTACTTTCTCTCCTACTTCTCCCCAACTGCATGATGTGCTGTCAATTCAAGCGCTAACCTGTTTTCTCTTAGTCTCTTCTCTTCCTTCCTGACCCGCCCTGCTTGACGACCCTGACTAAGATGGCATTCCTGTGGAGGAACGTTCTCCACGTCCTGCTACCAACTTCTGCTTCTGCATCAGTTCTGTTGCTCTTTCTGTGTCTCTGCTGCCTTCTCCAGACCCCAGACGGTCTCTGCAGATGCCCGCTTATGCTGAGCCTGGTTCTGCTGGAGGTTTTTCTTGTTAAAAGGAAGTTTTTCCTCTACACTTTCACTTCATGCTTGCTCAGTGTGAGGGATTGCTAAGAATTCATGACGCAATCTTCTGTGGTTCTCTTATTCCTATATTAAACATTGTATTGTAATAAGTCTTCTTGTAAAGTGCCTTGAGATGACATCTGTTGTGAAACGGCGCTATATAAATAAACTGAATTAAAACTGAATTGAAATTGTACTGGCAAAGGTAATTTTTCTTAACATGCGTTTTAGTGTGTCCTAATTACATTGCATTTAGCAGAAACACTTCTTGACCAAAATTACAATTTAATTTACTGCAACTGCTTCATAAACACTGCAACTGCTTCACAAACACTAGATTGTGACGAGATGTTCAATGTACACAAACTTTTCTAACATGTTTTGATATAGGCTAAAGCAGTGTACCATATGTTTAGGTATTTAGTTTTAATTTGATTTTAGCCCATTGACACATACTGTACCAGGCATAGACTCTATGGCACCAGCATTTTGCATTGGGGGATGATCACCCGGTTCTGGGTTGGCTAGGGTAGTCAAATGTGTGGTACTAGAACAGTTTTTAACGCAGCAGTGAGTTCCAGGTATGGTAACACAGTGCAGAAATCCGAGAACCTCCTCTACTACCGAGTTAAAAAACACACGCTGGAAGGAGGCCAAGATGGCGGAGACTGAGGATCATGTTTTTGGAACCAGAATACCCGGAGGGAACCCACGCATGCACTTGACTGTGCCACTGTGCAGCCCTCTATTCAATTCTATTCCATTCTAATCCCAGTGAAGGGGAAAAAAGACTGAAGATATTAGCTTTTGCGGTAGTGCCAAGATAGTTTCTACTGTGTGTATTATTGAATATTAAGATTTTTTGCTTTAAGTATTAACGTAGAGGAGCGATGGGGAGGTGAAGGGAAATCCATGGAGGATTTTTTTCTGACTTGAATGTTTAATCTTGAGCATGCAGAATAAAGCTAATAAAAATATCTTAACTTACGGAGTTTTTCAATGTTGGGTATGATGGTGCTCCCCCTCTTCACATAAGAAGCTCTAAAACCATCCACCGACAATATGATGAGAGGTGGACGCGCAAACCTGCACATGCAACAAAGGAGAGAATGTGAGTAGTAAAACTTGGTCAGGCCACTGGAATATTGTTTCTGTCTTTGATACGCAAAGGTTTCAAAAAATATAACATACCCAGCAGGACACTCAGGGGTCCTGATTTCCTCACATTCATCTTGCAGCCATGAAGTGTCTCCTGAAATTATACAAAAAAAAGAGGTGAAACATACAGCTACACCCAAATTCCCACTGGCCAAAACAATTTAGAATTTTATTAAGTTAAGCAACATTAGAGTGCAGGGAATTGGTATTTACAACCCCAAATACTTTTTCACAAATAAATATTTTAAATCATTACCTAAATTTTATTATCAGACAAAGTAACCTAGCCAAGTAAACCCAAATAAAACTTAAAGCTGTTCTTGAACCATTTTTTAGTAGATTACATGTCTGAAATACATGCTCAAAAAGTGGCTTTATAATGAAGTTTTGACCTAAAACCCACTGTGGGTCTAAAGCCTAAGTCATCACCTTTATCCACAATGAATTTGACAACAAAGCAAAAGATGTATATTCTACACATAGTTTTCAAACTACAAGTCAAAGGTGCCTACTAGGGTGCCATATGTGCCATCTACTGGGTAAATGCTTTGCTCTTCACTGATTAATCAACATCATCAGACTTATTACCTTATCTTGTCAAATTAAGCTTCATTGCTTACTCTGTTTTATTTGGACAATAAAGTGTATTACGACATGTTTCTGAAAGGGTATGTTAGTGTGGATTATTTTGCATAATCATCTCATGTCTCTGTTTGGATCTTATGCTCACCAGTAAACATACCATTGATGAAGCCACTCTGTCATGTGATATATTTGCGTTTACAACATTCCACAGCTATCCGATGCGTCAATCATTAGAATTCATTAAACGATTGGTTAGAATGACAAACAGAAAAATGAGGGACTATGAACAAGCGTGACTTTCTATCCATCAGCTATTGGCTGTGATGTTTCACAGTGCTTCTTCTCAAGATGGCGCCAGCGTGTTCGGCAGGCCGTCTATCCCTCCCTGGACTCTTCTTATTTTTTATCCTTTTATGTTATGTGCTTTCCCTGGGATATTCACTCACGACCTATGACAGACTTACCCTTTTGGATCTTCGGTATTCTGTAAGTTTTCCCCTGTATGGCAGCAATAACCTCCAGCAAAGGCTAAAACATCAGTTTTCCTCTGTTCCTGTCACCCTATGGAGGACACATCCTCATGGGCGGCTCCCAAGACGTCGCCGCCGGCGGGGCTGTCGTAGTGGCCGCCGGGTTCACCTTCGATCGGCTCTGGATTGCTCGGTACGAGCGCAGCAACTCCGTCTGATGTGGGGGCCTCCTTGTCGCTCCATCAGCTGTTCTTTCCATCTCCAAGAGCAGCTGCCCCAGACCTGTGACAGATGCTGGCGAGGAGTGAAGGCGTCTAATCTCCGACATGTCAGCAACTGCCACACCCCTGGAGGTCCTGTCATTCAACCGGCGGTGCCGCTGCGGAGCGCTTTGATCAAGGCCCGCTCGATCCGGAATAAAACGTTCATCCTGAAGGATTTTTTCATTAATCGGGAGTTGGACGTCCTTTATATCACCGAGTCATGGGTTGTGCCGGGTGAGTTGGCTCCAATCGCCGAACTGTTACCTGCTGGGTGTGCCTACCTGAATGTTCCTAGGCCAACGGGCCGTGGCGGAGGTCTATTGACTATTTTCAAGGCTAATATCCCCTGTCGGCCTACCTCCTATCAGGGAAATTGTGACTCATTTGAACTGTCCACCTTTGAACTTGGATTGTCTCCTCCGACTCTTTGCGTTTTATTATATAGGCCCCCTAAGGCAAATTTTGCCTTCGTCTCCCAACTTTCGGACTTCTTTGCTGATGTTCTCCTTAAGTATGATCATTTACTTATATTTGGAGATTTTAATATTCATGTCTGCTGTCCTGAGAAGTTCCTGGTGGCTGATTTTTGTAATTTAATTGACTCTTGCGGGCTGACGCAGTTGGTTGACTTCCCCACTCATGGGGGGTCTCACACATTGGATTTAGTTTTTTCTTCTTCTTCAAATATTGAGTTCTCAGTTTTATTTTCTGATTTTTTGTTTTCTTATGGGGACTCCTCTGATCCCGAGACCCTCCTATCCCTCTTTTCTGCCTCCTGCACATCCGTGCTTGACCAGATTGCCCCTTTAAAATCCCGATGCTCCCGTTGTCGCTCTGACCCCTGGCTTAACCTTCATACCCGTACTGCCAGACGGGAATGCAGGAGATGTGAGCGGCGGTGGAAAAAGGCTAAATCCCAGGCTTCCTTCCAGCTTCTCCGTGAGGCCTGGAGGTGTTACCAGCGCGTCGCTCGGAAGGCCCGCTATGATTTTTTTACTGCTATTGTTACTCAACATTCGGGTAACCAGCGAGCCCTCTACTCCACTGTTAATGCAGTCCTGTCACCAAATGTTCCTGTATCGAATACCTCCGAGGAAAAGTGCACTCGATTCTTGAACTTTTTTATCTCTAAAGTTGCCACAATTAGGGCTCAGATTCTGCCTCCCACTCATCCAATAGCCCCTCTTTGTTCTCCATTATATTCTTTTGAGCATTTTTCCCCCGTCTCTTCTTCCTTCCTACTGATGACAGTGGCTGCTATGAAGCCTTCTGGCTCTCCTTGTGATTTTATGCCCCCTCGTTTTTTGAAGGAAGTCTTCCCGGCAGTTGCTCAACCGATCCTGGAGATCATTAATGCAAGTCTGAGGACGGGGATAGTTCCCCAGGAATTTAAGCATGCGGTGGTCCAGCCTATTCTAAAAAAACAAGGCTTGGACTCTACCGACCTTAACAATTACCGCCCGATATCAAAGCTTTCTTTCCCCTCCAAATTGTTGGAGAATATGGTTTTTATACAGATTTTTAATTTTCTTAAATCCAACAATGTTTTAGACATTTTTATGTCTGGTTTTCGTCCTCACCACAGCACTGAGACTGCTCTTATTCGAGTTTTTAACGATATTTTGCTTGCCTCTGATTCTGGTTCTCATGTGCTGTTGGTGCTTTTAGATCTATCTGCTGCTTTTGACACTGTAGACCACGTAATCCTACTACAGCGACTGGAGCACTTAATTGGCATTCGTGGATCAGCCTTAGAGTGGTTCCACTCCTATTTTAATGGCAGATGTTTTAATGTTGCCCTGGGGAATTGCGCCTCTAGAGTGGCACCTCTTTTTTTGTGGGGTTCCCCAGGGGTCCATTTTAGGTCCACTTCTTTTTAATCTATATATTTTACCCTTGGCAGCCATTTTTAGAAAACACCGGGTGAATTATCAACTCTACGCTGATGATTGTCAGCTTTATGTGGCCTTAAAAACTCCTGACCCTTTGCAACCACTGACTGACTGCCTGAGTGAAATGAGGTCCTGGGTCTCAGCCAACTTCCTCCACCTGAACAGCTCCAAATTGGAGGCTATTTTCTTTTCCCCCTGCTCTCCCGCTGCTGCGGAGCCATCATTGCCCCCTTCATTGTCTGCATTGGTAAAGCCTTCAATAAAAAATCTGGGGGTCACTCTGGATGCCTTTCTTAAAATGGATGTGCAGATAAATCAAGTAGTCAGGTCATGTTTCTTTCATCTCCGACGGCTTGCCAAGCTAAAATCAGTCCTGAATAAAAAAGATCTCCAGTCAGTTGTCCATGCTTTTGTAATGTCTCGTCTGGACTATGCTAACGCTCTCTTATATGTTGTTCCCTCCTCTTCAGTGGTGCGGCTCCAACTGGTACAAAACGCCGCCGCTAGGTTTCTGACGGGCACAGAACGGCGGCAGCACATCACCCCTGTCTTGGCTAATTTACACTGGCTTCCAGTGAGATTTCGCATTAAGTTTAAAATTCTCCTGCTAGTCTATAAATCAATGCACGAAATGGCCCCCTTTTATTTGGCACAGCTTTTAAGCCCTCACGTTCCGGCGCGAACCTTGAGGTCATCTGAACAGTACCTTCTGCTTGTTCCTCCTGCCCGCTATAAGGCCCGTGGGGAACGGGCTTTTTCAGTTTGTGCTCCTAAGCTCTGGAACCAACTCCCCCTGACGGTCCGACTCGCCCCGTCCCTCCCCATTTTTAAAGTTCGTCTTAAGACATATTTTTATTCCCAAGCCTTCTCGGCTGAGTCGGTTTAACCCCTATGAGATCTTGTCTGTTTGTTTTTACCATTTTTACTTGTTTTAGCTATTTTATGCTGCTGTATATTCTTAAGTAGTTTATTGTCTTGTACAGCACTTTGGTTGGCGTTGTCGTTGTTTAAATGTGCTTTATAAATAAAGGATGATGATGATGATAGAAGGGATAACCTAGATTCAAAAGCTAACACTTCAAGATATGTGCAGTGAAATTTTTAGAGTTTGTTAGCAAATTAGCGGACGTGTCTTCTTTTGGAATGGAGTGGAAGGGGGTGGAAGGATGAGGACGATAAATTTCAGAGCTTAATTTCTGCGGTTTATTAGCTTTTTTATGTGCTTCATATCGTTGCTGACAAACGACTTTAATCGATCGGACCCCTATGGATGTAAAAAAGACTTGTTGTTTGAGATGGATTGGTTTTGTCATGTTTATTGGACTACAGAGGGGTAAGCTGTAAATTGTATCTTCTTTGCAGTGTGTGGAGGGATATGTGTGTCTGTGTTGGCAAAAGTTATAATCCTATCTATGATTGGCAGATATTAGGATCACAAGACTCTTTCTAATTCTTTTTCTAATTCTTCTTTCTAATTATGTATAACACGTATAAGTTCAAAGAAGTTAGAAGACAAAATGAAGGTGGATTTAAACGTGGAAGTGGCTCAGGGCCGGATCTGGGCCAAACGAATGCTATTGGCTATCGTAAAGTATTGGTTCATGGTATTGGTTTACTTTAAGAAATACTTAGAACAGTATCTGCCCAATACCAAATACCAGTATCGGTATTGGCGCATTCCCAGTGCATTCCAAAGCAGACTGGGGTTTCTAGATGTCTTGTTCAAGCTCTTTTGAAGAAGCACAAAGAAACAGGCAACGTTGAGGATCATTGACGCAGTGGTCGGCCAAGGAAACTTAGTGCAGCAGATAAAAGACATCAAGCATATTACCCTCAAAATTGGAAGATTTCTAACAGTGCCATCAGCTCAGAACGGGCAGAAACCAGTGAAACCCAGTACACCCATCTACTATCTGATAGAGGTTGGCCAGAAGTGGTCTTCATGGAACAGTTGCAGCCAAAAAACCAAATCTGCCACGTGGAAACAAGGCCAAGAGACTCAAGTATAGATGAAAACATAGGAACTATAATACAGAATAATGGCAGCAGGTACTCTGGAACTATGATTTAAAATGTGAAATAAGTGGCTGTAGCAGAAGGCAGTTTGTTGGTTGAAGGACTGGAGAGTGACACAGTAATGAGTGTCTGAAGGCAACAGTTAAGCATGGCTGTGGTTCCTTGAATTTTGGGGCTACATAACTGCTAATGGAATAGAGATCCCCAACTATTCAATTCAATTCACTTTTATTTATATAGCGCCAATTCACAACAAATGTCATCTCAAGGCACTTTACAGCAAAAGTCATTTCAATACACTTATACAAACATTCCAATCAGTTAAAAGTTTTCTAAGTAAGGAATCCCAGGAGATTGCGATGAGTCATTGATGTGAGGTTGTGCTCAGATCATTCAGACTCCAACCACAGCTATTCCTCAGCAATCCCTCATACTGAGCAAGCATGTAGCGACAGTGAAGAGGAAAAACTCCCCTTTAACAGGAAGAAACCTCCGGCAGAACCAGAACCAGAACCTGAATCAGTACAAGCGGCCATCTCCCACGACCGTCTGGGGGTCTGAGAAGACAGAGAAGAGACAGCATGGAGGATGCTCTGTGACTTTAAGCATCATCTGGGCTGATGCTCCCCATCCAGCAGGGGGCGCTATAGTTGAACAGTGTACCAGACCATGTGGAGCTTCTATGGGGAGAAAAATACTGAGTGAAAACTACCACCCATCGCTTAGTTATATGCTTAGTTATGCTGTCCTGTGACACATTCTGTTTGACTGCTAAAACAGAGTCTCCTTTCTCTCAGCAATTTTTTATCTGCAATCATGTATGAAGTTGTTTGTTCTTTCATAGCTGATTAATGAACAGGTCAGCAACAGATCCGATAGGGTGTGGTTAAATCATTATATATACTTGTATATATCTTAACCTTACTTGGCTTAAGTATTTTTTTGTTGTTGTTGATCTTAAATAACGTTTTACTAAGAATTCTATGCAAAGCTTTATATATGAGAGCCCAGCATTGTATATAAAGAGGGAGAGTTGAAGCTGCAAACCTCTACACGTCCTCTTGTAGTTGGTACAGCAGTCTCCTCTGGCCAGGCAGTCATCTGAGCAGTGGCAGGCATGCAGATTGTTTCGAGTCTCCCCACATCGATCCTTGCTGCATTCATAACCTCCCTCTGTATGCACGAGGAACAAAAAAAAACTTTATTCTCAAATCTGAATGGAAAACCAATGACCCAACAATCGTTTTACAGTTGCAATTGATTTTAGAGATTAGAGCAGAAAGCACATCACACTGAAAGTGTTCTGAATGTGTAGATAGCAGGCAGGATGGAGTCTATGGTGACTTTGTGGTTTAAAAAGTTTTCCCCTTGATCAGCGGCTTCTTTTGAGATGTGACACTGTCAGGGAAAATTACACCATGGCTTTAAGGCCCATGCAGGAGTAAAGTGGCAAATCAGCAGTGGTGAGCCAACGACCACCAGGTTGAAAGAGAGAACATAAAATGAGACCACCAGTACTGGAAGTAGCAGGGGGGAAATGTTGACACAGCAGAGAAAGAGGGAGGAAAAACCAGCAAACCTGTTTCAGCATCATTAAATGCAGCACACTCTCCAAGTTCATGCATACTGAATGATCCACTTAAAAGTTTGCTATAATTTCAATTATGATTATTCGTTTCATTTTAAAAACAATTTATGGATTAAATCTCTGTAAGGAAAAAAAAATCCTTGCTGAAACCTTAATATTTGTTATGACTTTATGCCCTGTTTCAGAAAAAGTATGTAAACAACAAGCCTGTGAATATTCTCATTCATCCAGGTCATGGTTATCTCAAGGAAATTTCAATCGAACGCAACTGGACTTGGTAATTTGTCTTGGAAGACGTTTCACCTCTTATCCAAGAGGCTTCATCAGCGGCGAGCATGAACTGATGAGGCCTCTTGAAACGTCTTCCAAGACAAATTACCAAGTCCAGTTGCGTTCTATTGAAATTTCCT
Source organism: Apricaphanius iberus (assembly GCA_028564705.1). Taxonomy (NCBI): domain Eukaryota; kingdom Metazoa; phylum Chordata; class Actinopteri; order Cyprinodontiformes; family Aphaniidae; genus Apricaphanius; species Apricaphanius iberus. Next base: position 69,000 of record JAPXFQ010000347.1, read on the forward strand.
TGAGATGTAAACAACGTTTGATGTATAATAGCCAAGTCAAAGGTCATGTTAGAAATACTGTAACAAAGCCATGTTAGGAAAGCCTTGCCACTCTCCATTCAATCCCATTGTAATAAAATTTGTTTGCAGTTCCACCAGAGTTCCACTGGGGGGCGATCGCCATGAGTGCAGGATGAATGTGAGTCTATGGAGCTAGACGGCTAAATTTGTCTCTTTCACCCAATTGCCGTTGAGAAATCTAAGATTTGATTGTATGTTTCGCAAGCTCAACATGGGTTATTTGAGGAAAGTTGAATAAACGAGTATGTATGTCCTTTGGTTTTCTTACAGGTTGAGTCGTTGTTGCCCATAAAAAGCTAGCTAGCATTTTGCTAATGATCGCTGATTGGTCAGGGACAGACTGATTACAACCAGATGTACTGCTTGACGACATCGCAGCATCCGAAGCGGTACCAGAATGTTAAGTAGGACTTTTTATTTCTAACCTAACAATATTTTTTGGTTGCTGGCTCTGTTATCTGCCTATGGTTATGTATGTACTGTGAAATTTAAACAAAAAAATAAGGATTGCCGTAAAGTAGTACATCATTGACAGTTTAAAGTAGTTTTTAAAGTAAATAAGTGACTAAAAAAATCTAACACCCAGCAATGTGTCATTTCTTTGCATCTCCTTTCGAAAAAAATATTTCAAATTACTAGACAAAAAATGATATCCTGAGATGAGATGATTTTGAGGGGTTCCATAGACCTCCATTCATTCTGCACTCGTCATGAGAGTGTCTTCATATGGAACCAGAGTGGAACTGAAACCAGTTCAGAACCCGGAAGTAGCATGAGAGTGGGAGTTCTCTTTATTAGAATTTCTCTGACTGCAAGTTCAACATCAAAAGGAGCAATTTTGAAACAAAAGGGCAAAAAAACAAAAGTTTTTTTTGCACATAGAAATGGCACAGTACTGAAAGGTCAAGATAAAAAGCTGCTAAATGCTCTAAAAGTATCAAAATTAGAAGAAAGGCAATTATGACAACTAAAGTTGATTCAGGTCCTGTTTCTGTGGGAGCTTTCTACCTGTTTAAGGAGAATGTTCCTTTCCATTGTCGCTACATGCATTCCCAGTATGAGGGATTGCTCTAAACAACATAATGCACGGACAGTCCACTATTGGTACATGCTCATCCAGCCACATACAGTCACTTGACTGTATTGTTGACTACCATGGATCAAATTGGAATTCATGGAATCGACTTTGAACGTATCTGCCAAATTGAATTTAGTGTATATTTAAGTATATTAACGGGATCTGATTCTTTCTTAGTTAAGTGCCTTAAATGAATATTGATCGACTGATTATGACTGAAAACAGGTGTGCTGGGGCAGTGACCCATCTAATTCATTAAGGGTAGTGCCCCATAAGATCGTGACTTGCCTTTGAGAAATTTGTTGAAAAATACCCAAGCCTCTTTTATAGAGATCTGTTCAAAAACAACATGTCTGTAATTAAATTAGTATATTTTTGTAATTGTCCCAACCTGTGCTATTTGGCTTTTCTCATATAGAATACTATATTAATAATTAATTTCGGACTAAATATATTCAATACATTGTAAAATAACAGCTTTTAACATTTTTGAAAATTTTGATTCCCCCCCCCAAAAAAATTGATTTTCATGGATTCCCCATTTTAAGAACCTGGAGGCAATTTTGAATCCAAATTGACCAGATTTATTTGTATAAAACAGTAGTTATGTGAAAAACATCTATATGTAAAGAACTTCTATAAAAATACAAACAGTGAAAACGCAATGCTAAATAAACTACTTTTTGGTCAATTCAAATCATTTACAAGTTTTTGACAGCACAGTCAGTCAAAGAAAGTAGTCAAAACATATGCAGCTAAAGATCTGGTCCCCAGTTTGTCTTGGACTTGTTGACCTCTTCTGACGGTCACGGTGCATCCATTTACTGTCCAAAGTACTTCTGGTGCATTAGGAAGAGCTATCGCTAAATGACAAGAAATAATGAAAATATTATCATTTTGAGGCAAAACGTCACAGATGAGGAAGATTTTTTTGATTACTGTTTGGTCGCGTTAGAGAAATATATTGAAAAAGTGTTCACATCGGTGGGGTTGCCAATACTTACAAGTTATAATTCATTTAGGTTTTTTTTTTTTGTTCCATTTGGTGGGTTAGGGTTAGGGGTTAGAAGCACCGCGCATTGATGTCCATCAAGGATTTATTGAGTAAATCCATTCCTTTCAGGTCAAAAATGATGTCATCCCCATTGGGGTCAAAAGGTTATGTGCCTTAAATGAATAGTGGTTGACTAATTATGTTTGGAATCAGGTGTGTTTGGGCAGACACATCTAATTAATCAAGGGTAATGACCCATAAGACCATCACTTAGAGCCACTGCCTTAGAGAAATTGGTTGAGAATCATTAGTACATAAATAAAGAAAATGAAACCTTTTTCTAGTCATACAACTCAAGTGGTTGAACAACACTCGCCCACCATACTCACATATTACACAGACACAAAGATCAGGTGGCAGCACTTTGGGTTGTGTGTGTTTCCCAATGGCATACCAACGTGTGGCAGTGGAGGAAACTGGAATCAAACCCACAACTGTCGGATTGAAAGGCAACCCCTCTTTACATTGAGTCACAGCTATCCTAACACTCCATTAGCTAGTAATTTATATGCCAGATGATCCCTAATGTGACCCATACAACCATGGTAAATGGCATACATTTCTATAGCGCTTTATCAGTCAGAGGACCACAAAGTGCTTTATACTACACAGTTAGTCATTCACCCATTAATGCACACATTCAAACGCTGCTGCTGCTGGTAAATTACATTCAGAATCAGAATCAGCTTTAATGGCCAAGTATTACACATACAAGGAATTTGACTCTGGCAACTTTTCTCTCCAGTACAGAACTTAAATAAGTGAAATAAAAAAGGAAATACAAATAAATGCAAATAAATAATAAATGATAATACATACACAAAACTGGGGTTATTGTACAGTGAGTATATACAGCAGAGCAGAGTTATAGTTTATTGTTCATGTGAATGGACTCACACTCTGTGACTATTCAGAGTTCATCAGAGCGACAGCCTGGGGGAAGAAACTGTTCTTGTGTCGGGTGGTTTTGGTGTACAGCGCTCTGTAATGCCGGCCTGAGGGGAGGAGCCTAAACAGGTTGTGGCCAGGGTGTGAGGGGTCTGTGGTGATTTTTCTGGCCCGCTTCCTGACCCTGGCACGGAATAGGTCCTGAATGGAGGGAAGATCAGTACCTATGATCCTCTCTGAGGACCTGACTGTTCTCTGCAGTCTGTCCCTGTCTTGCCTGGTGGCGGATCCGAAACCAGACAGAGATGGATGAGGTCAGGACAGACTGGACTATTGCTGTGTAAAAGATGGTCAGCAGCTCCTGAGGCAGGTTGAACTTTCTGAGCTGACGCAGAAAGTACAGCCTTTGCTGGGCCTTCTTCCTTATAGAGTCAATGTGGGAGGTCCACTTCAGGTCCCGTGTGATGGTGGATCCTAGGAACCTGTAAGACTCTACTGTGGGGACTGGTCTGTTGGTGATTATGAAAGGAGATGTTGATGGGGGTCTCTTCCTGAAGTCCACTGTCATCTCCACAGTTTTGAGCGGGTTTAGCTCCAGGTGGTTCTGACTGCACCAGAGGACCAGCTGTTCCACTTCCCTTCTGTATGCAGACTCGTCGCCGTCACGGATGAGTCCAATGACGGTGGTGTCATCTGCAAACTTCAAGAGTTTCACAGAAGGGTCCCTTGACGTGCAATCAGTGGTGTAAAGGGAGAAGAGCAGTGGGGAGAGAACATATCCCTGGGGGGTGCCGATGCTGAGGGACCGGGTGCTGGATATGAAGTCACCCAGTTTCACTGGCTGCCTCCTGTCAGTCAGGAAACTGGTAATCCACTGGCAGGTGGAGGGAGGCCCGGTGAGCTGGGACAGTTTTTGGTGGAGGAGCTCTGGGACGATGGTGTTGAATGCAGAGCTGAAGTCCACAAACAGGACCCGAGCGTAGGTACCTGCAGAGTCTAGGTGGTGCAGGATGTAGTGGAGAGCCATGTTGACTGCGTCATCCACTGACCTGTTTGCTCTATAGGCGAACTGCAGGGGGTCTAGCAGGGGATCCGTGATGTCCTTCAGGTGGGACAGCACCAGTCGCTCAAAGGATTTCATGACCACAGATGTCAGGGCGACTGGTCTGTAGTCATTTAATCCTGTGACAGGGGACTTCTTGGGAACCAGAATGTCTGTAATGGTCTCCTGTAGTTGATGATGGTCTGCAGGCCCTTCCAAACTGCAGAAGAGTCGTTGGCAGAAAAACGGTCCTTCAGCTTTGCACTGTAGTTCCTTTTTGCTGCCTTGATCTCTTTTGTCAGCTTGTTCCTGGCCTGCTTGTACAGGTCCCGATCCCCACTCCTGTAGGCCTCCTCCTTGTCCTGGCGTAGCCGTCTCAGTTCTGCAGAGAACAATGGTTTGTTGTTGTTCAACGTGCAGAAGGTTTTGGTCTGCACACACATGTCCTCACAAAATCTGATGTAAGATGTCACAGTGTCGGTTAGTTCGTCCAGGTCTGAGGCTGCTGCTTCAAAGATGCTCCAATCAGTGCAGTCAAAGCAGGCCTGTAACTGCATCTTTGACTCATCAGTACATCTCTTCACAGTTCTTGCCACAGGCTTAGCAGATTTCAGCTTCTGCCTGTAAGATGGTTGTCTATATTTAGGCAGTTCAAGTTTGAGATTTGCTCTATTAAACTCCCCGAGAATGATTAGCAGAGAGTCCGGGTGAGTTTTCTCCACGTCTGTAATCTGGTCGGCGAGGTGATGTAACGCCTCTGTTACACACGCCTGCCGTGGAATGTATACAGCGACCAGCACAAACGAGGCGAACTCCCTCGGTGAATAAAATGGTTTACAGTTTATGAAGAAAGACTCTAGGTGAGGGCTGCATGTCTTCTTTAACACTGTGACATCTGTACACCAACCTTCGTTTATGTAGAAGCACGTTCCTCCTCCCTTTGACTTCCCAGACAGTTCCGCGCAGCGGTCCGCTCGGAACAGCTGGAAGCGCGGCAGCTGTAGTGCGCTGTCCGGGATGTGTTCACTGGACCAGGTTTCAGTGAAGCAAAAGGCGGCAGAACGACGAAAGTCTGAGTTCTTGGATAGGAGAAGGAGCAATTCATCCATTTTGTTAGGCAGAGAGCGGACGTTCCCCAGGTGTATGGATGGGAGAGCGGTGCGTAATCCCCGCTGCCGCAACTTAACTAGCACACCAGCTCGTTTCCCTCGTCGGCGTCTCCGTCTATATCCACAGAGCGCTGTTGCTCCTCCGGTCAGAATCTCCATAAAGCAGTCTGTTTGGTTAAAAACCGGTGAAAAAAGTCTGGCACTGGATAGCCCTATTTGTAAGATTTCCTCTCTGCTCATTTTAATAGCAGAGTGAGTGCAGAAAACTACGCAAAAAAGTAAAAATGTAACATGTACTAGGGAGCGAAGTACCGAGGCGTCCATCCGCAGCGCCATCTTGAACAAGCTTTCGAGTCACAGCTGCCCTGGGGAACACTGACAGAAGCGAGGCTGTCAGACACTGGCGCCACTGGGCCCACTGACCAACACCAGCAGGAAAAGGCGATTAAGTGTCTTGCCAAAGGACACCACGACTGAGACAGCCTGAACTGGGATTTGACCCGGCAACCCACTAATTACGGGACATAATCACCTGAGCCATGATCTATGACTAAGAAGCTACTGCAGTCCTATAAGTCTAGGCTGAGAGATCAGAGGAGTAATGCAGGAATGAAATTATTGTGGAGTGAGACAGGATATCATGAAGGCATGCTAGTGTTGCTGTACCTGTCCGGAGGCAGAGCTGGTTAAAGTCGGAGCAGCAGCTATTGTAGGTTTTACACAGGTTGTCACAGCGACAGTTTGGTGGCTCCGCCTCCAGCAGCTCAAAACACCTGTTCCTACAGGAGCCAGAGGTCAGCACATACTGAGAGCCAGAGCGAGCTGAGGAGAGGAGAGATAGAGCTTTAGCAAGATTAGATTACTCTTACACAGTCCTTTTCATCCATATCTAACTTGTGTATAAATTAAAGGAAATTAAGTGGATTTGATAGAGCACCAAGTCCTGTCATATTTATGAAATATGTGTCTTTTGGCGACTGTGGCTCAGTGGTAGAGTACTTGGCTTGCAATCGGAGGGTCGTGGGTTCGATTCCAGCTTCCTCCAGTCACATGTCGATGTGCCCCTGGGCAAGGCACTTATCCCCCAAATTCTACATTGTCCTACCGAGCCATGTTGGATGTCGGTGTATGAATGCGAGTGTGATTGGGTGAATGCGGCTTCAATGTAAAGCGCTTTGAGTGGTCAGTAAGACAAGAAAAGCGCTATATAAGTTCAGTCCATTTACCATTTACCATTTGTAAGCCCCCATTTCACAGAGTGTGTGTATGTTGGGATGAAAGATGTAAACTCAACAGTGTTCTACTACCTCAGGGTAGGGTTATTTGCTCTGATGATAATATCCCATTTTGTATCCATACTTACTGATTTGGGGAGAAAAGTTCAGTTCTTCACAACCCAGTCTAACCATATGATCTCTTCAAGAGCTCAAATGATTATTGTCTGAATTAATCAGAAAGTGAGTCAGAATGGCTAAGTGAAACCACTGCAAGCATTCAGCATGCTGAGGTGAGTGGATATTCATCAGAGAGAGAGTCTGCACTGCTCTACAATCATCTAAAGTGATCATATACCGATCATACAATTGGGTTATGCATACTACTTTTGAGAAGCACTCCTCTCTTTCCACAGCCACAGAAACAAATAGATATATAACATTTTATTGAGGTATTATAAACTAACCTAATTGAAAATATTTTTCTTGTTTTTAAATCCATGTCTCAAAATGTTTAAGCTGGCAAAGACGTTGTAGAAACTGGAAAAAGACTAGTTTTGATTCATAATTATATTACTTTTTTTCTTTAGTTTGTATGTGTTTTCTTATTGAGGTTCAATTTAACGACAGTGTAAATATGGTTTCTTATTTTTGAGAATTTACACTTATTCTCCGAAATAAAATAGCTGGATATGCAGCTCCAAAATCCTGACAATCTAAACTTTTGAATTTGCACCTCTAAAGTTCTTTTATGTTAAGAAACAAAAAATCAACCAAGCATTTCTTTCAATTACACCCTTCAACTTAGACAATTATTTACTGTTAGCATTTGTGAATTATTCTTTTTTTTTTTTGTCTGCAAAATTGTATACATTTATTGTATTTAAATTTAGAGTAGACTATTGCAGTTTATTGTTGCATCAGCTCAAGTTTAATGACAGTATTATTCTATATTTGATGGTTTTTTTGTCAGACACAAAAATAACCACTTTTATTGTTTTTGTGTTCCAAAGTTCTATGAACTTAGAATTGATGCTCTGTTCTTTTCGTGTTCAACGAATAAGCTACAATTTGAGTTTTCTGCTGGTCAAGTGTTCTTCTAGTTGATTTATTACGATAAAAATGTTTCTTTTCCAGAATCTTACATCTTAATTTATTTTTTGAAAGAATTTTCAAGTCATTGCCAAAAATTAAAAGAAAATCATACATAAAAACAGGAAATTTTGTTGCAACCTTTAACAAAAGCTGCCTTAACTTCAGACATTTTAGGCCACAACAATCACAAGAAAGCACTGCAAAATTTTGGAGGGACTGGAATATAAACCACCTGTTCAGAGGCAATCTGTGACAAAAAACAAACTTTTACAAAATGGCACATGAAGCTGAAGAAGTCCGGCAGGGCTTTTGTTAGTCCACAAACTGGACAATTCTTTGCCTAGCACATGGAAGGACATCAATGCCATGACTGAATGTGTGACTGACTACAAAAATTTATGTGTGAACAACATCCTTCCCGCCAGAAAAGTTAGATGATTCCCTAATAACAAACCATGGATCACCAGTGATCTGAAGGAAAAAAAGAGCCTTCAGGGAGGGAGATAGGGAGTTATTAAGGAGTATACAGAAGCAACTACAAGTCAGAGACAGCATGCCCTAACCCTTACAAGAAGATTCTGGAGAGCAAACTACAGAGATGTCTGGTCTGGAATGAAAAATAAAAGATCACAGGCTTTAAGTAAGTAAGCAAGTAAGTAACTAAGTAAAGTAAGTAAGTAAATAAGTAAGGAAGGAAGGAAGGAAGTGAACAGATTCTTCAATAGGTTCAGTTCAGGAACAAGCTCAGCATCCTCCTCTCCTGTTTCCAGCCACAGAGACATCCCCCTCTCCTCTGACCCACACCTGTCCTGTCACACCTCAGATGTGTTATCTTCTACCTCAGTCATGAACTTTACTTGCACATTTTTGTCTTCAACAAAGTCAGGAAATGCTGCTACCCCCTTCATCTCAATCTCCCACCTGTGTGTCTCTAAAAGTCAGGTGAAGAGGTAGTTGGAGAAACTGAACCAGAACAAGACTGCAGGTCCAGATGGTGTCAGCCCCAGACTCCTGAAGAACTGCCTATAATTCAATTCAGTTTTATTTATATTGCGCCAGTCCACAACAAATGTCATCTCACGGCACTTTACAACAAAAGTCATCTCAATACAATTATAAAAACATTCCAATCAGTTAAGTTTTCTATGTAAGGAATCCCAGCAGATTAAGTTGAGTCGTCGGCGTGAGGTTGTGCCCGGATCATGCAGACTCCAACCCCAGCAATTCCTCAGCAAACCCTCATACTGAGCGACAGTAGAGAGGAAAAACTCCCCTTTAACAGGAAGAAACCTTTGGCAGGACCCTGGCTCAGTATAAGCGGTCATCTGCCACGACCGTCTGGGGGTCTGAGAAGACAGAGAAGAGACAGCATGGAGGATGCTCGGGGACTTTGAGCATCATCTGGACCAACGCTCCCCATCCAGCAGGGGTCATTATAGCTGAGCAGGGTACCAGACCGGGTAGAGCTTCTATGGGGAGAAAAACACTGAGAGAAAACTGGGTTAACAATTGCATTAACAATAGGAAAATATATCTGGAGAGTAGTAGAAAAGAAAAGTAGAAGGTGTGTAAGGGTCAGTTGAGTCTGAAAAAGGATTTTTTTCCCCCTAATTCTCAAGTCTATTAGCAATGTACGGTGTGAGGGAGATGGAGTTGAGGAGGGCTGCCGGACTTGGCTGTATCCTCCCCTTGCCGGATCGGGCTGAACACTCCATCTCTCTCTACTCCCTGCCTGGAAATCCAGGAGGAAAGAAGGAGGTAAGTGGGTAAGTATTGTAGTGCTTATGCATCTCTCCTTGCTCATAGGACTAAGCCCTCTCCAGAATCTACGTATTAGAGAGATAATATTATTGGTAAGTGATATAACTGGGTTAGATAAAGGCCCACTCTTCCGAACACTCTGTCATTATCTTTGTCCATCACTTTCTAGCCTTAAAACATGGTGTAAATCTTTTTCTGTCATGATTCAACCTTTGTTCAATTCTCTAATCATTTTATTCTGGTAAATTAATACATTACAGTTAGAAATCGGAGAGGGATTATAAGGTCAATGTCTATATAAGTAACTTTAAGCTTTATCAAAAAGGAAGGTTTTAAGCCTAGTCTTAAAAACAGACTGAGTATCTGCCTCACATACTTAAACTGGGAGCTGGTTCCACAAGAGAGGAGCCTGATAACTAAAACATCTGCATCCTATTCTACTTTTTGAAATCCTAGGTACTACCAGTAGACCTGCATTCTGAGAACAAAGTGCTCTGTTAGGAATATATGGAACAATCAGATCTCTGATGTACGATAGAGCTGATTATTAAGCGCTTTACACGTAAGGAGGAGGATCTTAAACTCAATTCTGGATTTAACAGGGAGCCAATGGAGAGAAGCCAAAACAGGAAAAATGTGATCTCTCTTTTTAATATTCATCAGAACTCTTGCTGCAGCATTTTGGATAAACTGAAGGCTTTTGATTGCATTTTGTAGACTTCCTGATAATAAGGAATTACAGTAGTCCAGCCTCGAAGTCACAAATGCATGGACTAGTTTCTCTGCATCACTCCTGGACAGGATGTTTCTAATTTTAGCAATATTCCGAAGGTGAAAGAAAGAAATCCTAGAAACCTGTTTAATATGAGATTTAAATGTCATGTCTCTGTCAAAAATTAATGCCATCCAGATGAAGTGATTGACCTTGCAGTTTCCTTTTTAAAGGTTCTGGTCCAAAGAAACAACTTCTGTCTTGTCTGAATTTAGGAGTAGAAAATTCAGAGTCATCCAAATTTTTATGTCTTCCAGACATGCTTGCAATCTACCTAACTGATTGGTTTCATCAGGTTTTATGGAAAAATATAATTGTGTATGATCAGCATAACTGTGGAAATTCATACCATGTTGTCTAATTATTTTACCAATTGGAAGCATATATATAATAAAGAGAGTCGGTCCAAGCACAGAACCCTGTGGTACTCCACAAATAACCCTTGAGTGTGAAGAAGATTTATCATTGACATCAACAAACTGGAATCTGTTGGACAGATATGATTTAAACCAGCCTAGTGCTGTTCCCTTGATCCCTACAACATGTTCGAGCCTTTCTAAGAGAATGTTATGATCGACTGTGTCAAATGCAGCACTGAGATCTAGCAAGACCAGAACAGTTACAAATCCATTATCTGAGGCCATTAGAATATCATTAGTAACTTTTACCAGTGCTGTTCCAGTGCTATGATGAGCTCTAAAACCTGACTGAAATTCCTCAAATAGGTTGTTGCTGTTCAGATGCTCACATACTTGATTAGCAACTATTTTCTCAAGAATTTTGGATAAGAAAGGAAGGTTAGATATAGGTCTGTAGTTAGCTAAATCATCTTGATCCAGGGAGGGTTTCTTAAGTAAAGGCCTAATTACAGCAACCTTAAATTCCTGTGGCACATATCCATTTATTAAAGATAGATTCATCCTGTCTAGGATAGGGCCAGTAACCAGAGGGAACACTTCCTTAAATAATTTGGTTGGTATTGAATCTAACATACAAGTTGAGGGTTTAGATGAAACAAATATTTGTGATAATTCCAAAAGTTCAACAGAATCAAAATGTTACAGACATAAACATGGTTCTACAGTTCTCTCTGATACTGCCTCCATTGCTGAGAGAGAGTTAGTGATGTTTCACTAAACCAGGGAGCCAGCCTCCTATGGCTGATTACCTTCTTTTTTAAGGGGGCTACACTGTCTAGTGCCAAATGCAGCGAGGAAGTAATATTTTGAACCAGACCATCAATTTCTGAAGGGTTAGTGTTGGAATTACTGCCATCCACTGTGGTATTCTGAGACACATATGGAAACAAGAATGGAACAGATTCTTTAAAACGTGTTACAGCATTGTCTGATAAAGTTCTACTGTATTGAAATTTTCTTTCAGAGTTGGTAACATTGAGTAAAGTAAATTCAAACGTTATCAAAAAATGGTCAGATAGGACTGGGTTATGTGGGAGGACTATTAGTTCATCACACTCAATGCCGTAAGTCAGTACAATGTCTAAAGTGTGCCGACCAGAGTGTGTGGGTCCCTTCACTTTCTGAGTAAAGCTAATTGAGTCTAAGATAATATTAAAGGCTGCATTTAAGCTATCACTTTCAGTGTCCATGTGAATATTAAAATCCCCTAATATAATTACCTGATCAGTGTTTAAAACTAAATCAGATAGAAAATCTTAGATCTGGTCCAAGAATTGAGAGTAAGGGCCTGGTGGATGATACAAAACCACAAGCAAAAGTGGTTTTAATGTTTTGCAGTTTGAATGAGGAAAACTAAAGATTAGATGTTAAAAAGAGCTGTAGTTAATAATTGGTCTAGGGTAAATTTGCAAATCTGAATGAAAGATGGTTGCAACTCCTCCCCCTCGCCCAGTACTTCTAGGAATGTAAAAAATTTGATAATTGGTAGGAGTTGACTCATTTATAATTACAAAATCCTCCTGCTGCAGCCAGGTTTCTGATAGGCAAAGTAGATCAATTTTATTATTACATATCAAGTCATTTACTAATAAAGTCTTTGAGGAGAGGGATCTTATGTTTAGTAGACCACATCTAATTACTCTATTTTCTTGTTTGGTCCGAGTCGTATTTATTTGAATGAGATTTTCAGAGTTTGCTTTTGTCAGGATAACTTTTAGTCTATTTGATTTTGGCCGTGGGCAAGACACTGTCTCAATGTGGTATTGAGTGGGTAACAGTACAGAATCTGCAGAGAGGTGGGTTAAACTATGACTCTGCTTCCTGGTCTGGACCCTGGTTTGTCAGTGTTTTGAAGGACCAATAAATGTATCCAGATTCCTAGAAAGAAGAGCTGCTCCATCCCAAGTGGGATGGATGCCATCTCTCCGGATCAGACAAGGTTTTCCCCCAAAAGTTTTCCAATTATCAATGTAGCCCACGTTGTTTGCTGGACACCACCCAGACAACCATCGATGAAATGACAGCATCCAGCTAAACATATCGTCACTGGTCCGATCGGGCAGGGGTCCAGAAAAGATTACACAGTCCAACATTTTTTTAGCAAACTTAGACACCGAAGCAACACTAATTTTAGTGACCTCCGATTGGCGTAACCGGGTGTCATTTCCGCCAGCGTCAATAACAATCTTACTGTATTTACGCTTATCCTTAGCCAGCAGTTTCAGGTGGGATTTTATGTCACCTGTTCTGGCCCCTGGAAAACATTTGACTATGGTCGATGGTGTCTGTAAAGCCACATTTCGGACTATGGAACTGCTAATTACCAGAGTCTGTTCCTCAGTGGGTGCGTCACTGAGTGGGAAAAACCGTTAAAAACGCGGACAGGTTGGTGGTTCCCTTTGGGCAGAGAACTATGCTTTCTACGTACCGTCACCCAGCCGGCCTGAGATCCCAGCTGCGTGTGTTCTGTTGGTTCCGCGCTGGCTAACGAGCCTCTGCTATTTACTGGATTGTCAACAGCGCGGAGCCGGTCCTCCAACTCTTAAACCCTCGCCTCCAAAGCTACGAAACTGCTACATTTATTACACTTACCATTATCACTAAAGGAGGCGGGAGAGTAACTAAACATCTGACACAGAGAACAGGAGAGAAGAGCCGCAGAGTGGGAATGAGAGATGGAAACCATAGCTGCTACAAAGCTGAGCTAACGAATTAGCGAGACCCTAGCAGACCGAGAACAACCGCGTGAAACACAAATGGTACCCAAAACGTTAAGTACACCGACTGAAAATTAGTGTAGTAGAGTGCTTGTGTGTTAAAAATAACTTAGAAAGACCTCAACACAGAGAGAAAAAGATCAATCGAAGAGAATCTGAGCACCAAGCAGCTCCGCGGAGCTCAGCAGTGACAACAGGAAGTTGTCACTTACTCACAATCCGGGGGTTTTCAGCTCTCTTTAGTAGCTCTGTGGGATGCTGCAGCACCTCTTCAACCTTAGCCTGACCCAGGAGAAGGTTCCAGTGTTGTGGAAGACATCCTGCCTGGTTTCAGTACCAAAGAAAACTCACCCATTAGTCATTAATGACTACAGACCTGTTGCCCTGAAATCCCACATCATGAAGGTCCTGGAGAGACTCCTGTTGTCCAACCTGAGTAAGCAAACTAAAACCTATCAGGACCCCCTGCAATTTGCTTATCACCATGGAGTTGGCGTTGAAGATGCCATCATCAACCTGCTTCAACCAACTCACTATCATCTGATTTCTCCAGTACATTTAACACAATTCAGTCTGATTTGCTTCACCAGAAACTCCTGAAGACACAGGTGGAGGCCTCAACAATCAGCTGGATCAAAAAGTATCTGACATACTGACCACAGTTTTAGAGATTGAAGTATTGTGTGTCAAACTCACAAGATTTTCATGCAGAACTATATCTGTAGGGTTTATAGAGAATGGTCCGGAAAAGGGAAACTATCCAGTGACAGCATTTCTGTGGGTAGAAATGCCTTGTTGATGCCAGAGGTCAGAGGAGAATGGCCAGACTGGTTCGAGCTGATAGAGAGGCAACAGTAACTGAAATAACAACTTGTCACAACCAGGTATGCAGAAGAGCACCTTTGTACGCACATGTCAAACCTAGAGGCGGATGGGCTAAAGCACCTGGGTACCACCTTGTCAGCACAGAAGAAGAACAGGAAACTGAGGCTACAATTTGCACTGTAGTATTAAAAATTGGCCTAAAACATCACATGGACGTAGAAGTGGCTACGTGCAGTTTCAAACATAAATAAAAGGGTTAATAAATATCTGGGCAACTTTTTCCCATGGTCATTCTAATTCTCTCTTTAGCCAGGCGTTTGGTGCCAGATAAAGATTTGGCCTGAACAAGTATACTGTAGGCAGATTATGAAAATTCAGATGTTTCCTTTCCCACAATTCATTGCCACGTAGGATACTTACGTACAAGGTAAAAAAGGAAGAGAGCTTTTGTTAGAGTAGGGAATCTTGGGGCATGTATTGAATTCCAACCTTCACAGCCTCTTCTGTTAAGCAGACGATATGTAACTTTGTTAACCTGGAGTTGTTGTTAATTGTTAACAAAAAGTAAGTTATTGTTGTTGTAATGAACAAATAAATCCAAGCTTGCATGGCTGTTTTCTATAATTGAAGCTGGGTCTTGTTATTTATCTTTCATTTCTATTTTGCATGTAAAAACACCCATAACAGTACAGGCTCACCAAAATTCGAAAATAGAAGATTGGAAAAATGTTTCCTGGTCTGATGAGTATCAATTTCTACTGCGACATTCAGATGTAGGGTCAGAATTTGGCGTCAACAACATGAAAGCATGGATCCATCCTGCCTTATATCAACGGTTCAGGCTGGTGGTGGTGGCTGCTTTCTTGTGTGGGTGACATTTTCTGTGCACACCTTGGGCACCTTAGTACCAATTGACTATTGTGGCAAAAATTTTGTTGTTGCAACAACCTCATAAAGTGGCAAGTCGATTGATCGATCGATAGATATAGCATACATTGAACATCATAACCAAGTGGCTGGCATAGTATACAGAAACATCTGTGTGGAGTTTGGGCTGGAAACTCCAAGTTCAAAGTGGGAAACACATCCAAAGGTGGTGGAGAATGACAGAGCAAAGATCCAGTGGCACTTCCAAATCCACACAGACAGGATGGTAATAGCGAACCAACCGGACATTGTGGTCTTTGATAAAGAGCAGAGGAAAGCCGTTGTGGTGGATGTGGCAATACCACGGGATGGTAACATCAAGAAGAGGGAACATGAGAAACTTGAGAAATACCAAGGGGTCAGAGAGGAGCTAGTGAAGGTTTGGAATATGAAGGTGAGAGTAGTACCCGTGGTAATCGGAGCACTCGGGGCAGTGACCCCCAAACTGGAGGAATGGTTCCAGCAGATCCCTGGAAGAACCTCAGACATCTCAGTCCATAAATGTGCAGTACTTGGAAGAGCAAAGATACTGCGCAAGACCCTCAAGCTCCCAAGCTTCTGGTAGAGGACCCGAGCTGGGAATGGTTGGGAAGTCTTAGTCTCTTCCTAGAGTAGGTGCTCCTGACCCGCCCTGCTTGACGACCCTGACTAAGATGGCATTCCAGTGGAGGAACGTTCTCCACGTCCTGCTACCAGCTTCTGCTTCAGTTTTATTGCTCTGTCTCTGCTGCCTTCTCCAAACCCCAGACAGTCTCGGCAGATGACCGCTTATGCTGAGCCTGGTTCTGCTGGAGGTTTCTTCCTGTTAAAAGGGAGTTTTTCCTCTACACTTTCGCTTTATGCTTGCTCAGTGTGAGGGATTGCTTAGAATTCACAACGCAATCTTCGGTGGTTCTCTAATTCCTAAATTAAACATTGTATTGTAATCTATCTTCTTATAAAGTGCCTTGAGATGACATCTGTTGTGAAATGGCGCTATATAAATAAACTGAATTGAATTGAAAAACTGCCCACGGAGGGCGATGGGGGAATTTAATTATATATATATATATATATATATATATAATCAATTTCCCCTATCGCCCTCTGTGGGCAGTTTTTCCCATATATATATATATATATATATATATATATATATATATATATATATATAAATAAAAGACAGAAATTATTTCACAGAAAATTTTATTTTTTAACTTTTTAATTTATGTTCTGTGGTCATTTTTATTAATATTTTATTTTTTTCTAATTCACAATCATTTGTTGTAACAAGCAGAGAATAAAATAAAACCTGACTCCCAATTGATGGCACTTTTTTGTGTGTGTTAGAAGTATCGGCATTTGTACTCGGTATCGGTAAGTACTACAATCCAAGTATCAGTATCGTTGCATCCCTAGTTCCAACATTAACTACAGGATACAAGATAAATGTTAGGAAAAATTTATAATTTATAACACCAACGGTAACATTTTATCATATATATGTCTACCCAGAAGTTGAAAGGTGTAAAATAGCATGTTATAGTCACTTTAATGCCTGTCGGGCTCAGGTCGGGTTTGGTTATTGCACTGTCGGATGGGGGTCGGGCTTGGACAGAAAAATACGGCCTGATCCATACTCTAGTTCTGATGTGTGAAGCTTTAGGGCTTTCAATATAACAACTAATAAAAAAATAGGTTTTAAGATTAAATTACTCTCTGATCCACTCTAAAGAAGTCGAGAAATAAAGACAAACCTGTGGTGACAAGAGGGTAGCTGGAATTTATGGATTCTGCCTAAATTATTTAAAAATGAAAAGGGAACTTGTATTAATAGCTTAATGTGGATTTTTAGTGCTTGCTTGGGGTGAATGAAATATTACCATATTAATCTGATAAGATTTTAAAGGTTTTATTTTCAAATGTCATGTTTGCCAGAACATTTTGAAAAGGGGGAGAATATTCAACAAGCTTGAGAAGATTTAATATTCTAGGAGGTGTTTATTTAAACAGCAGTATAGTCTAAGAACGAACAGAGACTTTATTTTATTATAATAACATCAAGGTGGAAGAAATAACTTAATAATGTAATTTTTTTTGGGGGGGGGGGACGAAATACAGCACTCTTTACAGATCAAATACTTGGAAATGGGGTGTAACTTAAAGGGAAACAACTAATACAATTAGCAACCTCCAACTATTTGTAAGTTCAAACGGCAGCTAGAAGACAATTTCAAAGAAGTAACACATAGATGGGTTTCAAATTAATAACAGGTTTCAATACTTTCTTAAGGTCAGTACTCTCCCTCTGGGGGAGTACTTAGGTGAGGGTCCTAAGATATTTAGTAGCAAAAAAACAACAAACTAGGAAAAAGACACATTGAGCTTGACACTCGAAATTTGAATGTGAATTTCAGATAACTTAAGTCAACAACTGACTTAAAGATTAATGGTCAGAAGAAAGACATGTAGACATGATGGTGGAAAAGGATCCACACATCAATGAGGTAACTTTCCTTGGAACCAAGGGAAGGAGGAAAACAACTCAAAAAAAACACTGGTTTGTGGTTTGACCCTTAGTGGGATTGTAAAAGTTGTTCTTTTATGTAATAATTGAGGAAATAATTTTGACCGTGACTAATTTATATTTAACAAGCTATAGATAATTAGATAGAATTTTAGTTTTCTGACAAGTTTGTGTACGCTCGAGCAGGAACAAAGGCACATTGTTGTCTCTCTAATTAATACATGGCAAGCAAGATTGTAGGTGAGATAAAAATGGAAAAAAGGAAAAAGAATGGAGAAGTAATAAAATGTGAAAAGGAAAGAACAAAGAAATTTGAAAGAAATCATTGGGGATCCCAGCGAGTAGACGACTGGCTGGGAGGTCAAGGGTTTGGCCAACCTGAGCGACAGCCTCAGCCTCTAAGAACAGTTCATAAGTGGGAGGACTTGGTCCCTTGAGTCGGGTGTGCAGCCAGATTGGATTTCAAGACATGACACTTCCTAATATGAATCAGCTGCGGGAAGGGTTGGTCTTGGGAAATTCTTATAGTTGTTTATCAGGTAGAGGCTTCTTTTAAGCGGTGTCTCCGTGTTGTTTCCCCCCCCCCCCCCCAGTTTTTACCTAAAAAAGACGTTTTGTCAGATGTAGTTTTGTCAGATGTCTTAGTTGTGAGACCAGAAAGGACAGACCAGACCAAACAGTTGCAGTTAACTAAAGAATACAATGGATTAAACATGGAGGAACTAGGACACAAAATATTTAACTGAAATTACCCATAGCTGAATGCGAGGTTAAACAAACTGTAGAGTTTTGGATCTAAATTAACTCAACCAGAATGTAAATTTAAATAGGAGGAATTAAGAACAGTGATTTTACAGCAATACTGAGAATGAGATATGGAGAACCATATTGACAGGCTTTGGATGTGGTACTTCAGCTGTTAAACAGCTCTTCATAAAGAATGTTGATCACACTAAAGTGGGTAGGACATCTAGACATTAAGCAAATGAAAAACTGAATGGGTAAGACCTTTCAAAATGAATCACCAGGATCAGAGCTTTTGGGAACTGTGCTTTCTCCATTTCATCAAATGAATAATAACCGTCCCGTTTCTGGTCACGAGCCAAGGCTTGGGAACCTTTGAGACAAAATTGCTGAATTATGAATAAATTTTTGAGAATAAAATTGCTAACGAATAAAATACTCTAGGGATATTTGGAAGGATTAATCTGACCTGATTCAGAGGTGATTGGGGTAAATAAAGAGATGGTTTAGGAATGTCTTATGAACTTCAAGCAGGTTATGGAAACCCATGCCAAGGCAAGTGGTTTTATGGGAAAAATGACTAGAGCTCTAAAAACGGAGGCTGGAAAGAAGTTTGGAACCCATGTTTAGATCTGAGGATTTTTATTAAATATGGTCATCATCATCATCCTTTATTTATAAAGCACATTTAAACAGCGACAACGCCAACCAAAGTGCTGTACAAGACAATGAAATACCAAAGAATATACAGCAGCATAAAATAGCTAAAACAAGTAAAAATGGTAAAAACAAACAGACAAGATCTCATAGGGGTTAAACCGACTCAGCCGAGAAGGCTTGGGAAAAAAAATATGTCTTAAGACGAACTTTAAAAATGGGGAGGGACGGGGCGAGTCGGACCGTCAGGGGGAGTTGGTTCCAGAGCTTAGGAGCACAAACTGAAAAAGCCCATTCCCCACGGGCCTTATAGCGGGCAGGAGGAACAAGCAGAAGGTGCTGTTCAGATGACCTTAAGGTTCACGACGGAACGTAAGGGCTTAAAAGCTGTGCCAAATAAGAGGGGGCCATTTCGTGCATTGATTTATAGACTAGCAGGAGAATTTTAAACTTAATGCGGAATCTCACTGGAAGCCAGTGTAAATTAGCCAAGACAGGGGTGATGTGCTGCCGCCGTTCTGTGCCCGTCAGAAACCTAGCGGCGGCGTTTTGTACCAGTTGGAGCTGCACCACTGAAGAGGAGGGAACACCATATAAGAGAGCGTTAGCATAGTCCAGACGAGACATTACAAAAGCATGGACAACTGACTGGAGATCTTTTTTATTCAGGACTGATTTTAGCTTGGCAAGCAGTCGGAGATGAAAGAAACATGACCTGACTACTTGATTTATCTGCACATCCATTGTAAGAAAGGCATCCAGAGTGACCCCCAGATTTTTTATTGAAGGCTTTACCAATGCAGACAATGAAGGGGGCAATGATGGCTCCGCAGCAGCGGGAGAGCAGGGGGCAAAGAAAATAGCCTCCAATTTGGAGCTGTTCAGGTGGAGGAAGTTGGCTGAGAGCCACGACCTGATTTCACTCAAGCAGTCAGTCAGTGGTTGCAAAGGGTCAGGAGTTTTTAAGGCCACATAAAGCTGACAATCATCAGCGTAGAGGTGATAATTCACCCGGTGTTTTCTAAAAATGGCTGCCAAGGGTAAAATACATAGATTAAAAAGAAGTGGACCTAAAATAGACCACAGGGGAACCCCACAAAAAAGAGGTGCCACTCTAGAGGCGCGATTCCCCAGGGCAACATTAAAACATCTGCCATTAAAATAGGAGTGGAACCACTCTAAGGTTGATCCACGAATGCCAATTAAGTGCTCCAGTCGCTGTAGTAGGATTGCGTGGTCTACAGTGTCAAAAGCAGTAGATAGATCTAAAAGCACCAACAGCACATGAGAACCAGAATCAGAGGCAAGCAAGATATCATTAAAAACTTGAATAAGAGCAGTCTCAGTGCTGTGGTGAGGACGAAAACCAGACATAAAAATGTCTAAAACATTGTTGGATTTAAGAAAATAAAAAATCTGTATAAAAACCATCTTCTCCAACAATTTGGAGAGGAAAGAAAGCTTTGATATTGGGCGGTAATTGTTCAGTTCAGTAGAGTCCAAGCCTTACTTTTTTAGAATAGGCTGGACCACCGCATGCTTAAATTCCTGGGGAACTATCCCCGTCCTCAGACTTGCATTAATGATCTCCAGGATCGGTTGAGCAACCGCCGGGAAGACTTCCTTCAAAAAACGAGGGGGCTTAAAATCACAAGGAGAGCCAGAAGGCTTCATAGCAGCCACTGTCATCAGTAGGAAGGAAGAAGAGACGGGGGAAAAATGCTCAAAAGAATATAATGGAGAACAAAGAGGGGCTATTGGATGAGTGGGAGGCAGAATCTGATTCCTAATTGTGGCAACTTTAGAGATAAAAAAGTTCAAGAATCGAGTGCACTTTTCCTCGGAGGTATTCGATACAGGGACATTTGGTGACAGGACTGCATTAACAGTGGAGTAGAGGGCTCGCTGGTTACCCGAATGTTGAGTAACAATAGCAGTAAAAAAATCATAGCGGGCCTTACGAGCGACGCGCTGGTAACTCCTCCAGGCCTCACGGAGAAGCTGGAAGGAAGCTTGAGATTTAACCCTTTTCCACCGCCGCTCACATCTCCTGCATTCCCGTCTGGCAGTACGGGTATGAAGGTTAAGCCAGGGGTCAGAGCGACAACGGGAGCGTCTGGATTTTTAAGGGGCAATCTGGTCAAGCACGGATGTGCAGGAGGCAGAAAAGAGGGATAGGAGGGTCTCGGGATCAGAGGAGTCCCCATAAGAAAACAAAAAATCAGAAAATAAAACTGAGAACTCAATATTTGAAGAAGGAGTAATGTGGCGAGCACGGCAAATCCTCCCCTGCCTAGGAGAGACAGGCCGGGCCACATCCAAAGAAAATAAAACGGGAACATGATCAGAAAGAGAAAAAACATCTGAACCTCTGTTACGTTAACACCAAAAGAAAAAACTAAATCCAATGTGTGAGACCACCCATGAGTGGGGAAGTCAACCAACTGCGTCATCCCGCAAGAGTCAATTAAATTACAACAATCAGCCACCAGGAACTTCTCAGGACAGCAGACATGAATATTAAAATTTCCAAGTATAAGTAAATGATCATACTTAAGGAGAACATCAGCAAAGAAGTCCGAAAGTTGGGAGAAGAAGGCAAAATTTGCCTTAGGGGGCCTATATAATAAAACGCAAAGAGTCGGAGGAGACAATCCAAGTTAAAAGGTGGACAGTTCAAATGAGTAACAATTTCCCTGATAGGAGGTAGGCCGACAGGGGATATTAGCCGTGAAAATAGTCAACAGACCTCCGCCGCGGCCCGTTGGCCTAGGAACATTCAGGTAGGCACACCCAGCAGGTAACAGTTCGGCGATTGGAGCCAACTCACCCGGCACAGCCCATGACTCGGTGATATAAAGGACGTCCAACTCCCGATTAATGAAAAAATCCTTCAGAATGAACGATTTATTCCGGATCGAGCGGGCCTTGATCCAAGCGCACCACAGCGGCACCACCGGTTGAATGACAGGACCTCCAGGGGTGTGGCAGTTGCTGACACGTCGGAGATTAGACGCCTTCACTCCTCGCCAGCAGGATGCATGGTCAAAATGACAAACTCAAAAAGAAGATTCTAAGGAGATTATGAGGTTTAACATGGGTTGAAGGGGTTCCAGCAGCAGAGCTACAATTCCACAGTGATTAAAAGAAGCATTTCAAATCACATTCACCCCTAAAAATTGTGTAAGTTTTAAAAATTTTTACTTTTAGTGTTTTTTTCTTCTTCTTCTTATTATTATTATTATTATTATTATTATTATCAGTAGTAGTAGTGGTAATATGAGTAAATTTTTGTTTTATCGATTTCTTTCCACAGCGGAGCAGATGATTGTCGTTTGTTTGTTGTTTGTCTGTAAACTTTTTCTCTCCACAGCTGGTAGTAATCCAGAACAGGGTTTTTATGTCTTTAAACCAAAGGGAATTGGATTGCTACTGAGAGATTATTGGATAATATAGAATTGTTGGGATGAACTGATGTTTTAATTCCAATCTGAATACAATCACACTTTTAAAGAAGAGTTTGTAGTATGATAGAATTATACTGGGGGAGAAGGAGTACAGTAGGACAGAAGACTATAACAGGGAATCCAGCTCAGATTTAAACTAGATTGGAAAGGTTTTCGAGTTTTGGGCATAAACCTAAGCACTTTCTGTCAACTTGATCATATATCATCTTGACTCAGTTCCTCTTGCTTGAGAAGTTAATAAAGCTAGGCTTATTAACTTAAATGGTGCAGTTTGTTTATGGTTGCTTGATGCAGCAGCAACATCAAGGTAATCTAAACGAGACTACCATGTCTGCAAATCTTTGATCTAATCATTTGCTTAAAGTGTATCTAAACCCGAAAACAACTTTTTTGCTTATAAACTGTACAAATGGCTCTTTGCCATTGAAATTTTTCAGTTTCATGGCATTATTTAACATTTTTGTGTAAACTTGTTCAATTCTACATTTTTTGGTCTAAAAACATCTTAGTGCTGCTGCTACTGGTAATCGTGGGATACTGCATTTGAGTTTTGGCTTAGAGCCGTCCATCTTTTCCATCGTCTATGTCACAGGCATGGTGTCACAGACACTTCACAGACCTTTCTCAGACACACTTACCCTGCCCTGTGATGAGTTGAAACTGCTAATCTGGTGTGCTACAGTCTATGGTGCTACGTGCGCCCACAGAAGCATACTGAGGAAGCTGAAATCCATATATTGCACTTTGGAGGACCACAACGTCAAAGTGGTTTTAAGCCATAAGTTATAACCTATATGTTTTAAACACACTGTGAATAAGGAAACAAAAGCTAAGGTAGTTCCCCCCGAAGCTACTTAGCATCGATGCTAGCGCTAGGCTCTCTGTGCTTGTTCGCCACTATACATGCTGCTGGCTTCAGGCAGCGCTGACTCAGCGCCCTGAGCCAATGGCTCAAACAAATACGTCGTTTAGCCGCTGTGCTCCATAAAGCCTCTCTTTACCTATGATGGATGGCAGAGAAGAGACCTCATTTCTCCCTTTACCATTTAAATAGAGGAGTTATGTAGCTCGGTGGCCGCATGCCATATTAGTTTGAGATGGTTCAGCCGTGATTGTCTTCCAGAACACATCCCCACGTCCCCCCTCCGCGCTCATCCTCCACACCTGACCATGCCCCTCCATGTCTCCTCCCCCTGCCCACTTTGGTAGAGTTTTTCAAATGTTGCCTTGGGGCAGGATAATGCTTTTTCATGGGGTTCAGTTACTCTAACTACCTAACTAATTAACTAACTAACTAACTAACTAACACTTAATAACTCACTACAGATGCTAACACTCAAGGATCACATCAGGGGCCTTCAGAAAGGCAGGTCTCCTGACTGATGATCTTCTCCTTCTGGGGAACTCAGAAGTGGCAGCAGCCACTTGGTGCAGAGGCTGGAGGGGACCAGAGGTGTACCTTGGGGCATACGACGACGGCCTAGAACCAACAACAAAGGGAAGAGTACACAGTACAATGCTAAGTCAACATTTAATTTAGACGTGCTAAAGAGGCTACATAACATCTCTATTTTCGATTTTTTTTTTTTGAGTTTTTCGCAGATGATAAGACCAAGTGTGGCTGTCCCAACGGGCAGGAAGGTCCTCAGAATGTATTTTTCTAATTAAATGAGTGGTGAACAGAGAAAGAACACCACAAGTGGCTTAAATGAAGCAAAAGACCCCAGATGCGTTTTTCAAGTTACATCTCAAAGTCATCTAAATGGACAATTTGATTATTATAAGCTAATTCCTATGGAGAGCATGAGAAATGTCTAAATAGATAAATTGTATGATCATTGTTTTGTTCTTGTTTTTTTTGTTGTCTCTCTCCCACAACCATTAGGGATTATATTAACATTTTTAAATAATTTGTGTTTTTATGTTTGTAAAAAGGGGAGGACTATAGTGGAAGAATTATTTCAAGATAAGTTCTTTTTAGTGATTAGTACTTATTAGTAAGAGCAGAAGGGAAATATTCCAGAATACTGGAGAGTCATGGACATTTTACTTACACTGATGTGGGTGAAGGGCGTAGCCAGAATCTCATTTTTTTCTATGGGACTCTGATATAACACACACTCACACAGCACCAGCAAGGGCAGGATAGAGGCAGAGATGCTTTGTTGGAGTGGGGAACCGCTTGCTCTGTACCGTTGAAACTGAACTGAATCATCCTTATCCTTGTACATCTGTATGGAATTGTGCCATATCAGGTCTCAGTGCTGCTTTTGACAAAGTTGATCATAATATTGTCTTAGAAGGCTTGGACGTGTTGCAGAGATAAAGGGAACAGCAAATCATATGTGTCCAACAGATTCCAGTTTGTTAAAGTAAATTATAAATCTTCACACTCAAGGGTGACTTGTTGAGTGCCACAGGGTTCTGTGCTTTGACTGATTCTCCTTACTATATATGTGCTTCCAATTGGTAAAATAATTAGACAGCATGGTATGAATTAACACAGTCTTTCTGATGATACACAACTATATTTATCTATAAATCCTGATTAATCCAATCAGCTAGGTAGATAACAGGCATGTCTCCAAGACATAAAAACCTGGATGACTCTGAACTTCCTGCTTTTAAATTCAAACAAGACAGAAGTTGCTGTCTTTGGACCAAAACCTTTAAAAAGTTTGTTGTGTAGCAACTCAGTGTCAGTGTTTTTATACAACTGTAGCACCTGCATTAATCGTTGGGCTTTTTAATGCACAGGTGCTGTTAATGTGTTTACAGAACTTTGAACGTTACTCTGCCAAACATCTTTTATACTTGCCTGATTTGTATGGTTTTTATTCTGCCCCATGTCAATACATTGTTAAAAAGCATAATCATTTACCAGAGATGTTGTTATAAATTTCTTCTTTTTTTAACTCTTGCACTGGTACACAATTTTTTTTAACGAAAAGACTAAAACTGAAACTAATAAAAACTAAACTGAAACTAAGCATTTTCAAAAATCTAAAACTAAACTACCCTACAAATGGTAAAAAAAAGTAATTAAAACTATAATTAATTTAAAATCTGAAGCCAAAACTAAATAAAAACTAAAACTAATGACAATTTTAAAACTATTCTAACCCTGTCAGGAACTCCACAAAATGCAATTAAAGGCCTTCAGTTGATCCAAAATTCTGCTTCAAGAGTTCTAAAGAATATTCAAAAGAGATCTTCTTGATGTTACCATCACTTGGTATTGCCACATCCACCAGAGAGGAGCTAAAGAAGGCTTGGAAAGTGAAGATGACAGCAGTACCCATGGTAATTGGAGCACTTGGGGCAGTGACGCCCAAACTGGAGGAATGGCTCCAGCAGATCCCTGGAAGAACCTCAGACATCTCAGTCCAGAAAAGTACTTGGAACGGCAAAGATACTGATCAGGACCCTCAAGGTCCCAGGCCTCTGGTAGAGGACCCGTGCCTGGAATGGGAAAAACCACCCACGGTGGGCGAGAGGGGAATTTGATTATATATATATGTATACACATTTATGTATAAACATATATACACATTTAAACTATAGTCACAGCAGTAACCGTGGAATCGGAGTACTCGGGGCAGTGACCCCCAAACTGGAGGAATGGCTCCAACAGACAGTGGAGTAGTTGGAACAGCAAAGATACTGTGCAGAATCCTCAAGCTCCCAGGCTTCTGGTAGAGAACCCGAGCTTGGAATGGATGGGGAACCATCCAGAGTGGGGGGAGGGGAATTTACATATATACATATTATAAAGTTTATTAAGTTCCATTCAAAAAGTGAAACTTTTATGTTAGATTCTTTCATTATACAGGCTGATATATTTCAAATGTTTACTTATTTTAATTTTGATTATTATAACTGAGAACTAATGAAAGTCCCAAATTCAGTATCTCAGACAATTAGAATATTGTGAAAATGTTCAATACTGAAGAAGCCTTGTGCCACGCTCTCTAATCAGCTAATTCATTTAAAACACCTGCAAACGCTGCTTAAATGGTCTCTCAGTCTATTTCTATAGGGTAAACAATCATGTGGAAGACTGCTGACTCGACAATTGTCCAAAAGTTGACCATTGACACCTTGCACAAGGAAGGCACGACACAAAAGGTCATTGCTAAAGAGGCTGGCTGCTCACTGAGCTCTGTCTCCAAGGAGAGGCAAAGGGAAGGACAAGATGTGGTAGAAAAAAACTGTACAAACAATAGGGATAACTGCACCCTGGAGAGAATTGGGAAACAAAACCCATTTAAAAATGTGGAGGAGATTCACAAAGAGTGTACTGCAGCTCGAATCAGTGCTTCGAGAACCACCACACACAGAAGTTAGCAAGACATAGGTTTCAGCTGTTGCATTAATTGTGTCAAGCCAGTCTTTGAATAAAAGACAGGGTCAGAAGTGTCTTGCCTGGGCTAAAGACTGGACTGCTGCCAAGTGGTCCAAAGTTATCTTCTCTGATGAAAGTAAATGTTACATTTCCTTTTGACATCAAGGTCCGAAAGTCTGGAGGAAGAGAGGTGAGAAACATAATGCACATTATTTGAGGCCCAGTGCAAAGTTTCCACAATCAGTGAAGGTTTAGGGTGCCATGTCATCTGCTGGTGGTGGTCCATTGTGCTTTCTGAGAATCAAGGTCAACGCAAAATCTACCAGGACGTTTTAGAGCACTTCATGCTTCCTGCTAATGACCAACTTTATGGAGATGCAGATTTCATTTACCAACAGGACTTGGCACCTGCACACACTGCCAAAGCTAGCAGTACCTGGTTTAAGCACCATGGTATCCGTGTTCTTGATTGGCCAGCGAACGCGCCTGACCTTAACCGCATAGATTTTCAATGAGGTATTATGAAGAGGAAGAGGCAATATATCAGACCCAACAACTCCGAAGAGCTGAAGGCCACTATCAGAGAAACATGGGCTGTCATAACACCAAAGCAGTGCCACAGACTGATCGACTCGATGCCATGCTGCTTTGCTGCAGTAATCCAGGCCAAAGAAGCCCCAACTAAATACTGAGTGCTGTAAATGCTCATAATTTTCATGTTCATACTTTTAAGTTGGCCAACATTTCTAAAAATAATTTTTTTGCATTGGTCACAAATGATATTCTAATATTCTGAGATACTGAATGTAGGAATTTCATTTGTCGTCTGTTATAAACGTTTGAAATATATCAGTCTGTGTATAATGAATTAGTCTAATATGCAAGTTTGACTTTTGGAATGGAATTACTCAAATAAATCACAATTTTCATGATGTTAAAAGCGGCAAACACTCACACATACAGCAGTACTACCACATCATAGCACATATCTACTGTTATCCTCATTCAGTGCATTTACATGTAGCGAATCACATGTGAATCGCTGCCTCAGTCACAGTCAGTCATCCACCCATTCACGCACACATTCACACACTGATGATGGCAAGCTACGTTGTAGCCACAGCTGCCCTGGGGCACACTGGTGCCAACGGGCCCTCTGACCACCACCAGTAGGACACAACGACGGAGACCGTCATAGCCGGGGCTTGAACCAGCAACCTTCATACTACAGTGGTAGAGTTGTCAGCCTGTGACTCAGAAGTCATGCGTTTGATTCAGGCTTCCGCCCGCTACATGGCTTTGTGTCCTTGGGCAACAAACTTCACCCACCTTGCCTACTGGTGCTGGTCAGAGGAGCCGGTGTTCGGCAGCCTTGCCTCTCTCTCAGTGTGCCTCAGGGAAGCTGTGGTTACAGTGTAGCTTGTTATTATGTGTGTGTGAATGTGTGAATGATTTAATGTAGTGTGAAGCAGGTCCACTGGACTAGATAAGGCATTATAGATCTACCCTGAGAACGAGCCCTCTCTTTTCCCCGCCTTTTTGGGATCGTAGCGGCTTGACCTTCCGATCTCTTCAAACCTGCTGGGGGTCAAATCCCCTTTTTCCATGTTGCACATCGCGGATCACAGCTACTTACAATGGTGTACTCTGCAAGTGCTGATTGGCCGTCAGCGTTCTGCTCGCCTCTCCCACACAACTCAGGTGAACAAACTATTTATTTTTTTTCTCCCTGTTTTGGATCCAAGATTTCCCCTTTCATCGCCCAGCCTCTGATCGTGAACTAAAGTAGGAACATTCCATTCTTTGTTCTTAAATCTGGGTTGGAGCTGATTTAGATTGATTGTGCATGCTTTGTTACAAACTGTTAAATGTGTTGTGTTAAGGTTTATTCTGTTTTTTTACCTGTAAGCAAAGTAGGGTGTTGATTTTTGCGTGTGTGTTGAGTTTCCACGAACTGGAGTGTTTCCATTGAGATGAGCAAAGGACGAACGTTACACTTTTATTAAACCATTTAGTTTAGCGGTTAGCAGGGACCAAACTAACCGAGCTTGAACTCATTTTGCTTGTTTGTGTGACTAACTTAGTTATTAAATCCTTTAAACTGAGTTAAATCTCTGTTTCTTTTATTGAGTGACTTTCAATACACTGGTCAAAGGGCTCATCTTTCAGATAGACTGATTATCTGGCCCAATAATTAATATTATTTCTTACGAAGTGAGGAATTGGTGCCCCATGATAATTACATGAATTATTAATTTTCTGGCTTGCCATAAGCAACCCTTTGATTTATAGCCAGAAAATGAGAATTCCCTAAAATTCCCAATTCAGACATGAATTGGGGATTGATTATTCAGACATGACTCTCAACTCTACTAATCCATTAGTCTGATTAAGAGCGGTTCTACATGTGTGGCCATGCCAGAAAACAGCCAGAGAAAAACGCAGTTTTTTTCAGTCCATATGGTATGGGTCTCGGCCCATGCTGGAATCCAGTGTTTTACATGTCGGACTACATCAAAACAGCAGGTGGCGGTATACAAACAATTCTGTAGCAATCCAACAAACAAGGGAGTGAGAAGTACTGACGTCATGAAACAAGCGACAGCCTAGATTATAAACACATGGGTCTACTGGTCAACTGCTACCTGAAGCCATCTACAGGGTGAGTTTTGTAGTAAACCCACCGTTTTGTAACCTGGTGTTTTGCTGTGGGACGCTCGAACAGCATTGTTTTGATCTCTTTATCTTTGCGGGGCATTTCGGTACCTTCGGTCAGCGGTGTCGTCACTTCCGTGTAGAGCGTGTCTATTGTCTTAGATACAGCCAGAGTACGGATTGTGTTCACATGATCCGTATCTACTCGTACCTGGACTCTGATACTACCTCCAAGGCAGGTCTCTCGGACCGTATCCTGGCACGGTCCAGGCTGTGTTTACATGGTACGAAAGAAGTGGATTTTGAGCAAATATGGTACCTGAATACGGACTCAAGTCCCATGTGAAAACGCCCTAAGTTCCAATAAGCCATATCAGTATTGGGATGCGCGCAATGCATTCCGGTGGTTTTGGACCCCAAACTGCCATAAGCAAACGTACATATAGATAGAGAAAGCTGCAAAATTGAGGATTTTTTAACTAAAAACATATATTGGCCATAGTGGGCTGTCTGTGTCCACGAAGCATAATAAAGAACTATGTGTGCCAGCATGTGCAGCTACAGTGCAGAAACTACTGATTGTTTTTGATAAAAGAAGAAGGAAGTGGCGTGTTCCAGGTTGATTATACCGGGCTTGTTGACATCCTACAGATAATGTGGTTAATCCTAGACCCAGAAACGCTGTTTGACGACTAGGCAGAAGGGAATGTTGTCATGCAGAAGTGGTCTCAGCTACTTTTCATCCAAGAGCTCATGAAGTCAAGATGTGCTCTATCATCCTATTGCAGGGATTTCTTGCTTGTTAAATATCTGTGCTATGGCTAGCAGTTAGCACATAGCTTATTGGCTTCCGTCGTGCTTTTAAACTCTTACAATTTGTATTTTTCAATGGGATTTTTACTTGTTAGAAGCAGTAAGAGCCCATATAAGGCTGAGATGGTCTAAACATTAATCCTTCACATCGACTTCCAGCAGCAAGCTATGCGAAGGCTGCATGCTAATGACTATGCTACAAAAACAAAAACTGTTAGATCTAGACGGTCAAGAGGAATATTGAATAATTAAGCTGTTTAATCATATATTTCTTACCTTGTTAATCTACCTCATATGTCCATTCTTATCCTTCTTTTCTGTATGTAATGCCTATAAAATAAATGGTGGTTCATTACAAGGGTCGGTATCATTCATAAACTGGTTTGTTTTGCATTCTCCACTGTTCAAAGTGGTAACTACTGTTTCTACAGCCAACCACGACACAATGAGTACCAGGTATACTTGAAAATTCCACCAAAAACAGCCTTTAAGGGGCTTTAATAGTCTCCATATTAACGAAAACACACGCCTACATACACTGTTTACAGTCAAACCGGGGGTTTGTTTGGGTTCCAAAAGCCGTGACTGGGGGTCCAAGCCGCATTCGTTAGCCCGCACACTTGCAATACCTATATGGCTTATTAGATGTGCATTGAAATGTCCTGACTTGAGTCCCAGGGGTTGGTGTCTATCCCAGCAGTCATTGGGTGAGAGGTGGGGCACACCCTGGAAAGGTCATCAGCCCCCCCACCCTTTATCCTTTCCTTCCAATCTCTGTCTTTAACCCTTTGATGCACAACATGGGTCAAAAGTGACCTAGCAGAGTTTTTATTTTTGATATATCTGCAATAAATTATTCTCATCATTGAGTAGTCAAGGTATTCCTCAGTTACCATGTTTTAAACCATCAAACACAGTTGTGTTCATGTTTCCTTTCTTACTTTTTGAATAAAAAGCATCTTTGTATCACTACCCCTCTAATGCACAACATGGGTCAGAAATGACCCATATCCATTTTCTATGTATTTTTTTGTTTAGCTCAGTGTTTCTATGACATATCATTGAAATAAATTAATTTAATCGGTTACTCTCCCAAATATGTGGTAAATGTGTTTATTTTTACCACAAATAACCATTTTCAGTTTTTCCTTTCTTACTGTAGGGACAAGCACAGCTTTTGTATTTCTACCTAAACTTTACACAAATGGGTCAGAAACGACACACATGCCTTTGCTAGCATTTGGAGGGGGGAAAACTGTTCACAATTTTAGCCTAGATTATTTCTCTCTCTCTCTCTCTCTCTCTCTCTCTCTCTCTCTCTCTCTCTCTCTCTATGTATTTTTTTTAAATCATTCTAACAGTACCTCAAATCATATTTGATGGCAGTTGTGAAGTGTACATAATATTTGATTAAGTTTAGCTTACTTTGATAGTGAGTTATTTTAGAAGAGTTAAAAGTAGTTATAGCTAGTGTTTCTTGCTAGTGGTGGTGGTGCGGGTGTGCTGACAGATTTATCTAATAAGATAACAAGAAATACTCAACTAAGTAGTTTTCTAGGCTATTTAGCAAAGTAGTTACCTAAATAATTTGTAGTAGTTACTTAGCCAAGTCAGCAAAATAAAAGTGTATGTATGCGTATGTATATTGATGTGCATCTGAAAATATTGTGCTTTTGATTTGCTTCATCCATAGTATAGCTGTTTACAGATTTATTGCTGAGAAGGTTGCATAAGTGCTGCAGCAAAAACCAGATATAAATGAGGAGGCCATTTTTACAGATTCAAGTTTGACATTTCTGATGATGATGACCCAGAATATTTGCCACAGGATCTGTGGGGGTGTCTGGAAATCCAGTTTTACTGCATGAATAAGAGTCCCCTCAATATTCAGAAGACTTATCTAATGAATCCTCTGAAGAGGAAACTTAGTCCAATAATCTGAGTAAAAAAAGATCGTATTAGGATGAGACACTTGGATGACTGTGTGAATGGGTGTAACTTTGATGTAGCAATATAAAAACTATTTGTGTTGATAAAGAATTAAAGGAAAAATGGAAATAGTGATCTATGGCAATCCGAAACAAAACATTTAAAGAATACTTGGAATTAGGGGTGTGCGATATGATGATTTAAGACAGTGAAGCGATCTACACGTCTGACAATCTGTCATTTTTGGGAGATTGTTCTATCCCGATTCACAGTTCTGCTGCTGTATTTCTGCCTCTGTGCGCGAAGATTCTCCTTAATTCAGCAAACGGTAGAAAAAAATTATTATTATAAAGTTGCCCAGCTGACTTTTTTTTTTTTCAAACACCGCCATAACATGCATGTACGCTGAATGCACAGAGTTGCAGGGAATATTAAGAATATGTCTGGATGGATGGAAGAATAATTAGAACTGCTTACACTACACTCGACCTTCGTTTGTATTTGGAAGCGTTATGTGTGCCTGTTTATAATATCAGGATTCTGCAAAAAACATTTGAACCAGTAAAGGCTAGATTTACCCTGTTGTATGAGGATTATAAATTGTTGTATTATAGATTGCACAATTCATTTTGAACTATATTTGCAGCTGCATGTTCGTCTTTTATTTTAATTTTATATTTTGTTTCCTCAATATCATATTTTTAAACTAAAGTAATTTCATGTTTATTTTCTGTTTTAGTAGACAAGTCAAGATTAAAATTGTATATAATACATATATATTATATAATACATAGATAGAATAGCATAATAGCATAATCCTTTAATAGTTCCACCAGGGAATATTCAGTCGTAAACAGCAGCCAAAGAAACAACAAATATACAAAATATGTAACAGAAGAGAAAAATATATTAAAAAAAATACAAAATACACAGAATATGTACATCAACACAGAATATGTACATCAGGTGGAAATAATTTGCAAATTATAGCAGTGTGGTTGTGTGCAAAATATATATATGTATATATATATACATATATATTGTATATATATTTGTTTTATATATTGCTTTTCCTGCGTTTTAAGCATCAAAGCTCATAAGGCTAGCAACGAAGAAGTTCAGCTAGTTGAACTTTGGACGGTCCTAAAGCTGTTGATGCAGCACAGGAACCAATCAGAGCGACTCACTGTAATGACGTTGCCTGACGTCGACGCTGCCTAGCCAACCATGATCTGCAAGTGTTTTAAACATCCAGCAGAGAAAGGCCCGCCTACGAGCTTTGCAAGCTTCATGGTGCATTCAGACCGCAGGCTTTGTCAGCGTCAGCGACGTCAAGATTACATGTTAAGTCTATGGCGGAGGCCGTTGGAGGAGCGTCGCGGTCTCTGTGGCGCTTTGTGAGCTTTGGCTCCCTCAACTTTTCAAGCTTTTCCTGCTTTTCCTGCTCCAAAGCTCATGAAGCCAGCAACGCAGAAGTTCAGCTAGTTGAACTTTTGACGGTGCTGACGGCCCTGAAGCGGAACGTTAACCAATCAGAGCGGGAGCAGGAAAAACCTACATTTTAAGTCTAGAAAACGCAGATTTAAAAAATCATATATAACACTTACTGAAGACAGATGCATAGGTGCTCTTCGGGAGGAATAGAGAACCTGTAGTTGGTGTCCTGGTATGCGATTCGAGCTCCGATGCAGCCCAGGAGGTCGTCAAACTGGGCACGGGACAGACAGAAGTACCGCTGAAAGCGAACCTCATCCATAAGCAGCTCCTGGAGCAAATGGTCAAACTCCCCAAACTCAGAGCGTATCCGTAGAATAGGGTGTATTCACAAACGGCGCTGATGTTGCCGAAGTCGATGTTGTCTAGCTTTATTTAGCAAATAAAGCCAAGCCACACTCTCAATATTACCCGCCATAGTCCAGAATGTACAGCAACAGAAGAAGCCCCGTCCATGCGCTCTTTTTTGCTTAGAAGTGCAGACTTTTAAGCTTTGACATAGAAGCGTCAAACTAGATATTTGTGAGATTTGCTTGACGCTGACAAAGCCCTTGGTCTGAACGCAGCATCAGCCTAAAAATGTATCTTCTGTGTATATGCGTCAGACTAGTCGCTTTGTGAGCATTGCTTGATGCTGATAAAGCTTGAGGGTCTGAATGCACCATAACTGTACATGAAGAGGTTTGTATGAGATACATTGAATCAGGGCTTTCTAAGCGTTGAAGCTGTTTTTCAGCAGCTGTGTGATAAACTGTCCCAGTCTTATTATTTTATGTATGTCATCCTAAGGATGGGGGCCCACAGACACATGCAACTCATTAACAGGAAGCGGGAAGGAAACTTTAGGAATAACAGCGCCACAAAGAGTTCCTGTGTCAACAAATAAATTGAGTGTTAAAGACAGAAAAGCCACATTGTGCCTGGGACAGCTCAGACGTTCATTTTATGGCAAAGGTCATAATGTACTCACACTCTGTCTTGGATGAAGCCCGATCTTCTCCTGAGCGTTTGGGACGAACAATGACAAAGCCCAAACACAGATCAGAGCAGCACAGAACTGACAGCATCCACACACTCTGAGGGGACAGCAACAAGGCTTTCATTAGAGCACACTCTCATACCTCATAAGACAAACCTGTCTACGTGGTCACTTTAACATTTAACTGCAATGAAAAATACAAGCTGACTGCTCTCACTGCAGGAGGCTGCTTCTGCACTCCACACAGTATGGACCACCCACATGCCAGAAGCAACCACTCGCATGAACGATTAGCCAACTTTGTGCTACATGCAACAGACACACAGATTCATAATTGTTGTGGAGCTGGAAAGGAGAAAAGAACCAGATGAGCACAGATTGGCGCGTTCTCGGCAGCGGTTCTTATCCTACCAGTTTCTGCAGCAACATTGTTCCCCTTTGGCCTGACAGCAGCCCGGATCTGAGGATCAGAGACTTCAGGAGTGGAGGACCACGGGGGAGGAGGGTACTTAAACACAACCAGAGGGAGGGGCTGAATGAAAAGACTGGAATCCTATTGGTGTGGGGGTGGAGAAGGGTCCCTGCGCAAAGAAGGAGGGGGGGGGGGGCGACAAATAGACCACATTCATCATTATATGGTCTTGTGCAAAAGGGACTCATATCCCACTGTTTTTCACATTGTGTTAAAATAAAATACAGGCTTTCATATTTTATCTGGGTTTTAGGTGACAGAACAACACAGGGTACAGCAACATTGGTAAGTTAATGAAATTTGAACATGTTACAAATCTAAAAGTGTGAATTTGTGTTCAGCCCCAATGACTCAGTATCGTTTAGAACCACCTCTGGCAACAGGTTTTTGGGGTATATCTAGACTTTGGCTAGGACATGAAGGTTCCTTTTTCCTAATCATTCCATTGTAGGCTTGGCTGCATGTTTAGCTTTAAGTAGGATATTTAACTTCATACATATTGTCATGTTTTGGCTCTGATCTGCTTCCAGGCTGAAGAGAAGGATCTCCCCAGCATGATGCAGCCCTGCTATATTCTATCATCAGGATGGTTTGTTTAGGGTTACAAATAGTATCATGCCTCTATTTTGGTCTCATCGGAGCCAAGAACCTTCTTCCATATTCTTCCATGAAGGACGTGACTGTTGCTTTCTTTCTTTCTTGCAGCTCTTAAAAAAGAGCCAGATCCAGATGGAAAGCAGGCTAAGAGTTATCATGTCCACAGATTCTTCCACCACAGCTGTGAATCTCTGCAGCTACTCTTGGGTCACTTGTAACCCAGGTGACCTAGAGCTCATTAAGCTGCACTCTTTTTGCAGGTTGACCCTCTAAATACCCAGCTTCTGCTGATTTCACACAAAGCCAGCTGTCACTCATTACTGCCCATGCTGTGGTTAAGCTAATGGTTATTTTAATTTCAATCTAAGAAAGAAAAAAAAATTACAACTGCTTTGCTGTAATCTGGGTGTGGGAATTGTAAAGGCTTGATGTCTCTATGATTTCTATAAATCTACTTCTGCATATTCAGTATGGTTGCATGCTTTACCAGTACTGATCTGGTCATAACATTACACAGTCACCTCCAGTAGTCCCTGGCTTCTATCCGTGTGGTTCTGACGTCCGTCAGCTTATCAGTGAGTTAAACCAGTTTGGTTTTTCGCAACTGATGATGGTGCATATTGCAGCAGTAATGCCCAAGCAGCTGCAACCTTAAAGCACATCATCATCAGCCCGCCTTAGACAGTTTTTTTAGTGCTTAGTATTTTATCACATTTATAATAAAGCTGAATAGTTTGTAACTTAGTTTACTTTCAGTAATCCTTCTTTTGTGATCCAGCTGCAAGTGGTATAAAAATTAAATCACCCTACTCATCTGTAAATGGGAGTTATATTGATTCGTCTTACCACCTCATGAGTTTGCAGTGTGTGAATGTGTGCATGAATGGGTGAATGACTGAATATAGCATAAAGCGCTTTGGGATCCGTAGGGATTAAGTAAAGCCCTATACAAATACAGGCCATTTACTTTGTTCCGCAACATTTGATTTGTTCAACTATTTGAATATGGATTGTTTAAATCTCTTAGCTTTATGCTAATGAAATTTGTTGAAGTATATTCAGGAAGTCTATTTTTTGCATTGCTGAAGCTTCATTCCATTTTGTTCATGCATGTTTTCTTATGTATGTATTTCCTCTGGTGATATTTATTTTGAGTATCAACCACTTTCAAGTTATTTCATTGCTTAACTGTTAACGTTAGCATGAATTTCCCCCTTATTTCTTACATATAACTAATTGTGTTCTTTCTTTGGCTGCTGTTGACTGTCGAAGGAGCAGGACGTGTTTTTCCTCTCCTCCTGCTCTTCTCCTGCTGTCTTCTCCCCTCCGCTTGCCCATACTCTACTTATTTTCCTCTTTATTTCTATTTTCTTTCTTCACCCTAATGATACTGTACGACCCCCCTGGGATGGATTTTCCCCTCTTTTTCCTTCTTTTTCCACTGTGGACTACTCCAAAAGAACCGACGAGTACAAATGGCTCTTTACGCTGATTACTAGGGATGCAACGGTACAGGGTAAAGTACTGAACCGTTCAGTACGCCCTACACGGGACAATCCGTCCTCCTGTACCGCGGGACTTCGGTACTGCCATTTTGTGCTGGTAATGCCCGTTGTTACCAAACTGCGCGGCGCTCCCAGACACAGACCTTTCTCTGGGAACGCGGCAACAACTAGCTCGCTGTTACCCGCTCCAGCAGCTGGTTGGCATAGAGACACGTCCTCCTCTCCATAATGCGCACATCAAGGAGCAGTGAGGAGCGAAAAAATGTACACCGGTCGGTTGCGCTTTTTTCGGAAATTAGCCCTGGTGTGAGGCGCTGCTAAAATTTCTCCCCGACTTGAGCGCTTCCTGCACCGGACAGGCTCCAGCATTCGGGGGCGCCGGGTTGCGCTGTGTTAATTTTCTCTATGCGGTATGCCGGAGTGTGACGCAAAGAGTAGATGCGCTGCGCTCCTTCATTGATTCACACACAAATGCCCTTTGAGCAGCAGGCACACGAATAATATTTATCCGCCACCTGTGTCAGTGTGGTCAGATGCGCTCTCGTTTAAAGAACCGGTAAAGTACAGAAAACATTCTGTTACTGTGGCCCTGTAGGCCCGGACTGACAATCGGGAAAGTCGGGACTTTTCCCGGTGGCCTGCCTGCCATACTGGCCTGCTCCATGACTGGGCCGATGGCCAGGTGGAGCCTGATTCTTATTAAACTTCTGTGGCGCAGCTCATTCGGCACAAGCCTCTTCTGCTGCGCATTATCACTCTCTCTCCTCTCTGTGAGACTGTCTGTCAAAGCGCTGCAGACACACGCCCCTCAATCCTGCTCTGCTGTTAATTGCTCATCCTCCAAAGATACATTTGTAGATAAAAGGAAAACTCAATTTAATGTGATAAACAATTATTAATTGTAAAGCCGCCCACACCTGTAACTGTGGGCGGGTTAAGTTAACTGTGACATTCTGCTTTTGTTTGCAAAAAAAAGAAATGTTTTGGGATTAAAAAAAGAAAAAAGAAAAGAAAAAAAAGCTGTCTCTTTCTGCACAAAACATGTACTGAATCGTACCGAGGTACGGACTGAACCGTGGGCTACCTGTACCGTTGCGCCCCTACTGATTACACTCTACAAAACATACTGGAAAGGATGAAGGACATGGAATTAAAGATCAAATGCCTTGAAGAAAACGCCAGAAACAATACTACTCTCAGTATGGCATGCGTTTTCAACAACCTGGCAGGTCGATGCCAATAACACAGAGTACCCCTCCAACAGGCGTCTATCGGGAAGAACCCCCCACTCATCAGAAGAGTGGCCAGCGGTCAGACAAGAAACACCCAAGAAGAAAAATAAGGAACGTCAAAAGAAACTCCAACAACCAACAACTTCGATTATACCTTTAAAGAACACATTCACAGCACTGAGCTCTCCCAGCTTCCTGAGTCTGGCAGACTCACAGCAAGGCCAGCTAAACACGAACAAAGATAAACCGAACTGCCAGCTACAAGAAACCAACACCGACAAGAAACCAAAGAGATCAGAAAACAGCAAGAAAGGGAAAACGCTTGCTATTATTCATGACGGATCGATCAAAGGTATTGAACAGCTATGCATCAATACAAGTGTTTTTAATTACCCAGAGATGTCAGTTAAAGAACTTTCTGAAAAGATTCTATCGATTATTGAGAACAACCCAGAGCTAGAAAACGCGGGAGCTGCTGACATCTCTCCTAATAAATCTGAAATTCTAAAGAAAGACTTCTTGGATTTACTCCAGAACTTTAACAACAACAAGGTAGAACTTCACATATCTGGACCAATTCCTGCAACATCCTCAGACGAAGAATTTAGCAGGATGAGGTCTTTTAGTACGTTTGTTAAAGCTGATGGGTCTATTCAATTTCTAAATAATTTTAAGATTTTCTGTGAAAGGAGACATCTATTCACAAAAGATGTAAGTCATATCAATAAGAAAGGTCAGAAGCTTTATTTCTGGATTATTTGCTAACTCGTGAACCCACAGCCCTGTTCTCGAAACTGAGACATATGGTGGATGCCAACCTGCTGTAACACAAAGAGAACATGACATCCTCGCACCCGTCAATGATAAGCCCGACAGAGTCATACCAGCTGATTGTGCAACAATGCCGTCAGATAACCTTCAAAAGAAACAAACAGTTCCAGGAAAAACATCAACTCATTCAGTTAACTTACATCACCCCCCAACTGACTTAGATCACCCCCCAACAACTTCACTGAACATGCAGATTCTACTCTACAGAAAATGCTCCCTAAAGCTTGGTTTGCGCTTGACGCATCCATGTGGTCCGCACGGCTCCACGCGGCCAGATTACATCATTTCAGCAACCACGCCTCTCCGCGCGGCCACTGCGGAGACCCAAATTTCTGCACACCTAGGAAATTTTGTAACAATGTGGTCCCACGCGGAAAAACGTGGCGGACTGGCAAGAGCTCCTATTGCCGGAGGTTCATAAATACAGTCATCTTAAGGATTCAGCCGACAGAGATCACTGTGATCAACTGTGTTTTAATGGATGAATGGACAGTCTCCTTTTTCGTCTTTTTTCTTAAGTAAACAGCATAAAAGTTATGCTTTGTTTAAGCTCACGGGTGTCGCCATCTTGTAAAAAACAATGATTACAAGTTCTACTATGGTGTAGTGTTGTATGCACGCTGTAGAGCCCTCCCCCTACAGTTTTCAAGAATATTGGTTCTCAGCGGGGACAAGCCGCAAAAAGTATAAACGCTACTAGAAGGCGTCTCGGCCAGTTCTGCACCTCTCATTTCCACCCAGAATGTACATGCGTCAAGCATAAACCAAGCTTAAGACAGCAGATCTGATCAACACACCAGCTAACAGAAAGAAGAGCAACAGATCCAACTCATCGTCAACTTCTAACTGTATAATAGGCTCACCATTCCGGGAGTTTTCTGATGCCCTTCAGACTCAGGAAGAAAAAGTATTGCTGCTTTTAACGTCACGCCCAAACAGGACTTATAAACATTGTGGCTCCCCAATTCAACTCACCATATCAGACAATTCTGATACTGACCGGACATCACTAAAAACACTACTCCCAGGAGGTGTGCTGTCATTCTCATTCTCTTGATAGTAAGATACCGGTTATTATAAATAAGAGATGTTCACACAATTACAAATATCTGAGCAGTACAGTATTTAAAAATAATACCTTTCAAAAACTATATTTCATTCACTAAAACAATTCTGAATATAACACCATGCCAATATAATCTCTCAATCTTTGAAAGAATAATTAACGCAGCTATACAAAACATAAGATCACCATCAGGAAAATAACTTCTAATCAATGATTACATCATCACACATGATATACATGCTCTATTTATCTCAGAAACGTGGCTAGATGAAAATACAGAACAAACCATATAAATAGAGACTTGCCCAACTAATTATCACTTCATTAGTGAGACCAGGAAAAATAAGGAGGGGGGGGGCTGCTTGCCACTATCTTTCACAATTCGCTAAACCTCAAAAAGGTATCGCTAGGCAAATTCAGCACCTTTCAATATTTAGCTACTGAAACAAATGAACCAAACAAATTCCTATTTGTAAACATATATAGACTACCAAAACCTAACACAAACTTCTTTAACGACTTCAATGACCTTGGCTCTGCAATATGTCTAGACTATGACCGGATAGCAATTGTGGGAGATTTCAACATCCATACTGACAAACCCCAAGACAGTGGAACAAAACCACTAAATGACGCCCTTCATAACTTTGACTTTAAGACATTAATGAGCCAACGCACAACCGAGGACACACTCTGGACCTACTTATTAGCAAAGACTTAAATATCGCTAGCTTTACCATAACTGATATCGCATTATCTGATCATTTCTGCATCTCATTTGAAAGCACCATCCAAGCCAACATACCTAATCAGAGTAAAACCACTGTTAAAAAAATGCTTCCTTAAAGAAAATTCAGTTGAAAACTTTAAACTGATGTATACTCCAACCTTATCTAAATCACCAACATCCACCAACACACACTCGGTAAACAAACTGACACATGACTTTTTATCCAAAATTTCAGAAATGATGGGTAATATTGCGCCACTTAAGGTTAAAACTGTCTCTAGTAAAAATAAATCTCAATGGAGAAGCGATCCACTGGTATGTAATGAAAAAAGGGAGTGCCAGCGCACTGAGAGGAAATGACGGAAAACTCGACTCCAGGTTCATTACAAAATATATAAACAGAAACTGAACAAGTATCAAGTAACCTTAAAGGGAATCATTCTTTTCTGAGATTATTCACAGAAACTCCAATAATGCTAGAACATTATTTGCTACAGTGGGGAAACTAACTACTCCTCCAGTGACAGTACCACCTGAACTAAACTCCACCAGGGCCTGTAATGAATTTACCAGCTTCTTTACTGAAAAGATCTTGAACATCAGAAGGTCAATCAGAACATCGGCTTCAACCCCAATACCAACTATGAGCCCAATTAACACCCATGCAGAAAAAATGACTAATTTCCAAATAATTAATCAATTGACCGACAAATTAAGCGATGCCACCTGCTGCTTGGATATCTTACCAGCAAGTTTTTAAAAAATGTCCTCCAAGCCATCAGAGTGGATCTGATCAAAATAATGAATGCATCCCTCCTATCACGTGTTTTCCTAAAAGCCTTAAAAACAGCAGTTATCAAACAAATACTAAAAAAGAAGAACCTAAACAGCACGTTGATGCAAAACTACAGACCAATCTCTAATCTCCCATTTATCAGTAAAATTATTGAAAAAGATGTTTTCAAACAGTGAAACAGCTTCATAACAATGAAGAACCACTTTGATATTCAGTCTGTTTTTTGTAGGTACCACAGTACAGAGACAGCCCTCATCAAAGTTTTCTATGACATCTGTACAAATACTGACTGTAGTAAAACCACAGTACTGGTACTACTAGACCTCAGTGCTGCGTTTGACACCTTTGATCATGGTATATTACTGCAACGTCTAGAGAGCTTGGTCGGACTCTCTGGTACGGTACTCGACTGGTTTAAATCCTACCTCAAGAACAGGAATTTCTTTGTGTTGATTAGCCAGTTCTCATCACAAAACACAGAAATCACATGTGGGGTCCCCCAGGGCTCCATCCTAGGGCCCCTCCTATTTAGCATCTACATGCTCCCACTAAGTCAGATTATAACCACCAACAATGTTAACTACCACAACTATGCTGATGACACTCAGCTTTATATCTCAATGACACCAGGTGATGTTGAACCCATCCAAGTCCTCAATAAATGCATTGAGCAAATTAACAACTGGATGTCCCATAATTTCCTCCAACTGAAAAGAAACAAAACTGAGGTACTTATCTTTGGAACCAAAAAAGATTGATTAAATATCAGTACACAGCTTCAGTTGGTCCAACTAGAAACTACTGACCAGGCCAGAAATCTAGGTGTAATAATGGACTCAGACCAGAACCTCCAGGGTCACATAAAGGCAATAACAAGGTCAGCTTTCTATCACCTGAGGAACATTTCTAGGATTAAAGGAATGATGACACAAGGAGACCTAGAAAAACTCATCCATGCATTTATCTCTAGCCGCCTTGATTACTGTAACAGTATCCTCACAGGTCTACCTAAAAAATCAATCAGACAGCTGCAGCTGATCCAGAACGCTGCTGCTCGTGTTCTCACTAGAACCAGGAAAGTAGAACACATCACCCCAGTTCTAA
The DNA here is from genome assembly GCA_028564705.1 of Apricaphanius iberus. Taxonomy (NCBI): domain Eukaryota; kingdom Metazoa; phylum Chordata; class Actinopteri; order Cyprinodontiformes; family Aphaniidae; genus Apricaphanius; species Apricaphanius iberus. The sequence goes on from JAPXFQ010000347.1 coordinate 111,883, forward strand.
AGTCCTTACACTGGCTCCCTGTAGCTCAGAGAATAGACTTCTAAGTATTATTATTAGTTTATAAATCATTGAATGGGTTAGCACCAGAGTACATTAGAGATCTGCTATCATGGTACAAACCATCCAGATCACTCAGGTCCTCCAGCTCTAGTTTACTGATCGTCCCTAGAACCAGAACCAAACATGGGGAAGCAGCTTTTAGTTTCTATGCTCCTCATATCTGGAACAAACTACCAGTAGAATGCAAAGCTGCAGAGACACTGAACTCTTTTAAGTCTAAAATTAAAACTTACTCACTTAGGCTCACCTATGAGTAACTGTTTTTACTTCATTATTTTTAATATTCACACGAATTATAGTCTTGCTTACTGTAAATGCTTTGTTGTGTTTTTAAAAAAACTTTCATTAAGAACTGTGAGCTCTTCAGCGAGATCAGTTATGGAAAAAAAACGGTTAGCCTTTTCAGCAAGATCAGTTAATGAATACAAACTGTGTTTTTACCTGCTTGTCCCTACATTGTCTTGATTGTTGTCTTATTGTAATTACTTTCTTGTATTTTGATCATCAAATTGATTTATGCTGTGTTCCAATTGTAATCAACAAAGCACCTTGAATTGCCTTACGTTTAAAGTGTGCTATACAAATAAAATTGCCTTGCCTTATTTTAGGTCCATCCATCCAATTTTGGGGTGGCTGGTGCCTATCTCCAGCTGTCAACGGGCGAAAGGCGGGGTACATCCTGGACAGGTCACCAGTCCATCACAGGGCCACATAAAGACAGACAGGACAAACAACCATGCACGCACACACTCATGCCTAAGGACAATTTAGATTGATCAATTAATCTGACAGTCATGTTTTTGGACTTTGGGAGGAAGCCGGAGTACCCGGAGGGAACCCACGCATGCACGGGGAGAACATGCAAACTCCATGCAGAAAGACCCTGGGCCGGGATACAAACCCACAACCTTCTTGCTGCAAGGCAACAGTGCTAACCACTGTGCCACAGTGCAGCCCTATTTTAGATTAAAAAATAAATAAATAAAAATATCCCTTTTTTTTCCAGGTAAGTTCCCCTGTGGAGACCCCTCCCTCTTGGAATTCCATCCAGTTATTCTCTTGATGGCAAGCTACCCACTTTCAACTACGATAGCAGTAGAAAATAAATGGATTTGGTTAATAGGATAACCAAACCTTTGGAAATTTGAAACTGGTGAACCGTTGATCTGAATCCTGAAGAGGAGATCCTTATTATGTTTACATATAATAATGTCCTTAGCCCTATTTTGTGTTTGTATTTTGTATTTATTATTATTTTTGTTTATTTAGTTGTTTAGTTTAGTTGAACAGTTTCTGTATGCTTTGTATGTCACCAACATTAAATCTTTAACACGCCTTTTGAAACCATTTCTATTTTTATTGTTGACTTATTCACACACTTTGGTTCTGTGGCTGAAGCTGGGTCTGAGCTCCATCATTCAATCTACTGGACAGAGGTCAGATAGCGGTCCTACACCCTGCAGGGGTGGTATTAAACATAAAATGTTTAATAAAAGCCTCTGATTGATTAAAGTACTTTTCTGTCACACTTAATTGTTTCAGATAGTTAAACTATTTTACATTAATTAATTAATGTTAATATCAGATAAAGATAATCCTTTGCAAATACAATATGTAGCTTTGAAATTATTTGATTCCAGAGAAAAATAGCAAATCAACCCCCAGGCCTTAATAACTGGTTGTTCCACACATGAGCCGTTTCCATCACTGTAGGTGAGTGTTTGCCCATTCAAGGATACAGGTTACAGAACCCCTAGCTGGTCGCTTGCACATTCGCACCTTGAAGCGTGTCAAAGCGAACTGGTCGCGCTTTAAAATATGCCATTTTCATGCCCATGAAGCAGACATGTGGAAGGATCCTGACCGGGACCACTCTGCAGGCCTCCTCCTCCAGACCCGGCGCCTGGGCAATTTAGATGGGCGGGCATTGGCTTATTTTGAGGGCCACAGTTTTATTTAACCCTTTCACCTTTTTATCTCCCATCTGCAGTGTGTTACATATTTCCAGGTCTGTCCAAGTCTGTCTAAAGCCTGAAGATTTAGCAACTGAAATAGGCTTTATTGACGCAGTTTTTACAAAAAATAAAATAAACCAAACGTCTGAGCCCTTAATACAACCGAGTTTCATTGTGGTACTTCATGCTTTTGAAATTCACTGTCATAATATTATTTGAGATGAAGCTCAGCACTGTTTTTTCTCAGTCCAAACTGCTCCATCTCTGCACAAGAGGAGCGGAGCGTGCAGAGGAGTAAAGGAGGAGGAGGGTTTATAGAGAAACGAGCCGTTTTACTTCGTGGTCCAACATTAACCTACAGGATAGAAGTTACATTTTAGGACAAATTAATACTGTATAACACCAACGGTAACATTTGATCATATATATTTCCATTCCAGAAGTTGAAAGCTGTAAAATAGAATGATATAGAACCTTTAAAAACCCTCAACAAAAATATAAACGCAAACCCTTTGTTTCTTCTCCCATTTTTCATGAAATGGACTTAAAGATCTAAAATTCATTCCAGATACACAATATTACCATTTCTCTCAAACATTATTAACGAATCAGTCTAAATGTATGATAGTGAGCACCTCTGCTTTGCTGAGATAATCCAACCCACCTCACAGGTGTGCCACATCATGATGCTGATCTGACATCATGATTAGTGCACAGGTGTACCTTATACTGCCCCCAATAAAAGGCCACCCTGGAATGTGCAGTTTTGTCTCACAGCAAAATGCCACAAGCATTGAGGGAGCGTGCAATTGGCATGCTGACAGCAGGAATGTCAACCACATCTGTTGCTCGTGGATTGAATGTTCATTTCTCCACCATAAGCCGTCTCAGAGAATATGGCAGTACATCCAACCGGCCTCATAACCGCGGACCACGTGTAACCACACCAGCCCAGGACCTCCACATCCAGCAGGTTCACCTACGAGATCGTCTGAGACCAGCCACTCAGACAGCTGCTGAAATAATTGGTTTGCATAACCAAACCATTTCTGCACAAACTGTCAGAAACCGTCTCAGGGAAACTCAACTGCATGCTCGTCGTCCTCATCGGGGTCTTGACCTGACTGCAGATCGTCGCCGTAACAGACTTGAGTGGCAAATGCTCACATTCAATGGCATCTGGCACGTTGGAGAGGTGTTCTCTTCACGGATGAATCTCGGTTTACATTGTTCAGGGCAGATGGCAGACAGCATGTGTGGCGTCGTGTGGGTGAGCGCTTTGCTGATGTCAATGTTGTGGATGGAGTGGCCCATGGTGGTGGTGGGGTTATTGTATGGGCAGGAATCTGTTATGGATGAAGAACACAGGTGCATATTATTGATGGCATTTTGGATGCACAGAGATACCGTGATGAGATCCTGAGTCCCATTGCTGTGCCATACATCCATGAACATCACCTCATGTTTCAGCAAGATAATGCATGGCCCCATGTTGCAAAGATCTGTACACAATTCTTGGAAGCTGAAAATGTCCCAGTTCTTGCATGGCCAGCATACTCACCGGACATGTCACCCATTGAGCATGTTTGGGATGTGCTTGGCCAGCGTATACGACAGCGTGTACCAGTTCCCACTAATATCCAACAACTTCGCACAGCCATTGAAGAGGAGTGGACCAACATTCCACAGGCCACAACTGACAATCTGATAAACTCTATGCAAAGAAGATGTGTTGCACTGCATGAGGCAAATGGTGGTCACACAAGATACTGACCGGTTCTGAGTCTCCAGACCCCATATAAAGCAAATAACTGCACATTCCAGGGTGGCCTTTTATTGGGGGCAGTATAAGGTACACCTGTGCACTAATCATGATGTCAGATCAGCATCTTGATATGGCACACCTGTGAGGTGGGATGGATTATCTCAGCAAAGCAGAAGTGCTCACTATCACACATTTAGACTGATTTGTGAACAATGTTTGAGAGAAATGGTAGTATTGTGTATCTGGAATGAATTTTAGATCTTTAAGTCCATTTCATGAAAAATGGGAGAAGAAACAAAGATGTTGCGTTTATATTTTTGTTGATTGTAGTCCTTTGTCCGAAATCCAACATCCTATGCTGCTCAACACCTTCACAATTCCCTTCTCTGTATGGATCTCACTAGCTTACATCAGAACTACCGTTAATTTGCCACACAGCGCTTATTCTCATTCTTATTCTTTGTGTTTCTAAATGGCCTGCTAACAACAAATTGGTACACTACCGCCACCAAGTGGTATGAAGTGTGTACAATCAAAACATTGATCAACAGCCCATGGCGCTTGGCCTGCCCAGTTTTCCAGGGCAGGCACAGGTGTCTATGTGGGCCGGCACTGCCCCCCAATGCCTGCCCATGGGGCTGGGACTGTCCTCTTCCCTTCTTCTCCAGACCCTCCGGGAGCTACCAGCGGACTCTGGTCTTTGAGCTGATCACTTTAAATGTCATGACCGCTGCTGCGAGGGGATGACCCAGTCGAGCAGTCCAGAACAGTTCGAGGAGCTCCTGTCCCACGTCGGTGCAAGCATCGCCCGCACAGACACCAACTACAGGCGCTCAATCCCACCTGCAGAGCGCCTGTCCATCTGCCAGCCGTTAGTAAAAGTGTTTAATACCGTAATCCTTCATTGATACCTGTGCTAATGTATGCTAAGCTATCAATTTATATACTGGTTACATGGAAGTGGTATACTATCAGTGAATGCCGTCGGTGTTTACTGATGGCAAACTATGGTATCGAAACGACTGTCTATAATGTTTCTAGTCATAGTCAAAAAGTCTATCTGATCAAGTCCTGCTTTAATTTGATTTTTGTTATGTTATCAGTGTTTGCAATGATAACATGGCTGTGGTGTCATATCAATGTATGCTTTCTGTTTTTGCTGATATCAAAATGTGGTATGAGGACCACTGTTGGTAATCTTTGCAATGATACTCAGTATGGAACACCAAAGTGTTCAAAATTAAATAAATAAATAAAACATTATGAAATAAATATTAGCATGAATTAATATTAAGTAAATATTTAATGTGACAATGAAATAGTCAAAAAAGGAATTCTGTTAAAATGCAATGCCCGATATTTATATAATATATTTTAATTTTAGAATATTAGTATTATTTTATATATATTTAATTAAATATTTATTCCACTGCCATTTTTTCATACTATAATTTATTTTGAGTTTTTTTATTTAATATAATCAGTTTTTAGTCAAAAATCTTTTTTTTGTTACAAAGTTAGCTTTTATTTCATAATAGGGTTTTTTCATAATGGTGTATTTATTTCAAAATGCCATTTAACATAATGTCTTAGCCAGCCAATCAGAATTAGCTGTTGGGACCTGGATGCTTTTTTGGTTGGTGCTCCAGCAGGAGGAAAATGGCTAGGACCGGCTAAAGTCGTTTAATACCGTTATTAAATTTAATGCCTTTAGGATTTTATGTATGGCTTTATAATTCTTATAATACTGGTAGAATATTTGATCACGTTTGTAATGGGGATGTCTAATCCAAACAGCCGGTGCTGCTCCAGGGTTCTAGGTGTAAAGCTGCTCAGGGCGCCATGCCCGTTATTACACTGGGGAAAGAGGCTCAGGTCGGCTGTTTGGTACGATCATTAAAACATTTCAGAAATAACACAGAACACGTTTAAATAATCTCCCTTTAACTGACTGTAGCTAACAACCAACCAGGCCTTCCTCTCCCGTCTCCTCCTAGTTGTGCTGGACAAAACAGAAAAGATAACAGCAGAACTCCAGTGTTACTGTCAGACAGCTGAGAGCTGAACCTGGGATCATTTCAGATTATATCATCCAGACGAATCAAGATGGGTCTCTGAAACGGTTCATAAGTTATTCCTCTCAATATGACCTGTTAGAGCAACCAAAGGCTTCGACCCTTTACTTAGCATGCAGCTAGCTGCTCACAGAGCCACAACAACGGCTATCCAGGAAGACTAATCTTCCAGCCAATCAGCGTCCAGGTCTCAACCGCTGATTCTGATTGACTGACGGACGACTTCAGTTCTTAAATGCCTTTTTGAAATAAATACCATTATGAAAAACCTCATTATGAAATTAACACCTGACTTTGGGAAAAAGAGAGATTGGAATAAAACTGGTGGAATTAAATAAAAATGTCTTGAAATAACTTAGATTATTATGAAGTGAATTGCAGTGAAATAAAGATTTAATGATATATATATATGTATTATACAAATGTATAATCTAAATTTTAAAAAAAAGAAAAATATTTCAAAAAATGGGCGTTGCATTTGAAAGGATTTCAGTTTTAAAAAATGTCCTTGTCACATTATATTTTTATTCAATATTTATTCATGGTGATATTTATTTCATAATGTTGTATTTATTTATTTAATTTTGAACACTTTGGCGTTCCATAACTCAGAAGGTTTATCTTTTAAAGTCCTTATTTTTATTTTATTTAGACCGGGTTTAATTCTGGTATAGAACCAGTTCAATGTTTGTATATCATCCCTGCAGCTGTCAGACTCTACAACCAGCCTTTTTAAAACTGAGAGCTAGATAAAATTGCCAACAGTTTGTTTCATCTTTAGTTATATAATAACAATTCTACCTTGACATGCTGTCTTATCACAGGTTAATTTTTCAAAAATATTAAATATATAAATATTAATATTAAATATAGATTTAAGAAAGGAAAGGGCTACATGTCAATATCCAACTCTTTATTTTTATTATTTATTTTAATTTGAAATGTTACTTATTCTCTCATCAGCATAGCCTACTGTCCAGAGCAGGAACAAGGCTGAGGAGGAAATACTCCGTTTGAGACCGCCGTGGCCTCTTCAGGGACTCCAGGATGGCCAGCTCCACCGCTGATGGACCGTCCCCCGTCCGCCTCGGAGCTCTCCTCCTCTGTGGGCCTGTAAAACAAAGCACAAAAAAAAACACAATGTACTGAGAAGGCTGCAACTAGATTGTCATTTTCAACATAGATAAAAATAAAACAGGCTATAATCAGATTGGCTGTAGATATTTAGTAAAGGTAATCACAAGGAAATTCAAGCTAATAAAACGCTATCATTGCTTGCTGAAAATCTGTTGCTCCAATTACATACCTGTGGATGCAGCAGGAGCGGAGGCACCAGGGAGCCAGGAGAAGCAACAGAGGATGGCTCTGCTGCAGAATCAGTTGGCTCTGTCATGACAATATTAAATGTTAACAGGTTGAAAACAATAGTCATAGAGCAATTACATACAGTGGTCCCTCATTTATTACAGCAGTAATAAATGTTAACAGGTTGAAAACAATAGTCATAGAGCAATTACATACAGTAGTCCCTCACCACACACTTTATACACTTTTTTTCAGACATATGAACATTACTCACAGTTCTCACAAGTTTTAAGATTCTCAAAGCACAAACCTTTGTAGATTTTAAAACGTAAAAGTATTATGCCGCGTTTTTTCTTCATCAGCGCGCCACTTTTGTGCTGTTTTTTCTATTGGATGTGAAGGATATCTAAACCAAACATGGTCAATCTGGCAAGCGCAGGAGGCAAGACATGGAGGATATTTGCAATTGCCTCCAAACAATAAGTATGTAGAAAGCAATACGCATTGTTGCAAGTTGTACTGTGCAATGATAAAATGCGAGAAAGCGAGGCAGTGAAGGATGAATAGCGGGACCATTTAATACTGTTTATTAATAAACAATAACATATATACCTATATGACAACATGCATAAATGAACTGCCTGTATTAGTTCATTGTAAACATAACTTCTGACTGGGACTCCCCCGCTGTCTCTTTAGACTGTCCCTGGTAGGGTTGCCAACTTTCATAAATTAAAATAAGGGACACAGGGCGTTATTCACCACGGGCCGAGCAATCTGACTTCCAGGGAGGTGTGGTGCTTTTAGTGAAGGGGTCCTCCAGAATGGTCATAGGTTAAGCTTGAAATGCTTTATTCACAATAAACACATTAATGCATAATTCCTGTAAGTTATGCTAAAAAAAGCTGCAATTTAATACATACACATAAAAAAGGAAATAAAGTATATACAACTTGTGTAACTGATCCTATTATTGATTTTTACTTGATTGTATTTAATTTTCATTTTTGTCTTAATTATTGTTTTTATTGTAAATGCTTTTTTGTATTTTAATTTTCAAAGTGATTTAAGCTCTCTTTCCTGTGTTCTAATTTTAATCATGTAAAGCATCTTCAATTGTCTTGTGTTGAAAGTGTGTTATACAAATAAACTTTAAGATGCAGTGTGATCTAAAAAAATGACGATGCTGAGAACAACAGGTCTGGTTGTTGAGCTTCCAACAATGTATTTACAATATTGTTTTTCTAAAGTGACTGTATGGGGATATTGCAGATGAACCCTAAACACCTTTCAACTTTTTATCTGCTCATTTAAATACAAACTTAGGAGGGGCATGACAAATTGTATATTAAATTGGCTTGCACGGCTTTTTTGAACAACAATCCAACAACACTAAGATATTTAACGCACTGTTGTCTTACAATTTATTGGCTATTTCTCTAAAATATAAAATTTCAACAGCCAGAAACCCATCCAAACATGTTCCATTTTAATCTAGTTATTAGCATAACAATGAATCAGTTACCATTATTTGTTTAAGTTGTCATTTATATAGATTGACTAATAGACTATGTCTAAGCCTACTGGCTTTAAAAAACAAAAAAATCCTCCACAGTTAATCCAACAAAAACAAAATTGCACATGGACGATGCACAATACATGTAATCTATTCTGAATATTTTAGCCTACATGCCACATAAGCCTCACAGACGTGTGTTTTCTGCGTTCTTGTGTTCCTTCCGTGCTGTGCAACTGACAACACTCGATTACACAAGTTACAATTTGCCTTGTGTTCATCTTTACTGACCCTGTCCCGCCAAGGATGGGCTTCTTCCCACTTGTCTAGCCTATATCTCTCTTAGCATTTTTGGGACATTTTTAAGGGTGCTGCATGTGAAGCGCCAATGTGTTGTGTGTGTTTACCTGATCAATACTGAGCGCGCAACACGCACAAGCCGCAAAGGCAAACTATTTGCGGCCCCTTTAGATCCCGCCGTCAGAACAGTTTTGCTGAATGTAGGGTGATTTTTATTCTATTTTTGTATAGGCTACGTAGTTAGAATAAAGCAGTATGAAGGCTATGACCAACACACATAATTGACATTTATTAAAATACAGAACAAATAGCGTCCCTTATTAGTTCAAAATGGGACACCACATTCCGTATTTTAAGGGACGGTTGGCAACCCCAGTCCCTGGTCCTCAGGGAGGATGTTCTCTGCGTTCTACACCATGTTGCTGCTGGGCTCCTGCGGGTTGAAGAAGGGGTCCAGAAACCCCAGGACCACGGAGAACTTCCATTTTCAATCAATCAATCAATCAATCAATCAATATTTATTTGTATAGCACCTTCCAGCATCCAATGGTGCACAAGGTGCTTTCCAAAGTAAAAACAAAAATACCATTTAAAACAAAATTAAGACACAGCTGCAGCGCAAAAAGTACACTAAGGTATAAAACAGGAATAAAAACAGTACTGTTAAAACATAATCAAAACATAACTGTAACATAAAAGAGCAACAAGCTAGTTAGTAACTACGTGTGAAACGCCAGCCTAAATAAATGTGTTTTTAACTCCGATCTAAATGTCGAGAGGTCGGTTGCAGATTGTATGTGGGCTGGGAGAGCCTTCCACAGTTTAGGGCCCTTTTATTCCTATATCAGTAGAGAAAGCAACTGTTGTCAACTGTTCGGTGTTCTTTCCTACCGTTAGAGCTAAATCATGAACTCTGACGTTAACCAAGACAATGAGGTCTGAGCTTTGGAGTAGTTTTGGTTAGTCTGCCAATCTAGGGTAGCAACGGTTCTTAAAATGGGTGACCTGGGCACATAAATGGGCAACATTTTTTTAGCTTTTTTCTTCTCTTTTTGTTTGCCCCTTTTCTTTTTGCTGCCCAGGACTGCAACGCCTCATGCCATTGCATGCCTATTTTGGAAAACATAGGCACTGATCAGTTTTCTATCCCCCATTTGCAGGACAGGAGGGTGCATTTTCTCTTTTTTTTGCTCGTGCTGCAAAGGGAGGTGGGCAGGACTGAAGTGACTGAAGCGGCTGAAAGTAAAACAGCAGTAAAACTAGCAAAATATACTTGTAATTTGCACCAATGGATTTTCAAAATTGTAACATCTATTTATAACAGATGTTTTGCTACAATAGCGGAAGCAATTATGCATGGTTCAAATAACCATTAATAATTATGATCATCTTAATATAATTATTGATGAAATTCAAGGTTTTAAATCATTAAAGATCTGGTCAAAAGTTCTGTCTTTATAGGAAACAACTTTACAGAACCCGACAGTCTCTTCTGAAGGTAGGAGTACCATGTAGTGGAGTAATAATTGCAGACACATAACGGAAAGATCACAAAGCGACTTCACACTACGGTACAAAAGTTGAACAAATCACGTCATCTTTCCAGCCAAAACATTTCATCAATAAACCCCATCTACTTTACTAAATGCAAACTAAAACTACCAAACCGATATTAGAATATGGATAATAATATCTTTGACAACTAATCAAAACAATTGCAACCAATAGAATCAGGAAGAAACCAAAAATTATCAGGAAATTACTTAAAAACTACCATTTATCATGTAATGTATGGGTGCTTTAACGAGTGGGTTGACCATAGGGATCTCATGTGCTTATCAGCTGTCAGCCTTGCAAGCAGCTAAGGCTCCCAACAGAGGATAAGATACGTGGAAAACAAGGATTAGCTGGGCGCCCAACATTGAACCGATAGGCTAGCTTTCAGAAGGGCCTAGAAGGCAGCTGGAAAAAACGAAGTTGATGCACAAAACGTAATCAAGTCTGAGTGTGTATTACGGGAGGAGAGGCACAGAAATGAATGAACATAAAATCTGCTTTTAAGATTCAACCAGTTTAAAAAATAGCAAATAAAACAGCTCACAAACACGTGCTTTGGGTGACCGTAACGAGCAAACAGTTGGCCACGAAACAATAGGATTGCTTTGGGAGCACAGCTAGGAATGCCAGGAAATGCAGGCTGTTCAGTTCATTTGTAAAAAAAGGGGATCCCCCTACACCCCCATTTGCACCCTTGGTGCGGCTGCTTACTGCTGCCTGCTTTCTCTGGGTGCATGGAGGGGGGAGGCAGCTTCCTGGCTTCCTTTTGACAGCCTTGACTTGGCTAAGGACACGTTGAAGCGTGACGTCACGCACCCAAGCCCCCACTCCCCAGCTTCTGGCTGAAGGGGAAGAAAGACTGATCGGCCCCACTGACTACCATTGGTGTTAACTGACACAGATCAACGCTACACAGCTTTTAAGGAAAAATGGTTAACATGTGCAGCACTGTAGGCTGAACAAATAGAAGACAAATGGACAGTAATAATATTTAATAGGTTTCCAGTTGAAGAAATACACCGCCATCTATGGTTGAGTAGTGGATGATCCATCCATCCAGTCTCAGAGAGAATCTGCTAACTTTATAGGTATGTGTCTTCTTTGCTTCTGATGTGTAAAGTTGAGGATTGATGTATATTTTAGATATCTCCATACTGATCTGGCAGCAATCATATCTGAGGAGTTTCATCTAGTAGCTTGTCATCTATTTGAAACGCTCTGGAAGCTAGCTCTGTGTTAGCTCTAAACTATCTCAACTTTCTTAAATGTTACTGGTTGTGCAAACAGCTGCCTGATAACATGTTGAATTTAAGTTTATTATTTTATTTCTTTAATAGCGCCTGTTTATAGTGAAAGCCGTGGTGCTGCGCTCAGCCTCATGATTACATTAGCTAGCTGTTCTTTACATGGAGAGCTAATGCAGCCCGCACAGTGTAAGCTGTCAGCTTGCTGTAAAATTGCGTCATAACTCCGTAATGTGTTGTTGTCTTTGGGTTGTTAATATTTGTATGACATGTCAGTCATCTGGTGAAGTTATAAATAGTGGCCTCTCGGGGGTTAAGCTGCATGAACTCGGTCGTTGCGACTTGTCAAACTGCCAAACTGTCAAATTGATGATCGATCGTTATAAAATGTGTATGAAGAGTCGAGCACTGGGAGTTATCCTGATGATTATGTCTTCTTTGCTTCTGCTGTGTAAATTTGAGGCTTTTGATCATATAATTGTAGATATCTCCAAACTGAACTGGTTGCGGTCATATCTGAGGAGTTTCATGCCGTAGCTTCTTAGCTATTTGAAATGTCTCTAGATGCTATGAGCTACATACAGTTAGCTTTGCTATGTGTCTTTTACTATAATCTGCACAAAGATGGTTTTGGTTTTATTTTGTTGCTTCCAATTGTTCAACCACAACCGCATGGCTATGCATAGCGGTGTGGAAGCTTTTTGCCCTCCAGTGTTGTACGCATGTCTGAAAATACCCGGATGAAAACAATAACATTCAACATGTCTATTGGCATGTATGCTTAAAACTAATCAGTTGGCAAAATAAATAACTGGTAACTGCTTCCAAATATAGCAGATTTCCTTTATTATGTTGTCAATCCAAACCCAAAATATGAAAATACCTTTTTTAAGGGTTGTGCAAATCTGCTCACACTTTCTAATGTGTAGGTGAATATTCCCAGATATGCCTGTTGCTAAAGGGGAAGGTTGAGGGTTTTGTTTAGGTTTTATCTGATACCGATGCCAAATCGGTATTTTTGAAACATACAAACTTTGTCCAAAAACCCTCTCCTTTTTTTTTTTTTTAGGAGGGCTGGTAAACTATTAAACATTTTGATCAAATTAATCACAGAGTTTCTGTGAATGACTCACCATTCCTAAATATGACCAAAAAACCTTTTCAGTGTAAATAAATGACAAATCTAGATTCAGTTGTTCTTTAAAATATAGGATAAATCAATTGAAGTTTTGTTTTCAACTCCACAATCACATTCACAATGTATGTATGGTCTCATATGAAAAAAAACCCAAAACAAATATAGGTAGAAATAACCCAAATATATGAATAGACTTAATATTTGGATATCAGCAGTCTGTGTTAATCATCTCATAAATCAAATTTCACAATTTACCATTCCCCCATAAGTAAACACTTAGAAGTTAAAAACCCTGGTTCATTACATCAGGAAATGAATGCTCTTATTGTGAAGTTGTACACAGCTACATCCACTAATATGTGTGTCAAACCAGCTGGTCAGCAGCACAGGAGCACCACAAGGGAGTGTACTCTCACCATCCCTTTTCACTCTGTACACCTCAGACTTCCAGTATAAGATGGAGACCTGTCATCTGCAGAAATACTCAGACGACTCTGCAATTGTCGGGTTTATCAGAGATGGCGAAGAAGCTGAATACAGAGAGCTGGTGGACCGCTTTGTGGCATGGTGTGGAAACAATCATCTTACCTTGAATGTGAACAAAACAAAGGATATGGTGGTAGATTTCAGAAGAAACAGGGAGAAGTTTACCTTTTCTAGTGATATAGGGAATCAGTCTTGGCTGATGGTTGTGGCCCAGAATCCACAGTGCTTTACATCTAAAAAAAAAAGAATCGAAATAAGGCACCGAAATGTGCTCCGTTTTTCGGTCTGGTTACTACTGTTTATGTCAGAACCGAAGCCATTAAGGCACCGAATAACGGTACCCATCCCTTATGAGGGGAGGTGGCTTTGTGTATATTCGTTCTATTTTCTCCTATTATTATGCAAGTTATTTTTTTGTACGCAAACCCTGTAAATGTATGTTTATCTGAATAAATTTACTGACATTATTGTGTACTTTAACATGTGTTAAAGACAAATTGCATACTTACTATTGTTTTGCTCAAAATAAAGAGTCCTTTAGTTTAGTTTTGTGTTTACTTTATTGAACACGTTTCCAATAACCTGCTGGTCATCATATTTCTGTTCAGTTCTCTCCCTCTCCCAACTCTCGCGACACTCAACTATATATCAACTATACTACATTTTCCTCCTTTGTTTAGAATAAAAGTGCTTCTCAAAAGTTAACAAAAGTTCTTTATAAATAAAATTAAAATAATTACATCATTCACCAATAATCAGATGTCTGTTGTTTTTTTTACAGTTAGACAGAACCTACAATACATCAGACATTAATTATTTTATGCATATGTCCCCTCTTTTTTTTAAGTCTCTCTGTATCTGATGGGCTTTCTGATGACACGTCCCTTCCTGGTAGTAATGACATCAGACTCAGGTATATTAAGTTCAGGTGGGTTCCCGGCTGATAGTATAGTCTCAGCATTCGATACATCTGCTGTTCCATCATGGATCTGTGGGCTTTGTTCCAATGAAGGTTCAACAACCTCAAAGTCTATTTTTTCAGGTGTATGACGAAGATGTTTGACATTCCTAACCACTCTTGATCCATCCTCTTTGTTGACCAGTTCAAAAGCATTCTTAGCCGTGTTTCTTAATATAACATAGCGAAAATCCTTGAATGTTGAGGCTAGTTTCCCGTTTTCCATACTAGGGATATAGACCACGTCACCAACTTTAAAGTTGTGTTCTTTTGCTCTGTGATGTCAGCATAATGTTTCATTTTAACTTTGTATTGTATTTGACATCCGTTATGTCCTTTTCTTTAATAGTTCCACCTTCTTTCTCCAAGTTAGGAAATATAGTGCGGATATCTCGTCCAAACATGAGTTTTGCTGGTTTTTCTCCTGACGCTCTATGTGGTGTTGCACGATATGCCATCAATATCTTTGGAAGTTCTTCTTTCCAGGATTTTCCCACACTCTTAGATGTTTTGAACGCTTTTTTTCAGGTATCTGTGAAACCTCTCTATTTTCCCATTGCCTTTTGGATAATATGGGGATGCCCTAATGTGTTTAATTACACAGGTCTTCAGATATGACTCAAATAACTGTCCTAAAAACTGCTTACCATTATCAGTTACAGCTTCTAGGGGATATCCAAATCTAGCAAAGATCTTATTCAGTTCTGTAACTACAGTAGCTGAGGAGATGTGTGATATAACTACTGCTTCTGGAAATGAGGAATAGTAGTCTATCATAGTTAGTATGTATTGGTTTTTAATAGGACCTACTAGATCAATACCTGTCTTACTCTAAGGTCTTGGTGGTAGCTACGATGGTTGTAATAGTTGATTTTCATGTAATGGCTGATTAAGCACACATGCTGAACAGTTTCTAATTAATCTCTTTACATCAAGGTCCATGTTTGGCCAGTAAAACTTGCTTCTTAAATTTTTATTTGAATCACTCCTTGGTGCGTTTCATGTCTGATCTACAGTGCTTGTTTTACCAACGGTCTTGGCAGAACTATTCTGTGTCCTCTCAATACAAGACCTCTATATGTACTCAGTTCTCCTGCACATCTTTTTTATAGTTGTAGTGAATCTGGAATTGGATTTGGCCAATTTCCTGTCTATAAAATTGTCATTAGTTGACTGAGTGTGTTATCTTCAGTCACTTTCTGTTTTACCTCATTGCATTGTTACTGACAGCACTCTGTCTACTTATGTGTCCACATACTCACTGTACCCTGTCTCTGGTAGAGGAAGTCGTGAAAGTGAATCAGCAACATTCGACTTCCCAACGATGTGTTCTATCTTGTAGTCCTATGGTTGTAGTCTCAGGCCCAGCCTTTGTATTCTGGGTGGTGACAATGTAGCTTTCTCTGAGTTGAACATGTAAATGAGGGGTTTGTGGTCACTTTGAAGAGTAAACTTGGCTCCCCACAAATAGGTCCTAAAGTGCTCTACAGCCCATACACATCCCAGAGCTTCCCGCTCTATCTGAGGATATCGGCGTTCAGCCGAAGTCAATGAGTGGCCCGCATAAGCCACTGGCTTGTTTTGTCCATCTGATTGGGTTTGTAGCAAAAACACACCGCATCACTGATGACTATGGTGGGTGCGTCTAGTTTAAAATAAGCGAGACATGGTTCACTAACTAATGCCTCTTTCATCGCTTGGAATGATTTCTCTGTCTCACTTGTCCACTCCCATGCTTGTCCTTTTCTGGTCAGCTTTCAAAGTGGTTCTGATAAGTTTGCATAGTTGTGTATAAATTTAATCAGAAATCCACAAGTGCCTAGAAATGAACGAAGAAGTGGAACATTCTCGGGTCTTGGTGCTTCTCAGATTGCTTTGATCTTTTTTGGATCTGGTCTGATTTCTTCTGCGGTGATCACATGCCCAAGTATTTCAATTTGTTTTAGACCAAAAAGGCATTTCTCTCTGTTGAGGGCTAGACCTCTACTCTCAAATCTTTGAAAGACTTGTCTCAGTCTCTGTTCCAGTAGATCCTTGTTCTCTACGAAAACATCATCCATATAGAAAATTGTTCCTGGCATGCCACATAACATGGAGTCCATTTCCTTTTGGTATGCTTCTGGTGTGCTTGATAATCCAATGGGAACTTTTCTGAAGCGGTAACACCCTCTGTGTGTGATCAATTTTGTCAAAGGTCTCGATTCTGGTGCTAAGTCACACTGCCTGAATCCTTTTCGTGCATCTAGTTTAACAAACACCGTAGCACCCTGTACTGCATGTAAGATATCTACTGTTGGTACTGGATGTCTTTCTCTGATCACTGCCGTATTCACTTCCCTAAGGTCTACACACAGCCTCACTTCTTTTGTGTCCTTCTTAGGTACGATCAGGATATTAGAAACCCATTCTGATCCTTCATTTACTTCTTCTACTATACCTTGTTCAAGCATCTTGTCTAGCTCCTGGTTTACAGCTTCTATCATAGGATAAGGAACTCTCCTGAGACCCTGTGCTACAGGCTTAACTTTTTCATCCACTGTAACCTTGTAGCTGTAACCTTTAATCTGTCCTAGTCCTTTAAAAACAAGTGGGTACCCTTTAACAAGCTCATTAAATCTTTCTGCTTGTCCCACTGTGTTAACCGTTTCTTCGGTTTTGAGTATTTTTAAGTCAAAACTTGTTTTTCTGCCCAGCAAACCTTCCACATTTCCTTCTATCACATAAATGTTATCTTTGACTCAGTTATTTTTCCAAACCATTTTTGCCTCAAAATAACCTGCACATGTAAGTGGAGTAGTTTGAACATAAGCATAAAATCTCTTCTTGGTTGGTTTCAGTTTTGTTTCAGGTGACATTTTACGTTTAAATAGGTCTTCTCCTATGACATTTTTACCACTTCCTGTATCAATGACCATTTCCAGCCATTGTCCATTTATCTTCAATGTCTCAGTACCTTCAGGATTTACAGCAAAACTGAATTCATCCCAATCAGAGGTATCCTGTACTACTGCTCTTACTGGTTTACATGACTTTCTCCTTTCTTTCTCCTTGTTCCAGTTTTTGTTTGTATCACTTTTCTTCTCTGCTTGTCCTTTCTTTTTCTTCTCGTTACACATGCGCGCGTAATGGCCTGTTTTTTTACAGAATAGACATGCCGCTGTCTTAGCTCCACATTCTTCTGCTTTGTGAGAGTTCATCCCACATCTGTGACAAAAGGTGTCGCTGTTGGTCCGCTCTTGGTGATGCGTGCCTCCTGGCACAGCACTTATCTTTCATCTGTGGTCTGTTCGTCCACTTTTAGTTAAATTAATACGATCATCCCCCATTCTGTGACTCGTATGCTCCGTGAAAATTTTGGATTCTGCTTGTGCTGCTTCAAAAGCTCGTGCTGTTGAGAGCGCTTTGTCTACACTGAGTCCATTCTCCTGCAACAGTTTGTCGCGCAGCCGTCTCATCACACACTTTTCCATAATCTGATCTCTTATCATGTCATTCTCCAGTGTGCCGAAGTCACATGACTTTGCTAGTTCTCTTAGTGCATTTACGAACGCATCTATCAACTCATCAGGACACCGAGCTCTCTGCCGAAACTCGTGTCTCTAAAACAACATTTCTACTTGGAGTGAAATATGCATCCAGAGCAGCCACGGTTTGAGTCAGAGTACCTTTGTCACCTGGCAGATTTACAAAAATCCTTTGACTAGGGGCTACAATACAATGCAACAGTGTGGCTCTTCTTACTGCATCCTAAGCATGAATTTTTCCGCTGGCGACTTCGAAACAATTGTAAGAGTCCTTCCACAGGTTATTCGACATGTTTCTCACTCCGTTGCTGTCTTGCTTCTGGGTTCCTGGTAAACCGGATCCTCATCGCCAAATGTTGTGTTGCTCAAAATAAACTCCTGTAGTTTAGTTTTGTGTTTACTTTATTGAACATGTTTCCAATAACCTGATGTTCGTCATATTAGTATTCAGTTCTCTCCCGCAACACTCAACTATACATACCATAGGATCAAAGACAGAAAAGAGGTTCAGCGGCACCTCGACACCCCCGAACTATTACCAGAGCAAGCTGTAGCTCCACAACCAAGAACTTCCAGGTCCAATTTCTGACATTTATAAAGTATCAAAGAGAATGTGCAAAGGAGGCAATAGTGCATATGTATCTGTTTATTAAACTGTAATAACAAGGTTGTGTGCAACACCCAAGTTTAGATTGTAGTAGCTAATAAAATATAAAAGTGACTGTATTATAGTATGAAATTAATTACAATCTACCATCAGGTTGCAGAGATTAATATAACATTACTGTACATTTTAACATCTGCAAAATGTAATTAAGTGTTATGTTGACATGTTTCTTCTAGGCAATGTGATCGAGGGCGGGGAAGAAGACGAAAAACACTAAAGCAACTTAATAAACAAATTCAACAACTGCAAGGCCTATTGAAGAAACAAACACAGAAAACAGAAAAATACAAGAAACAAGTCCAGCGCATGAAAAGCAAAACTGTGTCTCCACGCACCAAAGTTAAAAGACAGATGAGACAGCTTCCACCAGCAGCCATTCAGAAAACTCTTCTGTTTCATGAGGCTCTGGTGGATGGCATCCGAAACAAATACCAAAAAGCACAGGGGGAAAAAGAAAGGCAAATAATTGCTAAAGTACTAACAGGAAAAGTCCTTAAAAAGTACAGATAACAACGCTTTGCTCAAACTCATTAGGATTTTCAAAGAAAAGATGGAAGAATGAACAGAATGTTAACTACAACTACCAACGGAAGCGGAACAACAGGGTTGCAGATAGTTTGACAAGCAGATTGAGCGCTTTCTACTCGAGGGATGACATTAGTCGTAGCACAACTGGGAAGAGGCAGACCATCACTTGGAAGAAAACTAAAAAGCAGAAACGGTTCCTTTTGGATACCATTAAAAATTTGCACTTGAAGTTTTTAGCTGAAGAGCAAAGCTCCATCTCTTACTCACTTTTCTGTTTGCTCTGTCCTTTCTGGGTTGTTCATCCAACTCTGAGTGATTGGGACACATGCATGTGCAAGATGCATGAGAATCTGTGTTTTATTGTGCAGAAGCTGCACCACTTGAAAGTGATCAGCACTATCAATCTGGATGATCTTGTGAAAGCCATCACATGTGACACAGAAAACATTAAGTGCATGTATGGAGAATGCTCTGAGTGCAAGGACCTATCTTGCCCAGTCTCCACCCAGTACAATCCAGAGAGTAAAGAGATGTATCTCCAGTGGGCAATAGTGGATAAGGAGCATAAGAATGACCCCAGTGGCAAAACATCTAAAATCACAATCAAACAAGAATCCCAGGCCACACAAGTAGAACTGTTGGAAAAGCTGAACCTCCTGCTGCATAGGTTTAAGAGCCACTTGTACAACATCAAAAATCAGTTTACCCACTACAGGGCACTGAGACAAGGCTTGAAGTCACATGAATGCTTAATTCATGTTGACTTCTCTGAAAATTACCTCTGGAAGTACAGTGCAGAAATACAGGTGGTCCACTTTGGAGCATCCCACCAGCAGGCAACACTGCACACAGGTGTGCTTTATGTAAATACATCCTCCCACCCAGTGTCCTTCTGCACAGTGTCCCCCTCAAGACTGAAGGGTCCACCAGCAATCTGGCAGCATTTGTCACCAGTCCTTGATTATGTACAGAAGGCCCATCCAAAGATCTCCACAATCCATTTTTACAGTGATGGCCCATGCACTCAGTATAGACAGCGAGGGAATTTTTTCATGTTTTGTACTGAGCTGTTTAAACGAGGATTCAGTGCTGGGACGTGGAACTTCTTTGAGGCGAGCCATGGGAAGGGTGCACCGGATGGTGTAGGAGGAGCCCTGAATCCACAGACATAACGAGTTGCAGGTGATGGTGCAGAAAATGGGAAAAAATTGGGTGATTCTAATGGGTGAATCCATATTTTTTTCCTCAGGAATGAGTGATTCCATATTTGTTCCCAGCTCCTTATTCCAAAGAAACACTTGCAATTTATTCCCACTTGAGTTTCTGTTCTTTTCTTGTACTGTTTCTAAAAGCCAGGAAGATGCCCTTTTGAGAAATCTGAGTTTTGTGGCATGTTTGTGTTTTGCCTTTTCTCTATTGCATTAAAAAAGTGAATGAGCATTCTCGAAGACTGCTGATTCCATACTTTGTGCCAGGGGTTGTATATACAACAGTTGTTACATTTCCTTTCCCTTTGGGATTTCACCTCGATCTCTGTCACTGAAATTCCCTTTTTCGCTCTCTTGGCCATTACTTTAAGGAATAACGTTTCTGTATTTAGATGACTGTGAATGGGCACAAGGACCTGGGCACGCACAAGTGGGATTTATCAACACATGATTGCGGAGGAACGTGCATATGAGTGGCCACAGCTCATTTCATAAATCAGAATTTTCACTGTTCGTACAAACATTCTAAATTTCATTTGTAGGACAGAATATAGGACAGTTTCTAATCAATGTTTGATAAATGAGGGCCCTGGTGACTGGATCAAGTGTTGTTTGAGTCTTCACCTCACTACATCTAGTTTAAGTCATATTTTGCTTGAGGATCAAATACTTATTTGATTCGGTGAGTAGGAAATTAATTTCATAACTACTTATTTAATCCAAAAAAGAACTAATAGCTATGAATTAGCCCTCCATCATAATTACTTAGGTAAAGTGTTGAGAGATGTTTTCATCAGCCTATTCCTGCTGGTTAAGAGGTGGACTTATTCCAACTTTATACCTACACAGGTTATATGCAGGTGACAATCTATTTTAATACCTTCTCAAGACTTTTTAAAACCTTCTAAAATAAAATAATACTTCAATGCTATGCACTAATACATTATTAAATAATTAATATTAATATTTCATTATTTTGCTATATTTGAATCAGGAAACATAGCCAGGAGGTTCCATTAATTCCTTTGTTAGAGTTCAGCAAGTGGTGGATGTGAACACCAAGTCACCTCAGCGTGCTGTGCCCGCTGGCACCACTTAGAGGTGTGATGTTACTACTGTGAAGGTGTTGGGAAAGTGGTGTACTCACAGGTGTTAAAGGTGCTTCTGCTGTCACACCAGCAGTTTCAGAGCAAAAATTGGCTATTGATGGCTGCGGATGTTCATGGCAGCAGTTTTTTGTCTAGCTCCATTTATGCTGAAATCCATTGAGAAAACACTGAGCTGTTTAAATAAACACACTTTTAGCCCCCTGTTGTTCTACAGGGGGCTAAAAGGGGCCTTGTTGCCACAGGCTTTGACTAAAATCCTTAAAAGTTCTAGCCATGAGTCAGCAAATTTCTTTGATACTGCATCACTTTACTATAAATTAACAGGATCAATCGTATCAGCAACTGTAGTGATAGTACAGAAAGTCCAACCCTGAGCAAACAGCTGGCATAAAATAACTTTTTTTTTTTAATTTGATCAGTTTCTGTGCATCTGTTTTTGATTTTTTGATTGTTTTTGGTTTTTACAAACATGTCAGTACTACCCAAATTGAAGACTTTACTAAATCAATTTAAGACTTTATACCTTTTTAATAGTCTTTAAATCAATATCAACTTCTACTACTTTTCAAGATCCTATAGATACAAACTAACGTGTGTGAGCTCAGTTTCAACTCAGTAGTTAAATATTAGCTGTAAAACAGTCATGTTGCACGCTCCATCAGAGGGAAACTGATCCCCATTTATGCATCAAAAATTCTAAAAAAAAATCAAAAATACTTTATTGATCCCAGAGGGAAATTAAGTGGTGTTGTAGCTCATCACTAATTATTTTTAAATGAGTTGTTGTAGACCATGATGACTGTGGGGAGAAAGGATTCCCTGTAGCGGTCTGTGTTGCAGCGAAACTGAAGAAGCCTCCGACTGTAGATACTCTGTTGCTGTAGGACTGTCTCATGAAGAGGATGCTTAGGGTTGTCCATAATCTTTTTAATTTTATGAAGAATCATTCTTTGCATCATTATCTGCAGTTGTTCCACAGTTGTACCCAGAACAGAACCAGAACAGAACCAGCCTTCTGTATCAGGTTATTGAGCCGTTTTAAGTCCCTGGCTCTGATGCTGCTACCCCAAAAGATGATGGACGAAGAGATGACACTCTCCACCACAGACTTATAGAAGATCTGTAGCATCTTACTGCAAACCTTAATGGACCTCAGCTTGCTTAAAAAGTCCAGTCTGCTTTGTCCCTTCTTGTAGACTGCTTAACTGTCGATTCTCCAGTCCAGTCTGTTGTCCAGGTGAACTCCGAGGTATTTGTAATCCTAAACCACCTCCACTTCTTCTCCCTTGATAGAGACAGTCTTTGACTTATCCCTGTTTTTTTTCTGAAATCTACAACCATCTCATTCAATGTAAGATGATTGTTTCCACACCATGCCACAAAGCGGTCCACCAGCTCTCTGTATTCAGATTCTTCTCCATCTCTGATACACCCGATAATTGCAGAGTCGTCTGAGTATTTCTGGAGATGACAGGTCTCTGTCTTATACTGGAAGTCTGAGGTGTACAGAGTGAAAAGTAATGGTGAGAGTACACTCCCTTTTGGTAATCCTGTGCTGCTGACCAGCTAGTTTGATTTCCTTCAGTCTACCAAACTGTGGTCTGTTTGTCAGGTAGTCACTGATCTAGCTGATTGTTGAGGCCTCCACCTGTGTCTTCAGGAGTTTCTGACAAAGCATATCAGGCTGAATTGTGTTAAATGGAGAAATCAAAGAACATGATTCTCACAGTGCTGCCTGCTTTGTCCAGAAGACAGTGAGTTGGTTGAAGCAGGTTGATGATGGCATCTTCAACACCAACCCTATGGTGATAAGCAAACTGCAAGGGGTCCTGATAGGTTCTAGTTTGCTTAGTCAGGGTTGGCAACAGGAGTCTCTCAAGGACCTTTATGATGTGGGATGTCAGGGCAACAGGTCTGTAGTCATTAATGACTGATGGGTGAGTTTTCTTTGGTACTGGAACAAGGCAGGATGTCTTCCACACTACTAGAACCTTCTCCTGGATCAGGCTAAGGCTGAAGAGTTGCTGCAAAATCCCACAGAGCTGCTATAGGCAGTTCTTCAGGACTCTGGGGCTGACACCATCTGGACCTGCAGCCTTTTTCTGGTTCAGTTTCTCCAGCTGCCTCTTCATCTGACTTTTAGAGACACACAGGTGGGAGAGTGAGACAAAAGGGGTAGCAGCATCTCCTGACTTGGTTGAAGACAAAAGTTCTGGAATTCGAAGAGTTCGTGACTGAGGTGTGGCAGGACAGGTGTGGGTCTGAGGAGTGGGATGTCTCTTTAGCTGGAAACAGGAGTGGAGGATTCTGAGCTTGTTCCTAAACCTATTAAAGAATATGTTCAG
Source organism: Apricaphanius iberus (assembly GCA_028564705.1). Taxonomy (NCBI): domain Eukaryota; kingdom Metazoa; phylum Chordata; class Actinopteri; order Cyprinodontiformes; family Aphaniidae; genus Apricaphanius; species Apricaphanius iberus. The sequence continues at coordinate 135,623 of JAPXFQ010000347.1, forward strand.
TTCATTGGCTCTATCCAGACTTCCATATATCCAGGCCTTCCTGTGCTTAAAGCCTGTGATCTTTTTAATTCCAGACCAGACATCTCTTATATTGTTCCTCTGTAGTTTGTTCTCCAGCTTATTGCTGTAAGCCTCTTTGCTGTATCTGATCTTGACTTTAAGTTGCTTCTGTATACTCATTAATAACTCCCTATCTCCCTCCCTGAAGGCTTTTTTTTTCTTGTTCAATAGTTCCTTCAGCTCACTGTTGATCCAGGGTTTGTTATTAGCGAAGTATCTCACTGTTCTGGAGAGGATGTTGTCCACACAGAAGTTTATGTAGTCAGCCACGCTCTCAGTCATGGCATTGATGTCCTCTCCATGTGGCTGGCAAAGAGTCGTCCAGTCTGTGGACTCAAAACAACCCTGCAGGGCTTCTTCAGCTTCATATGACCATTTTTTAACAGTTCTCTTTGTCAGAGGTTGCCTATGAACAAGGGGTTTATATTCAGAGCAGAGAAAGACAAGATTATGATCTGATTGTCCTAGAGGAAGTCTTGGTTTTGACATATAAGCATCCTTTACATTTGCATAAAACAAATCCAAGGTCTTGTTTTCTCTTGTGGAACATCTGAGAAACTGTTGAAATGTTGGAAGTGTAGAAGAGAGTGAGGCATGATTAAAATCACCAGATATTGCAATAAGTGCATTGGGGTGCTGGGTCTGTAGCTTAGCGACAACAGAACTGATGACATCACATGCATGGTCGGCAACGGCTGAAGGTGGAATGTAAACAACTGCCAAAATAACATTAGTGAACTGTCTTGGTAAATAATATAGACGTAAGCTTACTGCCAAAGGTTCAATATCTGGGCTGCAGAGACGACACTTCACAGAGACCTTATCAGAGATCATAACATGTTCCTAAACTTGATCTGATTATTAATTAATTTAAAGCAAAATGGATCAAAGAAAATGAAGCTTGATGAGCCTGATTGAAAAACAGCTTTGATGCATTTATTAAAAAGGAAAACAGAGCTTTCAGAGTTTTTCAATAACCTTCCAATCATAAGCTTATCAGGGCTCAAAGTAAAAAACAAAATCCTGAGCTTAATAGACTGTACATACACATTATAGGCAATTTGGCCAGCAACATTTTGGCATTGTGCTTGGTAATTTACAAGATGATATACAGTTTAAATCTGATTTTTAGAAAGTAGAAGTTATTAAGTTATAAATGAAAACTTATGAAAATCAGTCTAATAAATCTGATTCGTTCGGCAACCATTTAAATCAGTAAAGGGCAATTTATACAAAAACATAAATTGCAACTTTTTCTATAATTTTTCTATCACTTTCTAACTTTTAAATTAATCTAAAATAAAAACAATCATTTAGACTTGCTTATGAGCAACTGATCCTATTATTGCTTTCACTCAATTGCTAATGATTTGTTTTTTGACTATTTTTAATTTTCATACTAATTATTTTGATGAAATGCTAAATGGCATTGTTTTGTCTATCCTTTCTTGTATTTTAATATTGCTAGTTGTTTATACGTGTTTAAGCCTTATTTTAATGATTATGTTTTAATTTTCAAATTTTTGGTAATCAGGTAAAGCACCTTGAATTGCCTTGTGTTGAAAGTGTGCTATACAAATAGAATTGCCTTGGCTTTTGTTCAAAACAATGGCAAATTAAGTTAGGAAATACATTTCACTGGATCTTGACTCCTCTCCTCTTTAACATATTTGCAGAGCCAGTAAACCAATTAAGTGCTTCAAGAAGTCATCAACATTCAGAGAAAACATCCATCCTTTGAGCTTATCAGACAGACTTTTCTTGAACGCTGGTGCTATGCCATGTGTGTTCATATAACTGGCATGATGACGGGAAACGGATAGTTTTGTTAAAGCATTCTCAACCGGTACTTTTTTGCATAGATCTACGAGTGGTTGCGCGATCATAAATGATAAATCATGTTTTGCTATGAACGAGCACACATATTTTCCAACAGCCACAGTGGCAACTTCATCCGCTGTTACTTTTCCCGGCAAACAGCTTGTGTTTTGGAGCACACGGACAGTCGCTTTATTCTGTCGTCCTTGGGTGGTGAAGAGCTTTTTCCCCGCTAGTTGCATGTACTAACTTCTTGGACACAAAATAAAAAACACAAACAAGGCTCCCTTAGCTTCTGGCACCAGCTCCCAAACGGCTTACAGTCTCTGCCTTTATCCTCTATCCATGCCCAGAGCCACTTGTTTTAAAGGCCCTTGTCAACCACGACAATATCTCCCCCCGACTTCATGAATTTAGCCTCCATTCTTCTGATTTCGGGAAAACAACCGGGGCTCGCCTCGGATGTTGCGCTCAAAACCACTCGAAGATAATGTGTTTTCTTTCTGAATCATAGTCAAACGCTGGAGATCCTGCACAGTGCCGGAGTACTTTAAGCCCTGGCTTATAAAGAGAAAAATCTCAGATATTTATTGTGGACAATTCAGCCAGTCTTAATAAAACAAAAGTCTTTGTAAAAGTAAAAAGACATTTTTATTTGAATTCCAACAGTTTTGAACCAAAACTCTGAAGTATAGTAATTCAAGCCTGCATGTGGCTAGCTGGCTTCTGAATTTCAGCAGATGGGTCTTCAAAAACAGGAGCTCCAGTTATTGTCACTAGCTGCCGACATCATGGAGAAAACACCAAGCAGCAGAATTGTGGCCACAAGCAGAGTAACAGGGAAGCTCAGTGAAGGTGGGTTGGATTTACAGAAGACACTCTCTGGGGGTCCTCGTCGTCTTAGGAAGCCTCTATTGTTCCTGCAAAAGCATCGACTGTTTTGCTTCTTAAAAGCCCAGAGAAGAAGCAGCAGAGGCCAGAGAGAGCTGCTGTGGTTCTGGACCCGTTCTAGTTAAAACAGAAGCATCTTAAATCAAGCTGGCAGCAGGGATTAAAACAAAGCCCAGAGTGGATCATGGGTTTCAGCCTCACAAGCCGCAGTGCAGTCAATGGGTTGATGTTCTGAACTTCCAGAGGTCCGTTTCCAGGGGTGCCACAATCATGGTTCTGTTTGACCTCAGGAGCTGCTTGCTCAGGCTCACCACAGTGGTGAGGTAATGAGGTCAGCTAGGAGTGTGTGTGTGTGTGTGTATAGACAGGGTTGTTGGAAGGTTTGGTTTCATCAGTCATGTTTCATCTGATTCTGCTGAGCACTGAATAAAAAGCAGGACAGCTGTTCCATACGTGGACACATTCATCCTCCTTTTCCACCCCCTTTAGAACAGACGGTGTCTGTCCCCCAGATGTCTGCAGATAACCCTCAGGGGATCGCCATCACCTGGAGGCCAAACATCCACTAGATGTTCAGTCAGAGGGAGAGGGTGAGCGCAGAGACCTGCCGCTGGCTGGACTGTTGCTGTATGCGTAGGAGTTGTCTCTGTCCCGGTCCTTGCTCTCATGCTTGTGCTTATGCTTGTGTTTGTGCTTGTGTTTCTTCTTCTTCTTCTTGTGTTCATGGTGGTGATGGTGGTGGTGATGGGTGTGGTCTCCTCCATGCTTTGAGGGTAAGGAGGCGGTCTCCTTGGAGAACAGGGGCCCAGGAGTAGCAGGTGTGGACAGGATGGACTGCTCCATCAACGGAGGCTCTTTACCTGAGCAGAAGATGATGGTCAGCATCAGAACTCAGTTGTGAATCATAAAAGTGAACAGCTTCTCCCACCTGGTGTGGACGGTCTCTCTAGCAGGTTGAGGTGATGGTGAATGAAGGCCTGGCTGTCATGAACCGTCTCCATGTCAATGTCTTCATCTTCCATGGTGTTGAACTAAAAACACAGGTGTGAGGAAAATTATAGTTATTTATCATTTAACCGTTCTATCAGTTCATGTATAATAAGTTAAATAATAGTCTTTATTTGTGAGGTTCCTGGGTGATTTAGAGGCAAAAATAAAACGACACTATTGCCTGATTACAAAGACGTCACTGCTGTGCTCCATGAAGGGCTGGGCAAAACGATTATTTTTGTAATCGATTAATCTATCGATTCTTTTTTCGATGCGTCGATTAATCTAATGATTAATTTTTCAGTTCGATTCGATTTTGATTCGATTTGATTATTTACCCATTATTTTATTTTTATAGAAATTTGACATTTATTAATTTATGTATTTCCATGAAATAAATAAATTTCTTCATTTGAAAACATTTTAATTGTAAAGAAAATCCCAAATAACGTTGTAGTATTAGTACAATCTTATGTTAGAGGTTGCATTTAAAAAAAAGTTAAATGTTGTGCAAAGAAATCATATGAATAAAGGAGAGAAAATACCCCCAAAAATATAAACAGAAAACATTTAACATTCACTTTATGTTAAAAAGTGCTCTTCATTCACAAAAAAGATTCATTTTGCTGCATTTTCTCTTGTTTCTGACATAAGATTTGCACGAGATAGAGAGAGATGCGCTGTTCATTCAAATAAAATGCAGCACATTTTTCTAGTTTTTGGATTGCAACTTTTAATCCACCAAACTAGAGAAGCATGAAGTAAAAAAAAAAGTATTCAGACAGGATCAGGCATTATTAAACGTGACAAGAGTTCGTTTTCAGTTTGCTTTTGCAGGCACTTAAACAATGTTGTATTAATGTCCATGACGGAAAAAAACAAAAAACGGCTGCTGTTTTTGTTTCCATGTGTTTCTAGAGGATTCTATAATCCGAACTTCTAGTAAAAAGCTTTACCAAAATTTACTTTCTGTCGTTCATTGCTTCTTGAGGAAGGAATACGATCACAAGCCTAGAAAAAAACAGAAGCAGCGCTGTGTGATTATAGGCACAGACGCCATGAAAACGTAGTACCCCCTGCTGTCAATAGAGAATGGAGTGGAAGAGCGGAGTACTATAAACAGAAAACGTCTCCATCAATACGTCTGCGTCCGAGTGCAAATTTGCGGTCGGAGAAGCATAAACTGGGCTTTAATGTCCACGACGGCTATGTTTAGCAGGTAGGTAGTGCATTACCTTCGTTAGCAAACATGAATACACTCTCACATTTCGGGCTTTTGCTCTTATTCAGTCTGTGCGCCTTCCGACTCATTCTGCCAACACGGTCCACAAATAAAAACCAACCAAACAGATAGCAGTAACATACAGCAGACACAGCTGTGTATGAGTATATGCCCTCTATGTGGGGGTGTTTGGGTGATTTATAGGGTAAAATACATAGGGTTAGTAAAAAAGCTGAAAACTTACGGTGTTTAATCATTTGCTGAAACTGCTCCTGGATGCAGTCGTACTTTTATAAGCCGTTTCCATTTTGCAAGCCGACAGGTGACAAAATTGCTCCCTTTTATTTTGAAATAATTCCATACCTTTGGACTGCAAGTTTGGATGGAGGTATTTAAGTCAATTGACTCACTCATGCTGACACTACTTGCTTCTGCCGTGTTTGTTTTGAAAGTTATGACGCATAGACACATTTTTTGCGTCAAAGTATTATACGTGTAGACGAAATCAATGACATCGACACGTCGTCCCAGCCCTAGCTCCATCCCAGCTGTAGTCTGAGCAGGAATTTCATTCTGTGTTCTTCGGCGGTCGGTTAGACAGAACTACTGCAGACATCAACATGGTACGCGTTTGTGTGTTTCTAAGTTGCTCTAACCAAATGACCAATAGGACTAAGTTCAGCTTTACAGGCTCCCTTTCTGCAACCTACACAGACTACAGCTGTAATGGCAGCGGGTGCTACGTCACACAAATTCCAGGTTAGTGTAAATTGGAATCTGTTGCATTAAAAGCCTGTGAAAACCCCAGATACTAATGCCTTCGCACCACAGAGGATTATTCATAATAAGTATTCATAACAAAACGTGGTTAAATGAAAGTGTTTTGGGGCAGATAATGCCTTTTTGCCGACTGCAAATCTCCTGCCCCCATTGACTCTATTTTTATGGACATACGCCGATCGCAACTGAATATAAAGTCATGCTGAAGGACTCCGAGTGGCTCCAAACATGTCTGGGTGAGTAAACGAACGTCATAAATGCTAAACATAAGGTCCAGGTTTAAAAAAAAAAAAAAAACTCTACCTTTAAATATTGTTAGACTACAAAATTCAAATGTTTATTTTATTATGTTCTCCCATTCTGTTCTGTAATGTCAGTTGTTTGTTCAGTATGTTGAATTACTAGTTGTGATTGGTGGATATTAACCCCAGCAAATGCAGTATCTCCACAGAGCGTCCTGTATGAAATAGACCTGCTGTCTGTGATTAACTGTTGGTGGGGTTAATTTACATATACCTCAAGTTGTACGCAGAGACAGAGTTAAATGAACCCAGATCAGGAATTATTGTTGGTTTGCATTGATATGTGCTCTCAGATCAGTCTCACTGTGTATCAAGTTGGTGGCCCACATATTCCACCACAGGGGAGGACCATCTAAGTCTTGCTAGTGCGGATGGATGATGAGCTAAAGCAGAGAGATGCTAGGACAGAGAACATTCTATGATTTACTTTTGTATGCTTCTGCTCTGATCACCTACTTCATTTTTTTTTCCTCTCCATTGAGCTTCATAAAGCATATTTTATTTATTAGCTGATTAAAATGGACTGATATTATTTAATGAAAATTGAAACCACATCAATACACACTCCCAGTATCTGGGCTGCAGCACCAAGCAGAGACACTAGAGTGGATTTATTTCAATCAGCAGAGACACCCAAGTGCTGCATCTGTGACTTCAGACCATGCAAATGACCATCCTTCTCCAGTTCTCCAGATGTTTTAGTGGTCACTAGAGAACCTCAGACGTCTTGCATGCAGCCCGACTCTGCTTGGTTTAGTGCTTGGCTAGAAATCACAACACAATTTAAGAGATTTATAGTTCAGAACATTAAACGGAGTGAATTATTTAATTCTGTTAATCTGGGTTTACATGTGTTACAGCTAAAAAAAAAAGGTCCAAAATGCATTTATTCAAAAAGTAAACCTTTCTGTTTTCGCTTTATCCTTCAGGGGTCGCCACAGCGAATCATCGTTCTCCATTCAGTCCAATCCTCTGCATGCTCTGCCCTCACACCAACTGACTTTATGTCCTCTTTCACCACATCCATAAATCTCATTTATGGTATTCCTTTCTGTGCCTCCTGCCTGGTGGCTCCATCCTCAGCATCCTTCAACCAATATAATCATCATCTCTCCTCTGAACATGTCCAAACCATCTCAGTCTGGCCTCCCTGACTTTATCCCCAAAACATCTAACGTGAGCTGTGCCTCTGATGGACTCATTCCTGATCCTATCTATCCTCGTCACTCCCAGAGAGAATCTCAACATCTTGAGTTCTACAACCTCTAGTTCTGCTTCCTGTCTTTTTCTCATTGGTTCTGTCTCTAAACCGTACAACAGCACTGGTCTCACTATTGTCTTCCACACCTTTCCCTTCATTCTTGCTGAAACCCTTTTATCACACTTGACACTTTTCTCCACCCATTCCAACCAGCTTGCACACGCTTCTTCACCTCTTTTCTCCATTGCTTTGGACCGTTGACCCGAAGTACTTCAAGTCCTCTACTTTCTTTATATCCACTCCCTGTAATTTCATCGTTCCACTTGTGTCTTTCTCATTTACACACTCTGTCTTGCTGCAACTAATCTTTATTCCTGTGTTTTCTAGTGCAGACCTCCATCTCTCTAGCTTTTCCTCCACCTCCGTCCTGCTCTCACTGCAGATCACAATGTCATCTGCAAACATCATAGTCCATGGGGATGCTTGTCTAATCTCATCTGTCAGTCTGTCCATCACCAAACCAAACAAGAAGGGGCTCAGAGCCGATCATTGATGGAGTCTCACCTCCAACTTGAATTCCTCTGTTACTCCTACAGCACACCTCACTGCTGTCTCACAGCTCTCACACATGTCCTGTACCACTCTAACATACTTCTCTGCCACTCCAGACATCCTCATACAAAACCAAACTTCTCTCCTGCCACCCTGTTACACGCTTACTCTAAATCTACAAAGACAACAATGCAGCTCCCTCTGACCCTCTCTGTACTTCTCCATCAGTATCCTTAAAGCAAAAATAGCATCTGCAGTCCTCTTTCTTAGCATGAAACCGTACTGCTGCTCACAAATGCTCACTTCTGACCAAAGCATAGCTTCCACCACTCTTTTCCACAGCTTCATTGTATGACTAATTAACTTTATTCCTCTGTAGTTGCCACATTTCAGTACAACTCCCTTGTTTTTAAAGATCGGTACTAGAACACTTTTCCTCCATCTTCTCAGCCTTCAAGGTCTTGTTGAAGAACCTAGTCAAAAACTCTACTGCCACCTCTCCCAAACGCTTCCATACCTCCACAGGTATGTCATCAGGACCAACTGCCTCCCCCATCTTCATCCTCTTCAAAGTTTTCCTCAATTCATCTTTACTAATCTCAGGAACTTCTTGATACACAACAGCCACCTCTTCTACTCTACATTCTCTCTGATTTTCTTCATTCATCAGCTTTTCAAAATAATCTTTCCATCTTCCCATCACACTCTTGGCAAGTGTCAATACATTTTCATACCAATCCTTGATCACCCTTACCTGTTGCACATCCTTCCCATCTCTGTCTCTCTGCCTCGCCAACCTATACAAATCATTCTCTCTCTCCTTACCTCCTGGCCACCAAGAGTCTGTCTCAACTCCTCCCTGAAAACCTCCCAGCACTCTTCCTTTTTCAGTTTCCACCACTTGGTCCTCTGCCCTGTCTTTGTTCTCTTTGCCTTCCTCACCATCAGTTTCATCCTACAGACCACCATCCTATGCCGTCTAGCTACACTCTCACCCACCAGTACTTTGCAGTCACTAATCTCCAGATCACAATGTCCATATCAGATGTAGTCCACCTGAGTGCTCCTACCTCCACTCTTATAAATCACCTTATGTTTCGTCCTCTTTTGGAAAAATGTGTTTACAACAGCCATTCCCATCCTTTTTGCAAAGTCTATCACCATCTGTTGTTTCTTTCCTGGATACCAAACATCACTTCCTCATCACCTCTGTTCCCTTCACCAAAATGCCCATTAAAGTCTACACCAATCACCACCTTCTACCCTGCATCAAATCATCTAGTTCGCTGCTTCTCTTCTAACTCACATCCTACCTGTGGGGCATAATCACTAACCACCTTAATCATTATTCCTTCCATTTGAAGCTTCAGGCTCATCAGCCTTTCTGACACCCTTTTCACTTCCAGGACATCCATCCATCCATCCATCCATTTACCGCTTAATCCTTAAGGCGTCGCGGGGGGTGGGGGGTCGGTTCCCACCTCCAGCGAGCGAGAGAAGGGGGACACCCTGGACAGGTCGCCAGTCAATCACAGGGCCATATAGAGACAGACAGGACAAACAACCATGCGCACACACACACACACACACATACATACACACTCTCATACCTAATGACATTTTAGATTGATCAATTAACCTGACAGTCATGTTTTTGGACTGCAGGAGGAAGCCGAGGAAGAACAGTTTCCACCGGCACACTGTGGGTCAACAGCAACGGTCGTTGTTAACCCGGGCCTCAACTGATCTGGTATGGAGTTCATGTTTGTTTATTCTAAAAATAAATTATTTTATTTAAAAGCAGATTTTTAACCAGATATGTTGGCCTGTTCAATCAGGAAGAAGACCAACACAGGTACCTTCTAAATGGAAGCAAAGCTGTGAGGGGTCCCTGCTGAAGAAACTGGTTGGTTAAAGAAGGTTGTATCCATGAAAATTAAAGTTGAATGAAAGGAAAAAGATTACATGTTAAGTCTATGGTTGAGGCCATTGGAGGAGCGTCTCAGTCTCCGCGGCGCTTTGTGAGCTTTGGCTCTGTCAACTTTCCAAGCTTTTCCTGCATATCATGCTTTAAAGCTCATAACGCTAGCAACACAGAAGTTCAGCTAGTTGAACTTTGGTCGGTCCTAACGCTATTGACGCAGCACGGCAAACAATCAGAGCGTCTCACTGTAGTGACCTTGCCCGATGTTGACGCTGCCTAGCCAACCAAGATCCGCGAGTGTTTAAAACATCCAGCAGAGAAAGGCCCACCAACGAGCTTTATTAGCTTCAGCTTAAAAATGTATCTGCTGTGTTTATGCGTCAAACTAATTGCTTGAGCATTGCTTGACACTGACAAAGCTTGCGATCTGAACACACCATTAGAATTGAGGAATTATCACAAATGTTTCATGTTGTTACAGTGTCTTTAAAGCGACCATGTGAAGTTTGAACGTTTTGTGCTAGTGAGTGCCACCTCAGGCCAAAGGTGTAACTTCATCCAGAATGGACTTGCACATGCGTGAGAGCTCATAAACAAACGATCAGAAACAACAGCTAAGTCCCGTCCTGGACCACTTACAGATTTGTAGCCATGACTTCAACTGAGGTAAGAAATTTACTGTTGTGTAAGCTTAATTGGGGTCTGGCCTTAAGTTTAGCTGCTGCTAAAAGCGGCTCTCTGCTCTACTGAAGGGCACTGCTGGAGGAAGAAATTTAACATTTTTATATATGTATTCGTAGTTAAACTTATGTATAGTCCCTTTAAAAATATTTACTCCCTTATTGTTTTTATAAATCAATTATGATAAAAAAATTCAGCTTTAACAAATATTTATGTTATCAGTTATGTCTCATAAATGTAGGGATGCACCGATACAGATACTGGTATCGGCCCCAATACAGAGTTATACCGATAACTGACCTTAAAAGGTAGAAAAAAATGCAATTTCACAGAACATTTTTAATTTGAAATTTTAGTTTTGTGGTAATTTTTATTAATATATTTATTTTTTAATCGAATTCACCATCATTTGTTGTAAAAAGTGGAGAAGAAAATAAAAACGGTCTTCAAATTCATTGCATTTTTGCGTGTGGTAGAATTAGCACCTTTGGTATTTGGTATCGGCAAGTACTCGAATCCAAGTATCGGTATCATATGGGGTATCGTTGCATCTCGATATAAATGTATTTGTTTTCACTCAGATATTAAAGGGTTTTTTATTTTAAGTTTCAGAAAAGCCAAATGTAGTTGATCATGATTAATTTATAAAGGAATAAAAAGGGTAAAACAGCCAAGCAGATGAATACTGTAGGAACTATGCAGCCCTATTATCTCACTGAGATCTGGAGCCATCGTTGACTTTTAAATTCAGATATTATCTTGCAATTAGTGGAACAACTGGAGAACTGCTGTTCTTAAAGTCCCAGTGGAGGGAAAAAAAATTTGTGGGATGATATTTTGGTGCGATCACTTATTCACCAACCTGTAACCCTGTGAATATCGTTCAGACAGTTCTACCCTGGCAGAGGCATAGAGCAACAGCATTTTGTGTTTAAGAAATGAGATAAGCGTACCCTGATCTTGTAGCGTCCTGCTCTCCCATCATCGTCCTGGTGCTGCAGGATTTGTCCTGGCTCTGGAGGGGAACCCATAGGGGTCTCAGCCTTCCTCTTCAGGCCCTGAGGGGGCTGGCCCACACCACACACACCCAGAGAGACAGGATCCGGCTCTTCATCCACCTCAAATACACACACACACACAGGACCTTCTTTAGCTTCTTAGTGGTTATAATAAAAATGGATTCAGTTCCTTATTTTGTGAAGAGCACAACACACAATATCGAAATCATTAATGTGATATAATGTCAGTCAAGGAGCAAAGACTCCATATTGCTTCTCTGTCTGCAGAAGCAACCATTAAATGAAACTATTCATTTTGTTTCCTTTGAACAGAGTATTAATGTGATTCTGCCAGTAACACACACCACCCCCAACCAACCACACAACAGCTACTCACCGCTGCGTAGCTAATTCCCACACCATGGATGCCTATACTAGCAGGTGTATCCATGGCAACGCTGGCTCCAAGCTCAGGCTTGATGGTGGGGTTGAGGACAGCCTTCTTTTCCTTCAGGTTGAGCACCAGGCCCAGCTCCGGCAGCGGCAGGCATGATGGCCGCGTCAGCCCAAACAGGGTGTAGTAGAGGTTGACGGCGTCGCAACGCAGCCGCCAGTCATGGGCCATACCTGAGAGGAGGAAGAGCGGGTAGGTGTGACCAACAGGACAGACATCATATCAATGTCTAATAACTAGAGTTCAAGTAGTGAGGCTTTGTTATGGATTATGAATGGACCTTCATTAAAAACAACTGAAGAAAGTATAAGAAGTCTTTATGTGAAGATGTGAAGTATAACAAGTGTTTCAAACATTGTTCTGTAGTCTTTCTGCTGTTGCTGGTCTTTATTTATATGAAGCAAAAAGCAGATATCAAAGTAAGTGCGAAACAGGTAGTTATTTAGGCGACAACAAAAACAAAAATGTGTTACAACAACAGCAGTCGCTGTTGCTCCATTTCCACTAGGGCCAGTATGGTACAGAACGGGACACTTTTAGTGCATTTCCATTACCGTTGTCTGTTCCGAGCCGACCTCTTTTTTCTGACTACCTCTGCATTGGTTGGAAGTGTGCCGAAGTGACCAAACACGCCCACCTATGGACTGATTGGTCCGGTAATATGATATCCCTCTCACTCCTGCTGGCGCAAACTAGTACGTCTGTCGTCTCTACTAAATGGCGCTGACTCTTACCCAGCAGAGGTAGCCGCTGGTTGGTCTGGAGAGGTTTGTTTGTCTCACAGTAAGCTATAGTTTAAAGTTTCACAGTGCACACTGTAGTTAACTGCAAGCAGACTAAAAAAGTTATATTGAACTTTCTGAATTATCAAAAATATTAGCTTCATCTAAACCCTCAACTTGTATGTTAGACCCAATACCAACCAAATTATTTAAGGAAGTGTTCCCTCTGGTTACTGGCCCTATTCTAGACATGATGAATCTATCTTTAATAAATGGATATGTGCCTCAGGAATTTAAGGTTGCTGTAATTAAACCTTTACTTAAGAAACCCTCCCTGGATCAAGATAGCTTAGCTAACTACAGACCTATGTCTAACCTTCCTTTCTTATTCAAAATTCTTGAGAAAATTTCAGTCAGGAGTTTATCATTGTACTAAAACAGCACTGGTTAAAGTTACTAATGATATTTTAATGGCATCAGATAATGGATTTGTGACTGTTCTTGTCTTGTTAGATCTCAGTGCTGCTTTTGACACAGTCGATCATAATATTCTCTTACAAAGGCTTGAACATGTAGTACGGATCAAGGGAAGATCACTAGGCTCGTTTAAATCATATCTGTCCCACAGATTCGAGTTTGTTCATGTCAATGATAAATCTTCACACTCAAGGGTTACAGGGTCTGTGCTTGGACCAATTCTCTTTACTATATATATGCTTCCAATTGATAAAATATTAGACAGCATGGAATGAATTTCCACAGTTATGCTGATGATACACAATTATATTTATCCATAAACCTGATGAAACCAATCAGTTAGTTAGATTACAAGCATTTCTGGAAGACATAAAAACCTGGATGACTCTGAATTTTCTACTTTTAAATTCAGACAAAACATAAGTTGTTGTCTTTGGACCAGAACCTTTAAAAAGAAAACTGCTAAATCAATCACTTCATCTGGATGGCATTAATTTGGCCTATGGTAATAATGTAAAGAACGTCGATGTAATTTTTGACCAAGACATGACATTTTAATCCCATATTAAATAGGTTTCTGAGATTTCTTTCTTTCACCTCTGGAATATTGCTAAAATTAGAAACATCCTGTCCAAGAGTGATGCAGAGAAACAAGTCCATGCATTTGTTACTTCAAGGCTAGACTACTGTATTTCCTTATTATCAGGAAGTCCACAAAATTCAGTTGATCCAAAAAGCTGCAGCAAGAGGTCTGATGAATATTAAAAAGAGAGATCACGTTTCTCTTGTTTTGGCTTCTCTCCATTGGCTCCCTGTTAAATCCAGAATAGACTTTAAGATCCTCCTCCTTACTTATAAAGCCCTTAATGATCAGCTCCATCGTACATCAGAGATCTGATTGTTCCATGTTCCTAACAGAGCACTTTGTTCTCAGAATGCAGGTTTACTGGTAGTTCCTAGGATTTCAAAAAGTAGAATAGGAGGCAGATCTTTTAGTTATCAGGCTCCTCTCCTGTGGAACCAGCTCCCAGTTTTAGTCCATGAGGCAGATACTCTGTCTGTTTTTAAGACTAGGCTTAAAACCTTCCTTTTTAATAAAGCTTATAGTTAGAGTGGCTTAGGTTATCCTGAGCTATTTTTGTAGTTGTACTGCTATAGGCTTAGGCTGTTGGATGGATGTTTTAGGTTTTTTATCTCAATAAATGAAAAATGTTTTCGAAAACCTGCTTTTATTAAAATCACCCTGTCCTGGGGATGACTTGAATTTAATGACAAACTAAAAGCAAGCTGAAAAGTATCCTTGTAAAACAAAATGGCTATATTGACATCACACTGAGCTATGGAAGTCTAAGTAGTACATTGGTTTAACAAAAAATCTCTGTTTTTTCCAAAGATTAAATCTTCACAAAAAGAATTTTTTTTTTTTTGCTGGAGCTTTTGTTAAGCTAAGCCCACCCACGTCCTCGCCCACTACACTTCTTATAAGATGGTAATGCAAACACAACCTACCCGTTCCAGACCGTACTGACCCGTTCCATTCTGTAACGTACTGGCCCTAGTGGAAATGGGGCATATATGTATACCAGCGATAACATTGATCCCCTCTCCAAAAGTAAGATTTCACCTAATTTTTCCAAATCCATTCTATTTCATGTTAGAAGCTGAAAGCTCAAAATAACTCTTCCTGTTATCTGCTTAAAGAAGATAACATATTTATGCTACTTTTTAACTGGGAGGATCTTATTAGCATCTTAAAAGCTCAAAGAAAACCTGATTTATGACGCCAAATCCCAGAGACGTTAGAAAAAAGGCTTTGTGGATGCAGAGCTCCAACATTACACTCTGACCATACAACCAGACAGATTTGAAGTGATAAAAGCAAATGAGATGATGGTGTCATTCAGGATATGTTACTTCCTGGATGTTGAGCTGTTAGCTTATTCATAGTAGTCATAACACTTTCTTACAGCAACGGGGTGTCCAGTCAGAGGCCTCTTCCCATCTGTTTTAAGACTCAATGTTACTGGAAATCCACAGAATTACCATTCACACAAACTTTTTGAAGAAACCTGAACGATCTAAATTTAACATTAAGTTTCCCTTAGGAATAAATCTGTTTGATTAAAAGCTTCACTGTTTGGCAGACTGAATGAAGAGCAAAGATGCCGACATGGGGTTGAAAATGCTTTTAAATCCTTTATCCAGGTCTGTACTTCCTCTGATATCAAGTGTTGGCATATAGAGTATTTCACATGGTGCTTTTACTGATGAGAAAAATATTGGATTTTTGAGTTTCCCACTGTTCGCCTGTCAAGGTGGGTAAATCTGAGGATCAGCCAGTTCTGATAAACATCTAAATCTCTCTGTACTTCTCTGTGTATCAAGGTTAAATGGGCCACATGTAGGTGTACATCACTTCATCTGCCACTATTTATAAGAAAAACAAACATCAGTTCAAGTCTTCACCAGTTTCTGAATGCATCCCTGCTGAAGCATGCTCCATATCACCACTTCAGGTCAGTTAGCTTACAAGCTAGCATCAATCTTTAGAATCTCTCAGACAGACTGCGTTTCTGTACGTTTGCTAATCCTGACCACACATTTCATTAAACAGTCCCTCAGAGACAATGGATAGCAGGATAATGTATGCTTTGTGACAGCAGAACTAATGGGACCATGTTAGGAGTCATTGGGGTAAATCAGTCTTACTGAGGTGGACGACCAAAACCACTGAGTCTCCAGAGGATGGTGGCAATAAATCTCCAGCAACAACTGAAAAGCTCCCAGGACTGACCTTCAGCTGGTGAAACATCATCCTGTGAGTGTGTTTAATACAGTGGGAGGCGAGGGGGACTGAAGCTGACCACAATGGTATGACATATTTAAACTGGCAGCAGAGCTGTGCAGCTACCCACACTAAGCTGGCCAACAAACTGCAATCCACTGGAAGTAATCATCATAAATAACTCGCTCCATCCTCCTCTACTTGTAAATCAGTGCATGAAATCCGATGAAGCAACAAGAACGCAGGGGTTGGAAGGAAACTGAAACTGTAAACATATATTTGGATTTGGCTTTTGATGAGGTGGGTATTTGGATTGGCACTCTACCATTGGATGGCCTGGAAACGTACCACGACCCCCTGGAAAAAACTGAAATAATGAAACTTGAGGGGCACAATAGAGTAACGCTAACTTGGTGAGTGAGGAAAACCGAAGCTCTGAGTGACAGCATGTACATAATGATAGACAGAGACAGGAAGCTTATCTTATGTGAGACACATTATTTGGATGCTGTTTACCCAAAAAGAACAAAAAAAGAGAGAGTGAGTAGCAGGCCTGATTATATCATCTTACTGAAACCACTAAACACCAAACAGGAGGCTGAGGATACATACTGAAGGACTCAACAGTCTGAGAGAGGAATACACCCTCTATGTGGGTGGCAGTATCAGAAAACATCAGCTTTTTTACTTCATTTTTTGTCATAAAGAAAGATTAGGAAACATTGCATGCACATCACCCTGACTTTAACACTTCTAGCATCAGCTACGATTGCTGCATGAAGCAGATAAAGGTGGCTCATCCTTTCCACCATCTCTGACCACTGCTAAAATAATAATAGTAACAATAAAAGAAAACACACACCACTATTTAAATAGAGCAACTCTGAAATAAATTTTAATTTCCCATCCAGGATATTCCAGAAGAACTTTAAAAATAAAGTTCATGCTACTGAAGAAAACCTCACAAAAATGCAGCACTAGGAACATATTTTTAACTCCAGATTCTTCGCCGTGTTAAAACATGAATTGATTTTAAATATTGAACTTAAAGTCAACACATTTTCCATCTAATTCTCTGTTAAAAAAAATTACTCTATGCCACCCATAGACACTACTGACAGTAAATCATGACGGCAATCACCTCATTCATTTGATATGGTCAACAACTGAACTTTTCTGAAAATTGTTGGAGACCTTTAAATGTAGAGATGGATGAACATTTATGACCAAGAGCTGTGCCGATGACAGAAATATTTGGTTTTCTAAACACGGGAGCTATACAGAACCTCTTCTACCTTGGCAGCAGGTGACATCAATATATGCAGGTCAGGAGTTCTGGACAAAGATAGCAAAAAAGTCCATTCTGTCTAAGAAAGTCATCAACAACTAACAACTAGGATGGACAGCAGAGGAGTAGAGCAGTTATTTCTCTGATCCACACTCCTTTTGGGTTAGGAAATTCAAGTAAAAGTTTGAGCATGTTGGAAAGAATTACAGTACGCTTTAAAACACCTTAAATATTGATTCGCCATTAAGTGTCCAAAACATTAACACCAGAAAGCAGCATCACTGTTGATTCTAAAAAAGATCTGATCATGATTAAAAACAAAAGTTAAAAGTCTAGAAAGTGTTCAGTCTTCAGTGGGACTGAAAATGATGGAAAGTACACATTTTTACACAAAAAGTAGAAATCCTGCAAATATTCCATCACTATAGTTTTATAGCATGCCATATTCAGATTAAACATGTATCTGTATAGTAGATTCTAAACCTCTGTTAAGAGCAGAAACACTCGGCTTTGAGGCCTCAATGAATTACGAACATGAAAACTAATCTTCGACAGCACTGACTGTTTTAATGTAAGTCCTTTCAGTCATCTTTGGGATCTGTTGCAGAGCTTCATCAACATTCATATGAGCTGAGTCTGAAAGAAGTCTTTCCAAGAATGTGACTATTAGCAGCAGTGACAGCATGGTGTCTGTGTTCTGAACAACCAGATCCAGAGAAGCTTTTCCAAACATGCTCTCATTGTCCACTGAAGCCTAGTTTATACACCAACTCTGTCAGGGGAAACCAACACCACTGTTGGACTATCAGTAACTAATATTCATAACTTGGCTATAAGTGTGCAAATTGTTCATCTAGGACCTTTTAGTAGACACATGGACTCCATTTCCCTATATATATGTAAAATATGTGGAAAGGGGGGACATTTTTAAGCATTTGAAATCTCTACCTGCAGACATCAACCTGCTGCAAGAGACCTGACATGACACTCAGCTGTACATTACAATGTCACCAGGTGGCTTTGAACCTATCCAACCTCTAATTAATACATTTTGATAAAAAAAACAAAGCTTAAAAAAATCCCCCAAAACCACCCAAAATAAAAAAAACAATATTAATTATATATGTCACCGACGATTTGGGCTGTCGACATAACTGCAATGAATCAAATAATCGTGGCTGCATCAGCAACAACTGAGCTAATGAGGTCACATGCATCATCAGCTGATGGTGGTAAAGGGGCGTTTCCACTATCAAAACTTCGGGGAAATTTGACCGGAACGTCCCAATACCGAATGTCTAAACTTCATCGGGCCAGGCCAACAGGGCTGTTCTGAGGCCATGTCAGGTACTAACAGTACCTGAATGGAGGTCTGTACTTGGAAATGGCCCAATCAAGTTAGATTGAATAGAAATGTAGCAACAAGCCCTGCTATTTCTATGTTGATTCATTTGTAATTTCTGCTGCTCTGTGCTATGGTGTCACTGATCACCGTATGTGATCAGTGGCACTATTTGCAGCTGGAATGGTGTGGTTTGCGGGTGACTGTAGCTGATTACTTAAGGACGATTGTCAACTGAGACACAGTGGCTGAGAGCAAAAAACCAACAGATTACCCCATCCAAAAAAAATAATTCTGGTCAAATTGCCCTGACGATCCAGTAGTGGAAACACACTTATTGTAAGCCCTGCCAAACTAACACTGGGGAATTATCTTTGTGATATATGGACAAAAACATCCTGCTAGCAGTTTAATACCCTGGCTGCAGAGATTACATTTCACATTAGCATGTTGTGGATTACTCCATATGTCGCTCACTAGTACTGTTAATCCACATCCTTTGCTGTTGCCACTCCTATGCTAATACAGTCAGGAAATCCAGCAGAGAGATAGTGAAATTGGAGATAAAATCCTGCTGCCATGTATCAGTTAAACACATAATAATGCATTCCTAATAGTCTCGCTTAGTCATTGTCAGCGCTTAAAACTTCTATCAACTTGTTTGTCAAAAATCTCAAACAGCCCATTTTGCTCAAGGGAAGAAACATTGTGAAGTTTCTCCTCCCTCCTGCTTTTCAGTGATGTTGCCAACTTTACAACTCTTTGGCTGTAGTTCAGGTGTTAGCTGAGCTTTCAAAATATCTATCAGCTTCTTAAAAAAAAAAAACACTTGGAAAAAAATCAGTGAAAATGAATTGCACATTGAAAAACTAATGTTAGTTTTGTACCCAAGATGTTGTAAATGGATTTCAATGTAGTCAAACAAAGTATTATTTCAAGCAAGTATTAGTTCAGTTCTGTCAAGCTGTTTCACTTTTTATTTTTTGACATTTCCTCCCAGACAGACATTTTTGTTTTTCAGTAGAATTTGGGAAAATGTTTTTTGTACACCACAAAAAACAAGCTACTTAAGATGTGTATACTTGTAAAGCATACTTAACAACCACAAACCTCAAACTGGGTCCGGTCATTTCTAAAGCCACAGTGCATTGTGTGACCACAAGAACAGATAGACCTAAGCCATTCAAAGACAGTGAGAAGGTTATTTCGTTGAATGAAGAATACAGCAGGTAAAAGTAGACCATGTTCTTCTAAAGGTGAACTTTGCATTAGAAATAAAAGACAACAATACCTTCATAAACTTGCTAACCCTACCCTCTTTTTTAAGAGAACGAAAACGCTTTTGTCTACAGCTCTCTTTTCTGATGTAAGGCTGCTTCATACACATTCTGCGCCAGACAAGATATTATAACAAAACTAGTTTCTTGGTTCAGCTACATTCAGAGTTAAAAGAATTATTTTAGGAAAGAAACTGAGCATGCAGTAACTGAAGCCCTATTAGTGCTATTTACTCTAAGTTTGGTTGAATCAGCATGCGATGGTCTGATACTACATCCAGAGTGAAGAGAAAAGCTATCTCCTAATTTGTTGTAATGGAAAAAATGAGCCAAAGAAAACTGGTCCCAACTCAACTGATCATTAAAATTACTATTATATTATCATTACTATTATATTACACGTCTAAAAGCATTGTGTGGTAGCAGTGTAAGCTTTTAAAGTGTCCTATTTAGCCAGATCTTAAAACCAACCTAAAACACTGAACATTCAACAGTGCAGAGACAGCCTGCTGAACATTTATAGCTGTGGTTCAAGTCCACATGGACTCCAATAATTGAATTTAATTGAGCTGGTATATTATCAAAAAAGATTGACATTAAACTGAGCTCCATAAAGATCTTAGTTGTCCCATATGTCTCTACTCCTGGAGGGAGATGTGTGCGTGTGTGTGTCTCACCTGAGTTCATAAGCTTCCAGAGCTGATCAACCAGAGCTTCATTACACAGACCTGACTCTGCTGTCTTTGTGAACGGTGGGTTCTTACAGAGCATGCCCAAAATCTTGTGTCTGGTTGGGGGAGAAAACAAGAAAACATGTGTTGGCCTGTCAAGTGTTTACCTCCGACCTGCTAATATCAATTAAAAATGCCTCATTTCCACTGAGTGGGGCAGCATTGGTCAGTGCTGTTCAGTACACTATTTAGTATGTTTCCGTGTAAAAGTGGTCCCTACAACTGATCCATATCCCAACATTCCTGGGCCTCTTTCAGTTGTAGGTCTATAGGACAATAATGTGGTACCGTCAGGGTGAAGCTGCTGGAGTCACACAACAGAATCCGTTATATGGAACAAGAACAAGACGTAGTAGTGCATCACATTTATCGTCACAGTAGTATGACAACCTTAGATGTTGAGTTTAAAGCGTAGTTAAAGCCTAGTTTCTTCTTCTTCGTCTATTGTTGTTTTGAACACAATGAAGTGTAGAGAACAAAATAGACTGCTATGTTTGTTTACATGTGTTTCTAGAGTTTTCTATGAGCTGTACTTCTAGTAAAAATTTTGACAGACAGACAGACATATACCTTATCTATCCCCAAAAAGAGGAAATTCAATTTGTTAAGCACTCGTACATTTACAAATACATCTTAGATTGGGAAAAAAAACAAATAATAATAAAATAATTTAGTAAACCTGTTGGATGTCTGTTAGTAGTCTTATGGCTGCAGGAACAAACAATCTCCTAAACTTCTCAGTCCTACATCTCATTGAGATCAATCTTTCACTACAGCTGCTCTCTGGCTGGTCAGGACATCATGGAGGGGGTGTTATCCAGAATGCCCTGCAGCTTCCTCCTCATCTGCCTCTCCCCCACAGTTCTTACAGGGCCCAGCTCTTGACCCACTACAGAACTGGCCTCTTTGAGCAGTTTGTCCAGACGTCTACAGTCTTTGTCCGTAGAGCTACTTCCCCAGCAGACAACAGCATAAAGAAGCCCACTTCTGATGACTGTGTGGTAAAACATCTGCAGCATGTCACTGAAAACATCAAAGGACCTTAGCCGCCTGAGGAAAAAAAAGGTGACACTGTCCCTTCTGTATGCTGCGTCTGTGTTGGTGGTCCACTCCAGTTTTTGATCCAGAACCACCCCCAAGTATCTGTAGGACTCCCCAGTCTAATACCCCCCTAAGGTGCCGCATGTAACCACCCAAAGCCCCTAAAGTCCCACCGCAGGTGAGGGTCATGGCAGAAGGATTTTATATTGTATTAATCGTATATTAGGATTTCTAAGAAATTTAAAGGTTCTTAAAGAAATCTGAGACCAGAGTTTTTGGTCTAATGAAATGGACAAGTCCATCTCCCATTATAAAATAGGAAGGGCTATTGATCAATCTAATGTATTTAATGTTTTATATATTTTAGAAAGCAGTTTGGGAGAGTTAAGATTAAGAAAGTCTAAACTTTTTACTGGAATTTGTAATTCAACTGTATTGAGCCTAAATTTATCTTTTAAAATTGATTTAATTTGTTAATATTCTAAGAATTTATTGTTGTTAATCCAGTGTTGTGTAACCAGTAAATTGAGTGGGATAAAGTCTGTTCTATCAAATATGTGCTCCAGGTATTCAATTCCTTTACATCTCCAGTTTGGAAAATTGATCATGCATTTTTTTTGTAAGATGTCCGGGTTGTTTCAGATGGTCTGCATGGGACTAGTAAGGACTCTGTCATTTTAAGAAATTCCCACCAAGCTGTCAGAGAGGAGGTGATACTGATACTTTAAAAACATTTATTTTGCTTTATATTTGAGCTAATAAATGGTAGATCTGAAAGTTTTATCTTACTGCATAGTGTCTGTTCAACATCTATCCAGGACTCATCGAGAGAACTGTGTTTTAACCATCTTGATATGTATTGGAGCCTGTTGGCTAAGAAATGATGATGAAAGTTTGGTAGGTAGTCTAGAACTTTATCTTTGGACTTCTGCAGTGTTTTCAAGCTAATACGTGGGGCTTTATCTTTCCACAGATATTCAGAAAAAGGAGTCCAGAGATCTTAACCAATCAGGTGATGGTTTGCTTGGGATTCATTGAGAATAAATAATTTATTCTCGGCAAAACCATCATTTTTATTTTGACTACTCTTCCAATAAGTGATATGGGAAGGGATTTCCATCTAGCCAGATCATCTTCCACTTTTTTTTTTAAAGTGGGACATAGTTTAGCTTTGATAAGTCTGTCAGTCTTGGTGAGATATGGATACCTAAATATGTAATATTTTCTGACTGGAGTTGCACTGCAAAGGGACTCTGGAAAAAAAAATTTGATTGGAAAAGACTGTAGATTTTAACCAATTTATGGAATAGTCTCAAACTCTTGAATAAGATTTTATCATCTTGATTACCTGAGAGAGAGAGGTTGGTGAATGCTGTAAGAAAAGTAGTACATCATCTGCATACAGAATAAGTTTATGTTCTATTGTATTACACTGTATACCTTTAATATTATTAGTTTGCCTGATTACTGCTGCTAATGGTTCAATAAAAATAGCAAACAGGGACGGAGAAAGTAGACATCCCTGCCTGGTACCTCACTGAAGGAAAAACCTTGATGATGTTTAATTATTAGTCATAATACATGCTGTTGGGGAGCTGTGTAATATTTTTAACCAGTTTATAAAATAATTTCCGAAATCAAATTTTTTGAAAGGTTGCAAATAAAAATTTCCATGTAACTCTTTGGATGTTTTTACAGTAGGAATAATCTATTAAATGTATTAATCTACGTGAATTTGTGGAGGAAAGTCTCCCTTTCATAAAACCTGTTTGGTCAGGATGGATTATAAGAGGTGTTATTTTCTCTATTCTTCTTGCAAGAGTTTTGCAAATTATTTTAAGATCAACATTGATCAGAAATGGCGCGATAACTGGTCGGAGACATAGGGTCTTTCCCTGGTTTAAATAGAAGATCGATGTAGGCAGAGTTCATGTTTGGCGGTAGTCATCCATTTTCCTTTGTTTCCTGTAACATTTTGTAGAATGTTGGTGCCAGACTAGTCCAGAATTCTTTATAGAACTTTGCTGGAAACCCATCCGGGCCTGAAGCTTTATTATTGGCCATGCTTTGGAGGGCCTCCTGGAGTTCAGCCATTGTTAGCGGTGAATCCAGGGCCATTGCTTGACTGTCTGATAGTTTAGGAAGAGTTATTTTATCCAATTGTTCGATTGCATTATTCTATGGATCTATCACTGGTGAGCATAAAGTCTCATAACATTATTTGAAAGTGTTGTTTATTCTTTCCGGATCATATATTATATTCCCAATTTGGTCTTTGATTGCAGGTATAGTTGTTTTTTCTTTATTTATTTTTAGCTGGTTAGCTAAGAAGCTACCTGATTTATTACTATCTTCAAAGTTTTCTATTAGAAGTCTTTGAATTAAGAACTGCGTTCATTTATTCATAATTTAATTTAATTTAATTTTGCTTTACGTGTTTTGCTTAAACTCTCCTCATCCAGGGAGGCTTCTAATGATTTGGTACTTTCCTCTAATTTCTGAATATGTTTATTTTCTGTTCTCTTTTTATTTGATGAGAATGAAATTATTTTACCTCCAATCACAGCTTTCCCTGCCTCCCAGAGAGTGGATGGCGCATTACCAGGGAGGTCATTAAGTTCCAAGTTTGAGGCCCATTCATTTTCAATATATTTAATAAATTCTCTATCCTTAGCTAATGATGTATTAAATCTCAGATTTTTGTATTGAAGGGTTGCTTTCCTATTTACTAGATTTAAAGACACAGGAGCGTGATCACTTATCACTATAGGATGTATCTCAAAGTCTGAAAAGTCATTCAACAAGTCCAATCTAGAATAAGAAAGGGGGACATTTGAGAAAAAAAAGTGTATTTTCTGAATTTGAGATTAAGAGATCGCCATGCATCGCCAAGTCCATTATCGCTCATGTACTGTTGTAGCGGTTTAGCTTACTTTATTTTAATGTTGAGGTGCCAGTCAGCTCAAGGGCTGACAATTTTTTACATTTTTAGTTAACAAGACTTTTTTAGGTTGACAATATCTTGAAGCTTAAACCACTCAAAATCGTATTCATAGTCACAAAATTTTTTTAACACAACCACAAGTAAAAAAAACAACAGCAAAACGGAAGAATGCAGTTCAAAAGTGTTATATTGTTCAGTTCCAGTGAAAAGGAAAACAGTTCATCACAATAAATCATTTTAGTTCATCCAGTTTATCAGCGCTTCTCAAAGTCATTATTTCCCAAATCAAATTGAGTCAATGACGCTCATTCATTGATTATTTGGTGCGAAAAGGTTCAATCAATCTTGAACTCACAAGATTGTTTGTAATATTAGTCTGGGGTGAATAAATTAGGATTAGGAACAGTTTCGATTGCTCACGCCACACCGACTTGAAGCAGATGATCCAGGGTTCGAAAGCGAATAGAATGCGCGCCCACTTCCACAGAGTCGCGCTGCCGTTGGGAACACATCCGAGCCGATCAGTGTTTGCTGTATCCATTCATGACGCGCTGCCTTAGAGCCGACGTTCAAAGTCCTGCCATTTCTGAACTCTGGGTGATGGAGATCCCACTGAGGCCATTCCGAGTGAAAGGGAAGGTGGCGCCCACTCCACTGAGTCGTGCTGCTGTCAGGTAATGCAACTGAGTTTGACGGCTTACGCTTCATCCACTCATGTGGCTCTCCTGGCGCTCCACTCTCGTCGAAGAAGCCCTCCGCTTTCTTCCTCAAGCTTGCGGGCCCAGATCTCCGCGCTCAGCACTTCAAACGCTCATCAAGTTCCCTTTTTCCCCTTTGCCCCTCAAATCGCACACCTGTCGCCTCCGTGCAGCGCTACATTTCCTCTTAAAAAAAACCCACACACACTCTGGTCACCTCACCTGTTGGCTCTCTCTTCCATTCATGTGTGTCAGGCACTATCAACGATCTGTTTCCACATGATTGGCCACCACCAAAGTAGGTGTGTCTGGAGTGAAATCCAAACTCATTGAAGAATCAATGATGTCGCTACACCGTTTAACAATATCTATGGATATCTATGGAGTCCCTGTTGCACTGAGCCTATACATTTCCTCATTTAAACCAAAGTTGAGGTGGAATAGTAGGCATAAAGTTCCCGCATGTGTACTACCGCCACAGTAAGCAGCCGGTGGACCCTACGCTGTCCCACAACGCAGCGGAAACTCTAAAATCGTAGAAGAAGAGTGACCTCGGCTATAGAGGAACTATCAACCATTACACAGCAACAATTTTAGCATGTAAATGTAAAAGTGTAGCAATGTTACTGAATAGTTTAATATTTTTTAGACAACTGATTCAATATTTAAGTAGATAAGTTGATGTTTTACGGGACCACTTGAGATGTAACGTAAACACCAGGCAAAATGGTGGAGCACTTCCTCCGATTTTATGCCTATTACAAATCCTGACTGATAGCAACCCATTCTTTCATAATCACTTCTTGGAGCTTGTCAGAATTAGTGGGTTTTTGTTTGTCCACCCGCCTCTTGAGGATTGACCACAACTTCTCAATGGGATTAAGATCTGGGTTCTCAGGATGCTTTACTGTTGGCATGACACAGGACTGATGGTAGCGCTCACCTTTTCTTCTCCAGACAAGCCTTTTTCCAGATGCCCCAAACAATCGGAAAGAGGCTTCATGGGTGAATATGACTTTGCCCCAGTCTTCAGCAGTCCATTCACCATACTTTCTGAAGATCATCTGTCCCTGATGTTTTTTTTTTGTTTTTTTGAGAGAAGTGGGGCGACTGTGGCTCAGTGGTAGAGTAGTTGGCTTGCAATTGGAGGGTTGTAGGTTCAATTCCAGCTTCCTCCAGTCACATATCGATGTTCCCCCGGGCAAGGCACTTAACCCCACATTGTCCTACCGAGCCTGTTGGCTATCGGTGTATGAATGGGTGAATGTGGCTTCAATGTAAAGCACTTTGAGTGGTCAGTATGACTAGACAAGTGCTATATAAGTTCAGTCCATTTAAGTGGCTTCTTTGCTGCACTTCTTGACACCAGGCCATCTTCCAAAAGTCTTCACCTCACTGTAGGTGGAGATGCGCTCACACCTGCCTGCTGCCATTCCTGAGCAAGCTCTGCACTGGTGGCACTCTGATCCTGCAGCTGAATCTTCTTTAGGAGACGATCCTGGCACTTGCTGGACTTTCTTGGGCGCCCTGAAGTCTTCTTAACAAGAATCGAACCTCTTTCCTTGAAGTTCTTGATAATCCTATAAATTGTTGATTTAGGTGCAATCTTAGTAGCCACAATATCCTTTCCCGTGAAGCCATTTTTATGCAACGCAATAATGGCTGCACAAGTCTCTTTGCAGGTCACCATGGTTAACAATGGAAGAACAATGATTTCAAGCATCACCCTCCTTTTAAAATGTCAAGTCTGCCATTCTAACCCAATCAGCCTGACATAATGATCTCCAGCCTTGTGTTCATCAACATTCTTACCTGAGTTAACAAGACGATTACTGAAAGGATCTCAGCAGGTCCTTTAATGACAGCAATGAAATGTAGTGGAATTTTCATGGC
Source organism: Apricaphanius iberus (assembly GCA_028564705.1). Classification (NCBI taxonomy): domain Eukaryota; kingdom Metazoa; phylum Chordata; class Actinopteri; order Cyprinodontiformes; family Aphaniidae; genus Apricaphanius; species Apricaphanius iberus. The sequence continues at coordinate 162,694 of JAPXFQ010000347.1, forward strand.
AAAGAAGGACCATGCAATTTATCTGATCGCTGTTCATAACATTCTGGAGTATATGCAAATTGCTATTTCAAAAACTTAAGCAGCAACTTTTCCAAATTCCAATATTTATGTAATTCTCACTGTAGTGCATATTATTATTATTATTATTATTATTATTATTATTAGTTTTGGGGCATTTTACAAGGGTTTTCATTCAATCTAAAAACCTTTGTCACTTTGTGTGGGATTAATTGGACTTTGATGGCAAAACTCCTGGCTAAGCCGACAAGTGTCGATGGGTCTGATGCAGACTCCAAGAGGCAAGGAGGAGTTGCGAAGAAGAATTTGGCATGGACGAACTAGACGACCTCAAGTTATATGACTAATTGAATTACAGATGTATGACAATTGCCTCTAAATCACTTTGCGAATTTGTTTTATTTTTAAGGTTCTTTTAATGGTTTTTAAGTGTCTTAATGGTCTTGGGCCTTCTTATCTTTCAGAAATGCTTTTACCATATGAACCCTCGCGGTCTCTGCGCTCCTCTGGCAGCCGTCTCCTTATCATTCCCAAAGTCAGGACACGAACTCATGGTGAGGCGTCTTTTCATTATTATGGCCCTCACCTCTGGAACAGACTGCCTTATATATTATATCTTATTGTTTTATACTCATTGTTTTACACTTTATATTTTATAAACTTTATATTTTAACTTATTTTAATCTTTCGTCCCAGTGTTCCCTCTATGGAAGCCCTCTGCATCGGGGGCGGTGGTTTGCTGTGGCTGCCTGGGTACCCCCCAGGTAGTGCCTGGGTGGAGGGGGGGGTATCATCCCTCACTCCTCTGGGCGCCCTGGGTTTTTTTCCTCAGGAATGAGTGATTCCATATTTGTTCCCAGCTCCTTATTCCAAAGAAACACTTGCAATTTATTCCCACTTGAGTTTCTGTTCTTTTCTTGTACCGTTTCTAAAAGCCAGGAAGATGCCCTTTTGAGAAATCTGAGTTTTGTGGCATGTTTGTGTTTTACCTTTTCTCTATTGCATTAAAAAAGTGAATGAGCATTCTCGAAGACTGGTGATTCCATACTTTTTGCCAGGGGTTGTACATGTGCATGGAGAGTCCGTAGGGAGCTCTGAAGCTTCAGCACAGATGCATGGGTATTTATAGTAATCAGCCACACCCTATTGGATCAGCTTCTGACGGATTCATTACTGAGCTCTGGGAGAACAAAACACATCATATAGGTATGGTAAGATAACTAACACTGTTCTATGCATCAGAGGATAATCGCAAGACCAATCACAGAACAACATGGATATGTCAGCAGGTAAACACAAGATCTGTCATGAGGCAACACGGGATGTGTCATACGAGATAACTAGCTTCTTGTAGTACATGTATCAAACCAGAACAGCAATATTTTATCTAGGTACTGAGTAATAAAATAGAAAAGCCTATAACTGCAAGAATAATTTCTACAACAGATTCTTTGACTCATTTATTGTGCACTTGACTGATTGTGCCAAAAAAAAGTTTTCTTCTTTGTTTTGCATCTATGTCTTAGGCATCCTGACTGATGATGAGCCATGCAGAACGGCCACCTTGTGGGCAAAGGGGCTGCCACATTCTTGCCTCCCACACGTCGTGAGAAACGCAAACACGACCATAGGTTCGGAGGTTGTTTATCTAACGCCCTGTAGGTTTTTGAATGTGGTTTTGCAAAGTCATCCAATAATGTAATTAGGAGGGATGCATAGGACAGACCATTTTTTTCAGAAGCTGATTCACCGTGACATGTAAAGCATAAAATCATTTGGTCTTGATTCATTATTGTTTTTGTACACCTGCCTGCCTTCTCATTAGTGGTAGTTTTTAGTGTGTCATTCTTAATCATTAGTTTTTTTGTTCTTTGATTTATTGCTGTGATACGATACAAAGGAGGGACTGTTATGGAAAAAATTATATTTAGAATGATCTGCTCTGTGTATTTTTTAAATACTGATAGTTACTGTATGATTTTTCTTTATGACATGGTAACCAATCGGATTATATGACACTGCATGATACTAGGTCAGGTCAAATATACTGATTTAAGCTCCTACATCCTGGGTTGGCATAGTAACCTCCTCTTACATCTGAGGACACCTGAAATAGCTAAATTATACTTTCCGTATCCAGTCTCTGACGCCTGCAAGTCTAATGTTCTCACCCAGGAGAAATGTTTCCAATATATTGATAGTTGTCAGGATTACTGAATCTATATAAAACTGTGTGATGATGGATGGAAGGCAGGTTAGTATACATAGCCTGTGTAACACTGTTCCTCCTTGTTTGATCAAACAAGTCTGTAATTAAACCTCCTAATGCTACTGAAGGAATCCCTCTCATCCTTATTTAAGAACTTCATTCACAGGTGTCAGTAGTCAAAGCCACCTGTGCTGAGGGGCAGGGGTGGGTCAAAAGGGCGGCATTAGCAGAGTTTGCATTATTAAATGCTTGGAGGCAGTCTGGGGTCCAGTCCCAATTTTCGGTGGCCTTTTCCTTTTTGAGCGTCCAGTAAAGCGGCTGAAGAAGTTGTGCTGCAATCAGGATGATTTTTAAAGTTAACCAGTCACAGAAACTCCTGCAGGGCTTTCACCGTCTGAGGAGGCGGGAAATCGGATACTGCCTCCACTTTAGTGGGTAACGGAACAGCAGAAATGTGATGGCCAAAAAAAATCTATGACTGGCAACCCAAACTGGCATTTTGCTGAGTAGATAATCAGGCCATGTGCTGTTAGGAGTTGAAAAACCTACCGTAGGTGGGACGTGGTGTTCGGCAGAGCCGCTGGCCACCAGGATGTCATCCAGATAAACAAAACGAAGGGTAAACCACGCAAGACTGAATCCATCAACCACTGAAAAGATTGGCTGGTGCCTTTAAGGCCGAAAGGCATCTGCAAAAACTCAAAGGCCAAATGGCGTATTTACGGCTGTTTTAGGGATCTCCTATGCGCGAACCGGAACCTGGTTAGCTTAGCGTGATCAAGGTGGCGCGCCCACACGAACACCTGGGGGGCCGGTAGTGAGGATATATTGTTCTACTGCGTGCTTAGTGTCACCATTAGAAAAGTTGGGAACAGTCAATGAAGGAAACTACTACTATAATAAAAACAACTGAAAATCATTCTCAGGAGCTAAAACATTAGCATGTATTGAATGTACAGCTCCTCGCGTCAGGCAAGGCAGAGAGGAAAATGACCGTCTGTTAGCGACATCAATTAGGAGTCAGTGTGCACAGAGGAAATCCGTCCATATGATGGGAACTGAACTGGCACCTACAACAAAGTTTCACTGGAACTCTCTACTGTGAAATCAAACAGTCACCGACATTTTGCCAAACGTAATGATCGGGGAGTTGTTAGCAGCGGTTAGCAGTGGACTGCAGCCTTCCGCCAGCCTGTCTGAGCCAGCTGGGGGAACCAGGCTCTTCTTGGAACCAGAGTAGATCAGAAAGTGTCTCCCAGACCGTGAGTCCTCAATGAAAAGTAGCCTTTCCATATCGCCAATGGTCGCGACTTCTACAGAGCGTGGGTGGTGTCATTTCCCTACGGCTTGAAACTGCAAGACAGGCATTGGCGCCGAACGGCTGGTGGTCTCTATGTAGCAAACCTTGCTACCACCGATGACCAGTCAGCCTCTGGGGACTACGCCGGAAGCTCAGCAGATGCCACTGAGCATGCGGGAGCCACCACTTGAACTGCAAAGCACCTGTAGCCCGGAGGATGTGATCGGCTTCTTTGGCTAGGGAGCGGTAGTCCTTATTCAGCAACGCAGAGGGAGATGTTTGAATGCACCCAGCATCACCGGAGAAGGGCTGGCTTCAGCTTCGGACATGTTCAATGACAGGATCACCCATGTGGAGGAATAAATGTACGACACAAGCGCTGAGTATGATCACCTCTTTATTTCCACTCCAACTGACAATGGTAAGTCAGAACACATAACTTAAAACATTCCATTGTCGCGGAAAATTTTTTTAAAAATATTTTTTAATCCAAACATCCTGTTATCTGGGTGTGAGTGGAGCCTCCTGGTGGTTTGCCAAAATACAAACAATGTCATGCTCAGCTAAATACTAAAGCAGCAAGTTGTTCGCTTGTTGATTGAGTAATACAGTGGAAAAAAAACAGACAGCGCTTTAGTGAGGGAGTTCGCACATCTTGATTAAGGCTGCTTCCCGCGGGAAAATCTCGTGAAGAGTTTCCATGAACTTTACTGAAATGACTTTCCATGCAGCATCTTTTACCGACTGCCTCTATATTTTTCCATTGTTTGCTGGCGAGCGACTTTCATAAGTGTCTGGAGCTACCGGTAGCTTGCAGGTGATGTGTTGGAGACCCCTGGACTAGACCATATTATTTACAAAGGGAATTATAATACTGTGATTCACAGAATATATTTCCAAATTACATTCCTCTAATGCAATTTATGCTTCGTGAGTTAAATAATTTAACCTTCTGACAGAAAGGTTTGTAACAAATTTGAGACCAATATGATTTTATATTTTCATGCATTTCTTATAAGGTATTTATAGGAGGATCTTTGTTGACATCTTTGTGTTCATGCGTGAGTGGTTGGGTGGCACACAGCTAACATAATTAAGGGCTATGAAGATGCATTTCCAAGAGAGTTGGGGGGTGAAATCCCTGATATAGAAGCACTTTAACTTCTGAATTTAGGAAGACGAACCTGAAAAAATGAAGTTATTCAAAGCCCTTATAAGATTTGTGAAACATGTTGGTTTGAGTCACTGGCGTTTTGACCAAAAATCAGATGGGGAGTCATTTAGCCCTGTTTAACAGAAAGCATTGGTCCCTTCACTCATAAAAAAGTTTAAGTTTCAGAAGTCCGAAAGACTGAGATTTTGTTTTAAGAAAAGTTTGGTCTATCTCTGCAGTCAATCTTTAAATAACAAATGCATGGTCAAAACGACATACCATGAACAAAATTAGCTTTATAAACTGTCAGTTGCTGCAGGAATATAGGCTTACATCAAAGCGTCTGGGTTTAATCTCCTGATTTCCTCAATATCTCGTTTTTTTTGGAGTTTGTAAACAAAACAAAAAAAACAACGGACCCATCTTTTTTGCTAAATCATCCTTCAAAAATGCAAAACAATGGTATTATAGGTAAAATACGCTGTTTCTAGCCACCCATACCCATGATGCAATGCGAGAATAATAATCATTAACTTTACAAAAGATCCTCCTATTACACTCTTGGTTCAATACCGTACATGCATAGACCAATCTAAAAATGTTTTTGTTCTCTGTTATGGCACATTCAGACCGCACTTTGCTGCCAGGCGTCAAACAGCTCAGATGTATGAAAGTTGCTGCTTGAAAATTCAAACCCCGCTGCTTGCACATTTGTACTCTGCGTCGGCGGTGGCGGGACACGTCAGTACATCAGAAAGCGGGCGGGGATTTCTCTTCCACCAGGAAACTAGTAGTATACATTTAGTAACCGTAGTAACCCTAACCGGGTTTGTTCTAGTGTTAGCTAACATAACAAGAAAGTTAATAGAACATATTTAACTGCTTACCTGGCACTTTGATATCTTCCACCAAATAAAGTCTGATTTTTTCCTGAGTCTCCAATTCCCCAGCCTTCCAGCTTGAGCTAGCCGACTCCCCTCTAATCACCGCGGAGACTCTGCTCATTGAGTAGGTACAGCGCACGGCTCATTCTCCATCCTCCCCTCTCCACCGAGTGGCTCAAGCTGGCGGCTCGGCTCGTCCTTCGTCTTCTCCACCCTTGATGCCGGCATCCCGTTGCTGATTGGTTGCTGCCCTGCATTTGCTATGGAGCTAGAATTGGGACTTAAGTTTTGTAACTGTAACTTTCATTTTTGTACTTGTAACTTAATATTTGTACCTGTAACTTGTGTTTTGTACTTGTAACTTATATTTTGTACTCATAACTTATGTTTTGTACATGTAATTTATATTTTGCACACAATTTAAAAATACAAGTTAAAAGTTTCAGATTTCAAGTTACAAGTGTCGAGTCTCAGGTTTCAAGTTACAGGTTTCTAGTTTTAAATTTCAAGTTACAGGTTTCACTTTTCAAGTTTCAGGTTTCAAGTTACAGATAATTTTTTACCATATTTGGCTTGAGTGGCTTGCCGATTTTGACCAACAAATCATGTTTCGTGAATTTCTATCCAATCATGGCAGAAGGAAGGTAGGGCTCTGCACAGCTCACAACCAAACTTGATTACCTTCACACTATTGACCATTAGTTGGCCATAATCCACCTCAGTAGTTTTCAACTTGAACACCGACCCAACATTGACAGGTTAGTTGCTTATATAAAATATGTATACACACTGCTAAAAAATATCAGGAGTAATAACAGTTGAAATAGAAAAAGCTGAGTTTATATTGACCAATTCTGACGATTGCAGACACTCAAGCGTGTGTGTATGTGTGTGCTTGCGTCCGTGTGCACACAATTGAAATCTAGTGAGGCAAATTACCTTCTTCTTAGCAAGTGGCTAACAACTTTGGTGTACTTCTGCCCCCTACTATGCTGGAGTGCGGGTCGGGCTAAAGAGCTTTTACTAAATTATCTAACCTGCATTTATAAATTCTATTACTAATTTACATGTCTCTCTCCACTTAATACATTTTTTTTATTTAAATCTCCATCTTACTTACATCTTCACTACATATACTTGAGAGACGTTTTCCTATTAAATATAGTTTAGTATTTAATCCTATATGACCTTTTTTTCAAACATTGTATTTTTTTTTATCTCTACTACTCAATCTCTTAATATTCATCTCCCCTGTTTTTTTAAACAAATGACATCCTTTCTTTGCTTTTTATTACAGCCACCTACTGGTAAATAGTGTGAAAGTAATCAAGTTTGGTTGTGAGCTGTGCATAGCCCTACCTTCCTTCTGCCATGATTGGATAGAAATTTGTGAAACATGATTTGTTGGTCAAAATCAGCAAGCCACTCATTGCTTCTTCTTGGCAAGCCAAATATGGTAAAAAATTATCTGTTACCTAAAACTTGTAACTTGAAACCCGAAACCTGCAACTTGAAACCTGAGAATGGAAACTTGTAACCTGAAACTTAAAATCTGAAACTTATAACTTGTATTTTTGAAATGTAATTATGTTTTGTAACTTGCACACAAGTACAAAACATAAGTTAAAAGTACAAAATATAAGTTAAAAGTACAACAATGAAAGTTACAGGTACAAAACTTAAGTCCCAATTCAAGCTCCATAGTTTGCTGCCCCAAAGTTCAATAACCCAACTTCATACAGCAGTTGCGTGGCCGCCTTGAAGGACTGCCGGAGTAGCAGCTGCATTGATGTGTTGCTGCCAGTGTGCCGAGGCATGCGACCAGCTGCATGGCAGCTTGGGACAGCTTAACGCTCACATGATGCATAGGTACCATAGACTTCATATGTAATCTAGCTGCCCTGCTGCCTGGTGGCAATGTGTGGTCTGAATGTGGCATTATTGGAGTCACGTTCAGCATTGTGTGGTCTATAACACTGTGTGCTGACCTGATATAGTGAATAGGGTCACTATGGACCATGTCAAGCAGCCACTGCAGGTCTGTGGAGCTCCTTTCAACTGCAGAAATCAAAAGAAACAAACAATCATCATTTATCATTTCACTCACCTAAAAGATCACAGTGCTCAATTATAAAACGCTGCAGAGAATCCTCACTAAATGTCTACTAAGGCCCCGTTTACACAGAAATAAAACTGTTATAGTTTCAAAAACAGCCTAAAAACAGCAAAGAAATATACACGACAAATCTAGCTTCACATAAGAGCTTTATTGTCCATCATCTGGTGTCTGTGGATCTCTGCATCCATGTTCTGCTGCTGCTGATAGAGGAGGGACAGTAAATCATATTCTAGGATCCATTTAAGGACAGGATTTAGTTGATTTGGACCATAACACTGTACATGTTTCTACATGTTTGTTTACTGTATCACAGAGTTGCGTATCCGTTTTAAATATAGGAAAAAGGTGGTGATGTCAACCACACAGGTAAAATACCTGAGAGAGCTAGTGTTGGGAAATTTCTCCACCCTAGGACTCAATTAAAACTTATTATTAACAGTGTGCTTAAACGGCACCTCCTTGTGGATGAGAAACCGACCTTTGTTGCCATAACCTGGTTTCATATCTGTGTACACTGGGTTTGCTTACACAAAAGTTATGTTTCAATTTATAAAACCTGGTGTATGCACAGCTGTATGCAATTCCTGCTTCATAAATCACTAACTTCCTAGAAATGTGCTCAGGTTATTTTAGGTCATATCCCGTCTCCTACTTAACCATATTGTGCCAAAAACGGTCAAAGCAAAGCACCCTATGAATATTCTGCATATAAATAAGCCAAATGATCTATGGCATTTCACTCGTCATTAATGCAGCCAATAGGTCTAAAAAACACAATTCCACAGAGACTAAAATCAAGATGCTTCTGAGTCAGATGGCGACACAGAAAAATCTTTTTTCGTTTTTTGGGGGGTCATTGCATTGGTAATACTGGGAATGTGATGGAGAGATCTAAGGGGAGAACATACAAAAGTGGAGGCACAGAGGAAGATGGGGTGCCACCACCAGGGTGTCTGCATCAGGTGGGGGGGATCAATTGTGAAGCATTGTGTAGAAGTATCACTGCAATATTTAGAATTTTCAGTTCCTTGAGAAAGTATTCGGCTCCCTTGAACTTTGCAACCTTTTGCCACATTTTAGGCTTGATACATAAAGATATAAAACTGTAATTTTTTGTGAAGAATCAACAACAAGTTGGACACAATCATGAAGTGGAACAAAATCTATTGGATATTTCAAACTTTTTTAACAAATAAAAAACTGAAAAATTGGGTGTGCAAAATCATTCAGCACCTTTATTTTCAGTGCAGCGAACTCTCTCCAGAAGTTCAGTGAGGATCTCTGAATGATCCAATGTTGACCTAAATGACTAATGATGATAAATAGAATCCACCTGTGTGTAATCAAGTCTACGTATAAATGCACCTGCACTGTGATAGTCTCAGAGGTCCGTTTAAAGCGCAGAGAGCATCATGAAGAACAAGGAACACACCAGGCAGGTCCGAGATACTGTTGTGGAGAAGTTTAAAGCTGGATTTGGATACAAACCGATTTCCCAAGCTTTAAACATCCCAAGCAGTACTCTGCAAGCGATAATATTGAAATGGAAGGAGTATCAGACCACTGCAAATCTACCAAGATCTGGCCGTCCCTCTAAGCTTTCAGCTTATACAAGGAGAAGATGCAGCCAAGAGGCCCATGATCACTCTGGATGAACTGCAGAGATCTACAGCTGAGGTGGGAGACTCTGTCCATAGGACAACAATCAGTCGTATATTGCACAAATATGGCCTTTATGGAAGAGTGGCAAGAAGAAAGCCATTACTTACAGATATCCATAAAAAGTGTTGTTTAATGTTTGCCACAAGCCACCTGAGAGACACACCAAACATGTTGAAGAAGGTGCTCTGGTCAGATGAAACCAAGATCGAACTTTTTGGCAACAATGCAAAACGTTATGTTTGGCGTAAAAGCAACACAGCTCATCACCCTGAACACACCATCCCCACTGTCAAACATGGTGGTGGCAGCATCATGGTTTGGGCCTGCTTTGGGCCTGCTTTTCTTCAAAAGAGACAGGGAAGATGGTTAAAATTGATGGGAAGATGGATGGAGCCAAATACAGGACCATTCTGGAAGAAAACCTGATGGAGTCTGCAAAAGACCTGAGACTGGGATGGAGATTTGTCTTCCAACAAGACAATGATCCAAAACATAAAGCAAAATCTACAATGGAATGGTTCACAAATAAACATATCAAGGTGTTAGAATGGCCAAGTCCAGACCTGAATCCAATCGAGAATCTGTGGAAAGAACTGAAAACTGCTGTTCACAAAGGCTCTCCATCCAACCTCACTGAGCTTGAGCTGTTTTGCAAGGAGGAATGGGCAAAGATTTCAGTCTCTCGATGTGTAAAACGGATAGAGACAAAGCCCAAGCGACTTACAGCTGTAATCGCAGCAAAAGGTGGCGCTACAAAGTATTAACTTAAGGGGGCTGAATAATTTTGCACGCCCATTTTTTCAGTTTTTTATTTGTTAAAAGAATTTGAAATATCCAATAAATTTCGTTCCACTTCATGATTGTGTCCCACTTGTTGTTGATTCTTCACAAAAAATGACAGTTGTATATCTTTATGTTTGAAGCCTGAAATGTGGCAAAAGGTTGCAAAGTTCAAGAGGGCCGAATACTTTCTCAAGGAACTGTACCTCATCATAACTAATGGGCCAATAAGTGCAATTGCTCTATAATCTGAAGATATAAAAATGAACATACTGCAATATTATTATTAAATACAGCACATTTTTATTCAGATTCTCATCTTTATTCTCAGGTCAGAAATGGTGGTGGGGCTGACTGTTGGTTTCCTCTGTGTGTGTGGGTGTCTAAAAGTCTGAATTTCTTTCTTCCATTTTGCCATCTCACCAACTGCGCTGCCAGTCTCCTGTAACAATAATATGCATAAGCAAGGGTGATAGTGTGCTTAAAGTTCTAGTCAGGTTTTCATTTTTTCAGAAATCATCAAGTTGACGTAGAAAGTGACCTGGGCAACATTCAGATCCCGATTTGTATGTGAGCAAACTAGTATGTTAGTGCCAGCTGCCAGACATACAACCTGGTTCATACCACAGGAGGCTTATCTCTTTCTAACAGTGGACCCATTCTCTGATGGCTGCCTCCATCAGCTTAATGCTCCATGCTACCAAGACCAGATATTTTTTATGTGACTGACTGTATGAGTTGATTGTATTGCAGTGGTCTCCACAATCACCAGATCCCATCCAAACAGAGCAGATGTGGGATCTGCTGGAATGACAGACACCACGGATGTGCAGCAGCTATGTGATGACATCATGTCAATGTGGGCCTGAATCTCTGAGGAATGGTGCAAAAAAAGTTGGTGGTAGCAAGTTGTAACTAATAGAGTCACAGATGAGATGCAGAAGAAACATATCAGCATTTTTAGATCCACATCAACAACAGTATGGAACCAGTGAGGCCTGTAACATTTCCTACCTCTGGTGTAGTCCACCAAAGCTTCCAATGCAGAAACACGAACGTCTACAAAGTGTCCATACTCAGCATAGGCCTTGAAGAGTGACGGGTCACTGGGAATATGACCGTTCTTCTGGAGCATACGAATGGCTCTCAGACAGCTGAGTAGACATGAGATAGATGACTGAGACAGAGTTGAGTTTTTAATGCTCTATTCAAACTAACAGCTCATGTTTAGATTCATTGGGAATTAGAAACAGCTGTTCCCAATTCTAAGCTTTCAATTTTTTTTTTGAAATTATTTTACTCTGACCGGTAAACCTGACATGAGTTGCCAGGAAAAAAGATGAATATTTAGGAGAACAATGCCAGTTAAGACCATCTCCACTCTGTACCTAACAGTGATGGTGTTTCTGAAACTTGGCAGCAGCTTCTCCATGTTCAGGAAGCGTGTGATCTCCTCCAGGATGAGACGGACATCTGGATTTAAATTGTCAACTGTTCGCACCTCGTTGTTGATGCTGATGGCTGGAGTGAGGGAATTGGTCAGGGCCTCAATCAGATCTGCACGGTAGTAGTTATCTGAAAACTGCAAACAGGACAGGAGGAAGGTTGGTACGGGGAACAAAGGAAAATAAATTTAGTAGTGACCTGGAAGTACTTTGTTTGGCTTGCTCAACTTGCTAGGATTCTGGTAGTGATTTATGTGAAATCAATCCTGATGTTGCTTCCTCAGCAGAGGTTGAGCCAGAACTGTTTTTTTTCCATAATTGTGAATAACAGGGTCAAATATATCTGCTCATTTATTTTTACCGGCAATTTTTAAATCCTATTTTTGGGAGATGGGGGGGTACGGTTGGTGCCTATCCCCGTTCAGTAGTATTTTTTTTTATTCATTTTAAATAATGTTCAATCCAAGCAACCTAAAGAGAGCATTACATATAAAAATGAAATTAAACTAATGCACTTATTACCAATACCTGATGCAGTTCCTGCTCGGTATGGAGCTGAAATGATCACCCATTTTTTAAAGTAATTAAATGGGATTGCTGCAAGGGCTACTGTCATGAGATTTTGGATTTTTGCCTCAGACAGATGACAGGACGACATCTGTCTGAGGCAAATATCCTCCATTTGAACGACTCTATAACAGAAGTAATGTTTTGAAAGTAAAATCTCGGAAATTACAAACAGATCTCTAAAAATTAAAACTACATATAATTTAACAGTACAGAATCTCAAAATAATTTGCAAAAATAATTTGTCAATTACCCCAAAAAAATTAAGTTCTCCTTCACTGGTGTTTTTATTAATTTTTCAGTGTTCTCTGGTATGAAAGAATGGGTCGGTTTCTGTAAAAAAATGAAAGAATTCCCAGTCTATTTCAGTTTATGCCAGTTCAGTGTGGGATTGGGCATGGAGATTCGAAAAGATCTGGGGGGCTTTCTTGATCAGTAAGATTAATTACAGGCAATTTTTCTCCTCTGATTGGCTAACTGCAACACTACTATTACACTGTCTCTGTTTACAAAAATCAGTAACATGAGACAAAAATGGTGCCGGTATTTATGCTTAGATGGAGTTTACCACCCAGTTTAGGCAGTATTACTAAACAAGACCGGACTCCTGCGTGTTACTGGCTGCAGCAGGAGTCCACCACCGCAGCTACCAGAGTTACAGTCTACAGGATACCACACGCCGCAGGCAGACAGGTATTCAACCTCCAGGGTCTTCCTCTTTGCTACAGAGTTACTCCATATTAATTTTTTTGTCTTCTGCTTAGCAATATGCTTAAATCCAGAGAGTTGTCTTGTCTGATTTGAGCCAATAGTCTGTCCGCATAAACACCACACTGAGGAGCGGGGAGAGCTCATGCCGGCAGCTACTGTTTGGAGTTTGTATAAAATGTTCATATGCAGCATGCTTTCAGAACACAGAGTGACTGATTGTAATAAAAGAAAACTCTTTTTCAGGATTTTCAGTGAAGAACTTTAAAGTTGCTACATTAAATCTTAGGTCTCCATCAGGAAAGTCTCTCCAGTCAATGATTTCCTCATTACACAAGACATACACAGTCTGTTTCTATTAGAAACCTGGTTAGATGTAAATATAGAACAAGCTGTGCTAATATAAACGTGCACCACAGATAATTAATTTATTAGTCAGAGAAGAAAAAACAGACAAGGCAGAGGCCTGGCTACAATCTTCCATAACTCTCTAAACTATAAAAAGGTATCACTAGGCAAATTTGATTCTTTCAAATACGTAGCTTCTCAGATAAATGAGCCAAACAAAGTTCTATTTCTTAACCCATATAAACCATCAAAACCTAACACAAACTTTTTAAAGATTTCAACAACCTTTGTTCTGCAATGTGTATAGAATATGAAAAGTTATTAATTTTGGGACATTTCAACATCCATACTGACAACCTCAAGATAGAGGAACAAAAGCATTTAATTATACTCTCCATAGCCAATGCCTTCAATATCTCCAACATCGCAGTAACTGATATTGCATTATCTGATAGATTCTGTATCTCATTAGAAAGCGCCATCTTGGCTGCAATATCCAATCACAGTAAGACCTCTCTTCTACTTTTATCCCCTACCACTTTCCAGATATATTTTTTCTGCTGTTATTGTGATTGTTAACCCAGTTGTCTCTCAGTATTTTTCTCCCCATAGAAGCTCAACATGGTCGGGTACTCTGCTCAACTACAATGCCCCCTGCTGGATGGGGAACATTGTTCCAGATGATGCTTAAAGTCACCGAGCATACTCCATGCTGTCTCTTCTCTGTCTTCTCAGACCCCCAGACGGTCGTGGCAGATGACCGCTTGTACTGAGCCAGGTTTTGGTTCTGCTAGAGGTTTCTTCCTCAGTATGAGGGATTGCTGAGGTATAGCTGTGGTTGGAGTCTGCATGATCCAAGCACAACCTCACGTCGATGACTCAGCACAATCTGCTGGGATTCCTTACATAGAAAACTTTTAACTGATTGGAATGTTTGTATAATTGTATTGAAACGACTTTTGTTGTAAAGTGCATTGAGATGACATTTTTTGGGAATTGGCGCTATTTAAAATTGAATTCTAATGGCTCACAGTAAAAATCCCTGTGCCAGGAATGTAAACAGATGCTCCTTCACATACTCCTTACCCTCGTCCCATACTTACTGATGCACACATACACACATCATACAGACACACACACCACCTGCTTCTCACCATGTCTCACTGTTTTTCAGAATCCCCCCACCCCCCACTTCAGGAAGCAGTAGATAGTGCGCATCTGTTGCAGCGACTCGACTGTGAACTGGGGCTCATATTCCCCGCCTCTCCCTCCTGATGTGTTATTGTCAATGTCTGAATATGTGCTTAAATGTTTCGAGGTGTGTTTTTTTTTTTCTATTACCTGTCTTCTGATTCTTGAACCTTTGTTTGTTTATGATCTTGGACAGGATGTACTGAAATTTAATTTCATTGCTCCTCGGGTTCAATGACAAATAAGTTAGTGCATTCATATCTGGAACAAACTCCCAGATGAATGCACTCTTAAATCCAAAATAATAACTCATCTATTTAGAGTCTTGTATGAGTAACTGATATGATTTAGCTTTTTTATTTTTATTATTTTTTTTCCTTTTTATTCTTTACTTAATGTTTGTACTCCATTGTTTTAAATGCTGCAGTATTGTTTCTTTGTCTCAAATCATCTAAAGCACCTTGAATTACCTTATGTTGAAATTGTTCTATACAGATACATATATACAAATGCCTTCAGTCCCGCAAAGGCTAGAGCGACCCAGTCACCAGGCCTCCATTCTCTTTCCCCTCATGTCAGTTAGCCAACCAGAGGACAGAAACTTGCATGTCATTAATCTAAATCAGCATGTCACCAAGTCGTGCTAATTCTCCCCACCTACTGCCACACTAAACTGGAATACACTAAGAAAAAGGAGTGGAAACCGACTCGAGTGACAATACCAGAGAACCCGAAAAAAAACAAAAAAACACCAGTAAATGAGACCTTTAAAGCACAGGTTGAACATAATGTTCAGAGCTTGATATTGCTCTAGAAACTAACTCTGTTCCACAACGTTCTCCCTAACACCTGAATCCTGGTTTTCATCGTGGTGTTGGCTGTCTGAAGAACCTCTCAGGCCAAGAACAGACCAGCTGTCCACACTCTCCAAGGCTACGTTTACACTGCAGGCAAAAGCGCTTCAAATCTGATTTTTTTTGGCCCCTATGCAACTCCTATCCGACCATTTTATGAAAGTCTGAACAGCACAAATCTGATTTTTTTTTTTAAACCGACCCAGGTCAATTGCATATGTGGTACTAAATCCAATACATATCTGATGATTTCGAAATTGACTTCAGTATTAGCGGTCATGTCGCATTAAATCCGTCTTGTATGTGACTCAGTACATTTACTTGCACAGCAAAATCGAATTATTAACTGACATGGGTTCAACTCCAGTACGGTAAATGGTGGCATGCGTCCCTTCGTGTTAGCCTAGCCTGTAGCTGCACTCAGACAGTAAACAGAGGCTGGTGTGAGTGAAGCAGATGGAGTAAAAGCAGGTCTCTTCGTCAGTCCAAAAATGCACTTATCGGCCACCTATGTTTGTCTTAGCAGCCATATTCTTCTTATAGTACTACTGTGTTGTTGCTGATTCGTATTTTTGCATCTCCTCACTACCTGAGGAGGTGCGCGAGAACAGGCGGGGACGGGGGGTTGGTTGCAGAAAAGTTCAACTCCCAAACGCATTATCTAGGTAGAATAGTCCTGTATGTAAAACTCCAGTTCTGTTCAAGCCAGACTAAGGTGTATACAAGCACTTCAAAGTCTGATTTCAGTCAGACTAAGGAAATAAATCAAGTTTCTGTTGCTGCATGTAAAAGTACTGATTGACAAAAGGAGACCATTGTCCTGCACCTGTCGTAACCTCCACCCATTAAGATGATTTTGAACATGAATTTCTCACACTGACCACATCTTTGAACATGTTTTATTTTCAGTAGAGCTCGTTCTTGAAACTTTTTCATTGTCCATAATTTTGACTGATGAATGGGATTTTAAATTGTGTCACAATCTATTTTTCCTGTTAAACTTTAAAATTAAAATTAAAACATTCAGTAACATTTAATTTCAATTCATTTTAATAAATATTCAGCTGAAGAAGCTGAACAAAGAATTCCCATCTTGCTATCACTCATGTAGCGGATCAATACATGAATTAAATATGTAGATTTCACCTCATATCGTCTGAACACAGACACAATTTTCTCCTGTTCCTGGACAAGAACTGCACAGCTGCTAATGAAAGCGTAATTTTTGCACTGCTGTTCCACTGCAGACTGGATCTGCCATCTGAGCTCCTTCCCCATCAATGGATGCGCCCGTCTCTGTCTAGCGCTGCCACGTGCTCCAAAGCCTCCATACAGTGGGGCAAAAAAGTATTTAGTCAGCATCGATTTTGCAAGTTCTCCCACTTAAAATGATGACAGAGGTCAGTAATTTTCATCATAGGTACACTTCAAATGTGAGAGACAGAATGTGGAAAAAAATCCAGGTATTCACATTGTAGGATTTTTTAAGAATTTATATGTGAATTATGGTGGAAAATAAGTATTTGGTCAATAATAAAAATTCAACTCAATACTTTGTAATATAACCTTTGTTGGCAATAAATGAGGTCAAACGATTACTATTGGTCTTTACCAGGTTTGCACACACAGTAGCTGGTATTTTGGCCCATTCCTCCATGCAGATCTCTTCGAGAGCAGTGATGTTTTGGGGCTGTTGCCGAGCAACACGGACTTTCAACTCCCTCCACAGATTTTCTATGGGGTTGAGGTCTGGAGACTGGCTAGGCCACTCCAGGACTTTCAAATGCTTCTTACGGAGCCACTCCTTCGTTGCCCGGGCGGTGTGTTTGGGATCATTGTCATGATGGAAGACCCAGCCACGTTTCATCTTCAAAGCTCTCACTGATGGAAGGAGGTTTTGGCTCAAACTCTCACGATACATGGCGAGTTGAGTTTATACCAAAAAGTTCTACTTTGGTTTCATCTGACCACATGACATTCTCCCAATCCTCTGCTGTATCATCCATGTGCTCTCTGGCAAACTTCAGACGGGCCTGGACATGCACTGGCTTAAGCAGGGGGACACGTCTGGCACTGCAGGATTTGATTCCCTGTCGTTGTAGTGTATTACTGATGGTAACCTTTGTTACTTTGGTCCCAGCTCTCTGCAGGTCATTCACCAGGTCCCCCCTGTGGTTCTGGGATTTTTGCTCACCGTTCTCATGATCATTTTGACCCCACAGGATGAGATCTTGCATGGAGCCCCAGATCGAGGGAGATTATCAGTGGTCTTGTATGTCTTCCATTTTCTGATAATTGCTCCCACAGTTGATTTTTTCACACCAAGCTGCTTGCCTATTGTAGATTCACTCTTCCCAGTCAGGTGCAGGTCTACAATTCTTTTCCTGGTGTCCTTCCAAAGCTCTTTGGTCTTGGCCATAGTGGAGTTTGGAGTCTGACTGTTTGAGGCTGTGGACAGGTGTCTTTTATACAGATAACGAGTTCAAACAGGAGCCATTAATACAGGTAACGAGTGGAGGACAGAAGAGCTTCTTAAAGAAGAAGTTACAGGTCTGTTAGAGCCAGAGATCTTCCTTGTTTGAAGTGACCAAATACTTATTTTCCACCATAATTTACAAATAAATTCTTTTAAAATCCTACAATGTGAATTCCTGGATTTTTTTTTCAAATTCTGTCTCTCACAGTTGAAGTGTACCTATGATGAAAATTACTGCCCTCTATCATTATTTTAAGTGGGAGAACTTGCGCAATCAGTGGCTGACTAAATACTTTTTTGCCCAACTGTAAGTCTTCAACATGCCATCAGCTCAGTTCTCAGACAGCAAGATGCACTGGGTACAGAGTCCACTGCCCCGATCTAAGAAGACTCTCAGATGCTCTCATAGGGATGTGTTTTTTTATGATTCAATTCCCTGAACTGCTCCGTTACATGGTTTTTTGTTTGTTTTTCGCTCTCTGTCAACTACGGTAATTGACGAAAATATAAATTATATTACAATTCATTATTTCCCTCTTATGTCTGTGGAATGTTGCACAGCTAACATTATTTGATAGGGAAGTTGCTGTGCAGATACAAAATCTATTTACGTTAATATGATTAGTAGATTTAATTTATATAATATAATAATATAGGCGTACCGAATTTCCCCTGGTGGGACTATTAAAGGATTATTCTATTCGATTATTCTATTCTATATTTGACAGATTTTCCCACATGTAAAACAGCTGTTTTGCTAGTCATTCATATGTACTGAAGTCAGTTTGTCACTTCCAATTGTGCAGGAATAGCCAAACATCTGTGGCCAGGAATTTTTCCTTCCATAAACAAGAGTGTGCTCTGTGTGACGCCTTGCGTTCTTCTGTGCATGCAGCTACAGTGTGAAAACTACACACAAAAAATATCTGATTTGATTAAAAATGGGATTTGAGCATTAAGACCTGCAGTGTGACCATGACCTAGTTACATCACACCAACACACAGGTGGACTCTGTTTACTGATGATTAGGTAACTGTGGTAAACATAAATACAATCCCATGAAGAGCCAGTAACCTTCAGGTTTGACAGTTATTTTTGTAAAGTATTTTAAAACCCACGTATCATCCTTCTTTCACCGCAGAAGTATGTGCGAGTTTATTCTATATTTGTATTTTTTAAACACATTTAGAAATTAAGTTTAAAAAAAAGGTTGAAACACTGAAGCACAGCAAACACTACTGTACTCAGATGTTCCATCAGCCATACAGCTGGTACTGTCTATTAGTTACTTAATGGAAAAGGCTTTACTTTGTTTTTCCGATTGTCGTTATACTTGATGAGGTCAAGTATAAAGTTGAGGACATCTTTGGGACAGAGGTTCTGCACATCTCTGAGTAACGCCATGGCAACCGGCATCGTCTGACAAAGAAAACACAAAACAGCATTTTAGAAGTCTTAAAAGTAAATGAAGAAACAAAGTCAATCAGATGGTGATAACACTGGACGTGAACTGGAATGACCGAAAACTTGAGATGACCAAAACAGTTTGTACCTTCTGCAGGAAGTAGCTCTGGAAGTTGATGAAGTTGTTGGTTCTGACGATGTTGGGGCAGCTTTTACAGCAGAACATTCTGGTGAAGAGTGACTTCATGGCTGGTGGACCCTGCCAGGTACTCACCATGGCATTGGCAATCTGCAAAGGTAGAATGGCAGCTGAGTTACTGGGAGTTCAGTTCAGCTTGTGGATCACCACTGGGCTGCTGTTGGGCTGCTACATCACAGCAAAACAAGGACAAAACAAGGACTGGAAACATGTCCCAGTTCCTGCAGACAGCTGGAGATAAAAACCTGAGACAGAATGAACAAAGGCTAAGATCTGAAAACGCTTTGCTTTCTTAGAGATATTGTATGCCACAGAAACTATAGTTGAAGACTGCTGGAACTTTTTCAACAATGAACAGAACTTGTTCGGTGCATTATGATGTCTGTGGGAAGAACTGGCCCACAAACTGAACAGTACATTAGGTTTGCTCAGGTATGAAGCCAAGTGGATGATCCAACAGGATATTAGGACGTTTATGTAAATGTTCTAATACGGGCCAAAGGGTCACTGGTACAGGATGTTGTTTTTAGTTAGAAAAATAAAGGGAGGTGACAGCTCCTGTGTGTTTGACTATATTCATGAACACAATCACTCTTTCAAGATGTATTGTTCTGCTGTCGGCCGTGGTTTTTCTTTACATGTCTGCTTTTGGCTCGTTGTTTATTCCTTTCCACATTTTCCACACAACTCAACGTGATCCAAACCCATCAGACAGCAGCCAAGTTCATGAGAGTGCAACATACCTCACT
This sequence comes from Apricaphanius iberus, assembly GCA_028564705.1. Taxonomy (NCBI): domain Eukaryota; kingdom Metazoa; phylum Chordata; class Actinopteri; order Cyprinodontiformes; family Aphaniidae; genus Apricaphanius; species Apricaphanius iberus. The sequence goes on from JAPXFQ010000347.1 coordinate 182,761, forward strand.
TTGTGGTGAACGTTAAACATATGGGTGTTTATGTATGTCTGAGTGTAGAGCTAACAGGCCAAACTGTGTGTGTATAAGTTTAAAACCATTACGATGGACTGTGATGGGGTTCAGTAAAAGATGTGCAGTGCAGCCATTTGAACCTCTGCTCAGTTAGTTTACCGTGCTGTTAAAATATTGGTTCAGGTGGAACCTGAAGGATGGAAATCCTAAACCAAATCCAGAGAAGAGAGAATTTCCTGCAGCCACAGCATGGGATTATTCAGAGCAGCAAGAGTTAAACTGATGGGTGGCCCTGCTGGCTGAGAAAACGTTTTTCTTCTACTGTAGCCTCTTTCACTAAATTACTGGAACTAGATATTAACTTAAAGAAGGTCGTCTTTACTGAAACATTTAAAAGTGAGAATGTGTAAGATGTGTGTGTGTTGGATGCAAAGGTTCCTTCAGTTCTGACGGGACTACCTGAACCTCTTTATTCTCACTCTTCAGCATTCTCTCATTAGGATCTAAGCCTTTTTCTATGTCCACCACCAGTCACCTGGGCACACCCCAAACTGAAGCATGGCACAGTTTAATCCTCTAACGAAATCGGCTACTGTAAGAACGTTTCCATTGTCAGAACTTCTGAATAATGTGATAATGTGGACCTTCCTGATACCCACGTGTCTCCACTGCATCGGGCCGGCCGACAGGGCTGTTTCGGGAAACAACAAGGTACCTGTATGGGATATGTACTCTGAATGGAGTCGCTCAGTGGGAGCTGTTGTAAAGTTGCGCTGATTGGTTGTAATTTGGAGCGAAATGAGCAGATGTTGTCAAACAGCTGACTTTGTAAAAATAAGATGAGTTGCTGGTGAAGCAGTTTATAACAACAGTAAACAGAAACGCAGCAACAAGCTCTGCTTCTTCTATGTCAATTTTCTAGTTATTTCTGCTCTCTTGGTCCCTTTCTGCACTGGGAGCCACATTCTACCTAAAATAGCTGTACTATGAGGGTTCAGCTGGTACTTTAAAAAAACAACAATCTTCATGTTTTCCTGAACTTATAATCATAATCAACTCATAATCAAAGAGAGACCAACCTTAGCTAAGCAGAAGCAGGCCTGCATGCGGACTTTGTAGAAACACTGCTCTTGCTCCAGGATGTCAGTCAGAGCCAGTCTGGAGGCAGGAGTTGGAAATTTCTCTAGTGCTGTGATAGCTTCTTCCTACAAAACAAAGATGCAGCAACCTTATAAATAATGAGGAAACCTGTCATCGTTTATGCAACAGACATAAGCGCTTATTAATGGACTAGCCTTAGTATTCGTCAGGGAGGAACCTACCTACAATCATCTGAATCCTTTATAATAATTATTAGTTAGTTTATAGTGAGATGAGCCCACGATCAGATGTATGTTTAACAGATGAAAGTGTTTTTTACCGGCAGCGTTTTCCTTCAGGTAGAGGAGAGAAACCTCCAAAGCAGCAGATAACCTCCTCCAGTTTACTAGGTTCAACCCCAGACTGGCAGCTCCTGGTGGACAAGTTTCTGGAGCACATTGTCACAACAACGTTCAGACTTTCCATTTAGAACCCAAAGAGCTCCCAGTCCTCTGTGAAGACTGGACTGAAGAGCCGCCACCAGTTCAGTTTGGTACTTTTTAAGGCACCAACCTAAGTCCTTAGTACCTACTGAGGACCGATTTACGTGATATGAAACAGTGCCTTGTTTCGGTACCTGTCCTTCACAACTTATTGTGAGGTTGACTTTGTCAGATACCAGACAGCCTCGCATGCCCTAATGACGTCATTAGCTGTGAGTGAGCAATGAACAGAGCAAGCAGCATGGCAGAGATAAAGAGTTCCAAAGTTTGGCTCCACTTCACTAAATGTGATGGAGATTAAACCTGTTCAGTTCTCCTCACTGAACAGCTTAGCAGGCTCAAACTGCATCTGGATGGTATGGGAAGTGTCTGTGCGTGCGCACATAAATGACATGTTAGTATATTATGGAAGTTGATAAATGTGGATTTTATTAAAGCCGGTGCTGATACAATTTTTTTTTTAAAGTTGGTTGCAGGTGGCCGATATATAAAGCCAATTACTAAGGCCGATATCCAAGGCCGATATATATACTTTTTAGCAGCACACTGATAACTGAACACTCACTATGTGTAATATAAATTAAAGTAAAAAATTAAAATATTTACTGAACTTCAAATATAAGACAATATAAAAACAAACTTAAAACAGTAACCTGAGTGCAAATGTTTTCAGAATAATAGAGAGAAAAAAATAGATTCAAGTTTCTTTAAGTATACAAAAGAAAATAAATTCTAACAGTAACCAGCATAATGGAGAAAAACAGCTGGCTGAGGTAGAATCTTGACTTCAAGTATCAAACAAAAATCTCCACAAAGTAAAGCACACTAGCACATGGTAGTAAATAACAAAATCTAAAATATATATAAAAAAGTGCAATCAAACATTAAACACCTAAGTTAAGAGTAAAACATGAGTGGGCTGGCTCACGGTGGTTCTGAGTGTGTGAGGATCCTTCCTTCACTCAAGTAGTGGCTGCAGCTGCCCACAAAGGTGCCTAATCTTTTATTTTTTTATTTGTAATTTTTTTGGCCGGTGGCCGATATAGAAAAAATGGAATGTATCGGCTTGATATACTGTATTGGTCAGCCTCTAGTATATTGACGTCCTGGGTTTGAGTTAATATGATTGGATTCGCTAGTTGTCAGAGAGAATTTTCCTTATTTCATTCAATCCATTTCAGCTGTCTGCTCAGTCTAGACCCCCCTGTATACGGTGCAAAGAGTATAAATGTGCCGTATTTATGTTGGTAAACTGTATAGCTTCAGCACATTTCATAGTGAGATACTGCAGCATTAAAATGTGCATTCATAAGTTCAAGTGATATTTTCTGACTTACATTAGTGCTAACTTATTAGCAAAAGTAGCTGTGTAGAACTTCATAATAAGACCATTCAGAATGTTTATTCATAATGTTAACATTGATGGTAATTTGATGAACTGGAGAGTTTAATCTGCCGAGTGTTTTCTTATGTGAAAATGGTACATTGTGACATTTGATTACTAAGTCTATATATTATATTTGATTTATATGATATTTAAACAAAAGTTCCATAAAGTCTCCTGTATTTTCTATAAAAAAGCAACGGCATGTGGTTTTGTCCTTTATTTACATTTAAAATGTTCATTTTCAGACATATTTAGGAGTGTTAATTGTGATTAATTCACAGCTACTCTGTGATTAATTAGATTACCCTATTGACACAGTGTCTTGCCCACAGTGAAAATCAAATTGACTAAAAGTTAACCTGACTCAGATACCAATTCTGAGTAGCAAACTGCTAGACAGGACACAAAAAAAGTTACGCTGACAAAAGCAAACTATGAAAATCTCATTAAAATAAATACGACTCGGACCAAACAAGGAAAGAGAGCAATTAGATGTGGTTTACTAAAGAAATACTTTAATAAATGACTTCATATGTGATAATGAAATTAATCTATTTTGCCTATCAGAAACCTGGTTGCAGCAGGAGGTTTTGTAATTATAAATGAGTCAACTCCTTCCAATTATCAAAATGTTCACATTCCTAGAACTACTGGGCGAGGAGGAGTTGCAACCATCTTTCATTCAGATTTGCAAATTCGCCCTAGACCAATTATTAACTACAGCTCTTTTGAACAACTAATCCTTAGTTTTCCTCATCCAAGCTGGAAAACATTAAAACCACACACTCTGGTTAGCACACTTTAGACGTTGTACTGACATATGGCATTGAGTGTAATGAACTAATAGTCCTCTCACATAACCCAGTCCTATCTGACCATTTCTTGATAACCTTTGAATTTACTTTACCCAACGTGCAGTAGCAAGTTTTAAAGATTCTGTTCCATTCTTGCTTCCCTATGTGTCTCATAATACAACAGTGGACCGCATTAATTCCAACACTAACCCTTCAGAAATTGATGGTCTGGTTCAAAGTATTACTTCTTCACTGCGTTTGGCGCTAGACAGAGTAGCCCCCTTAAAAAAGAAGGTAATGAGCCATAGGAGATTGGCTCCCTGGTTTAGTGCAGAGTTGCGTACTTTAAAGCAGAATACTAGGAAACTGGAGAGAAAATGGCGCTCTACACACTTAAATGATTCCTTTCTAACCTGGAAAAATAATCTACTACTTTATAAAAACGCCCTTCGACAAGCTAGAACAGCATATTTCTCGTCATTAATAGAGGTACAAATAAAAATAAACCTAGGTTTCTTTTAGTACAGTTGCCAAACTTACACAGAGTCATAGCTCTGTTGAGCCAACTTTTCTACCTTCTCTCAGTAGTGATGACTTTATGGGACTCTTCATAAATAAAATAAAATATATTAAAAATAAAATAACTGGCATTCTCCCAAACATGATTAACTCTCTTTCAGTAAATGAGGCAGTATCAGAGAGAACTGTAGAACCATGTTTATGTCTGTACCGTTTTGATTCTGTTGAACTTTCCGAATTATCACAAATATTAGCTTCATCTAAACCCTCAACTTGTATGTTAGACCCAATACCAACCAAATTATTTAAGGAAGTGTTCCCTCTGGTTACTGGCCCTATTCTAGACATGATGAATGTATCTTTAATAAATGGATATGTGCCACAGGAATTTAAGGTTGCTGTAATTAAACCTTTACTTCAGAATCCCTCCCTGGATCAAGATTACTTAGCTAACTACAGACCTATGTCTAACCTTCCTTTCTTATCCAAGATTCTTGAGAAAATAGTTGCTAATCAAGTATGTGAGCATCTAAACAGCAACAACCTGTTTGGGGAATTTTAGTCAGGTTTTAGAGCTCATCATAGCACTGAAACAGCACTGGTAAAAGTTACTAATGATATTCTAATGGCCTCAGATAATGGATTTGTGACTGTTCTGGTCTTTTTAGATCTCAGTGCTGCTTTTGACACAGTCGATCACAATATTCTCTTAGAAAGGCTCGAACATGTTGTAAAGTTAAAGGGAACAGCACTAGGCTGGTTTAAATCATATCTGTCCCACAGATTCCAGTTTGTTCATATCAATGATAAATCTTCTTCACACTCAAATGTTACTTGTGGAGTACCACAGGGTTCTGTCCTTTGACCGATTCTCTTTACTCTATAAATGCTTCCAATTGGTAAAATAATTAGACATCATGGAATGAATTTCCACAGTTATGCTGATGATACACAATTATATTTATCCATAAAACCTGATGAAACCAATCAGTTAGTTAGATTACAGGCATTTCTGGAAGACATAAAAATCTGGATGACTCTGAATTTTTCTACTTTTAAATTCAAACAAGACAGAAGTTGTTGGCTTTGGACCAGAACCTTTAAAAAGGAAACTGCTAAATTACTGGATGGCATTAATTTGGCCTATGGTATTAACGTAAAGAACCTCGGTGTAATTTTTGACCCAGACATGACATTTAAATCCCATATTAAACAGGCTTCTGAGATTTATTTCTTTCACCTCCGGAATATTGCTAAAATTAGAAACATCCTGTCCAGGAGTGATGCAGAGAAACTAGTCCACGCGTTTGTTACTTCAAGGCTGGACTACTGTAATTCCTTTTTATCGGGAAGTCCACAAAATGCAATTAAAAGCCTTCAGTTGATCCAAAATGCTGCAGCAAGAGTTCTGATGAATATTAAAAAGAGAGATCACATTTCTCCTGTTTTGGCTTCTCTCCATTGGCTTCCTGTTAAATCCAGAATAGACTTTAAGATCCTCCTCCTTACTTATAAAGCCCTTAATGATCAAGCTCCATCGTACATCAGAGATCTGATTGTTCCATATGTTCCTAACAGAGCACTTTGTTCTCAGAATGCAGTTCCTAGGATTTCTAAAAGTAGAATGGGAGGCAGATCTTTTAGTTATCAGGCTCCTCTCCTGTGGAACCAGCTCCCAGTTTTAGTCCACGAGGCAGACACTCTGTTTTTAAGACCTGGCTTAAAACCTTCCTTTTTAATAAAGCTTATAGTTAGAGTGGCTTAGGTTATCCTGAGCTATTTTTGTAGTTATGCTGCTATAGGCTTAGACTGTTGGAGGACAGACTGACCACTTTTTTTCTCTCTTATATATTTTTACTGCTGTTATTGTGATTGTTAACCCAGTTTTCTCTGAGTGTTTTTCTCCCCATAGAAGCTCCACCTGGTCTGGTACCCTGCTCAACTTTAATGCCCCCTGCTGGATGGGGAACATCGGTCCAGATGATGCTTAAAGTCACCGAGCATCCTCCATGCTGTCTCTTCTCTTTCTTCTCAGACCCCCGGACGGTCATGGCAGATGACCGCTTGTACTGAGCCAGGTTCTGGTTCTGCTGGAGGTTTCTTCCTGTTAAAGGGGAGTTTTTCCCCTCCACTGTCGCTACATGCTTGCTCAGTATGAGGGATTGATGAGGAATAGCTGTGGTTGGAGTCTGCATGATCCGGGCAAAACCTCACGTTGATGATTCATCACAATCTGCTGGGATTCCTTACATAGAAAACTTTTAACTGATTGGAATGTTTGTATAATTGTATTGAAATTACATTTGTTGTAAAGTGCCTTGAGATGGCATTTGTTGGGAATTCGCGCTATATAAATAAATGTGAATTTAATTGAAAGGTATGTGGTCTTTATTTGATTTTGTTTTTTGAAAGACTGAAATAAAAGTTATTAAAATAAAAAACAGCGTTATTTTAGAAGATCTTCCTTTTTCAAGCAGACTTATAAAAACAGCATTCTTTTAGGGGGCGGAGCCTGGTGGATCTTGAGCCTACCTGTGCCACCACATCCCTCTCATAGCGCAGCTGATACTGCCACATGAAGTCGGCCTGTTCGAACTCCACTTTCCTCAGAATGGACATGTCTGGATCAATCCGGATCCACAGGAGAGGAGAGTCGGCACTACAGACAAGGCCACATTAAGATGGAAATCTACAGCGAGGCTCAGATTTTTACAGAAAATCCTTTTTCAACAAGCTGAAGCTCTTACTCCATTGCAGACAAATCCATGTCAACTTCCTCTCCATTCATCAGAGGAATCTTCTTCTTCTTGTTTCTGGAAAAATGACCAAAAAATAAAAAACTGTTAGCAAAAAAGCCTGACGATGCACAAGTTTTCTAAAAAGCAACCTAATTTTGATACAAAACAAGCAACCAGGCCCAACAAAGCTTGTTCTCATCTGGCAGGAGCTAACAGAGCTGCCTTTAAGCTGATGTTGGCGCCTTGTGTGTTGAGTTCTGACCGTTGGAGAAGAAGGACGTGTTCTTCCTTCCTGCAGAAAAAATTATCGTGTTCTGTTTGCCACAGTGAACAGATTAACTAATCCTCAAGTTTCACTACCCCTGGAACTAATTTCTGCATCTAAGTGCAATGAGTTTGCAATATTTTTTAATTACAAAGTCCAAGGCAATAAAAATGCCATAATTACCACAAAACAAATGGCAAGACTCTTTCCAGATAACCACCTTGAGCTGACACATTTTACACCTGTCAGTGACAAAACAATCGAAGAGGTTATCTCTGGTCTGACCTCATGTACATGCTGCCTTGATGAATTACCCACTTGATTTCTAAAGTCTGTGCTGGGCAGCTTGTTACCACAACTTGGTCAGTTAGTTAACATCTCATTTGAGACTGGAACATTCCCAAATGCCTTAAAAACTGCGGTCAATAAGCCTCTTCTAAAGAAGAGCAGCCTTGATGCCACAGTACTGAACAACTACCGGCCCATATCAAACCTACCATTCTTAGGAAACGTCCAAGAGAAAGTAGTATATCAACAGCTCACTTACTTTCTCCTGTCTAACAATGTGTTTGATACCTTCCAGTCAGGCTTAAGGCCCCACCACAGCACTGAGACAGCTCTGATCAAGGTGACAAATGATATCTGCATGAACACCAACGCAGGCAAAGTCTCAGTTTTAGTTCTGCTGGACCTGAGCGCTGCCTTTGACACAGTGGACCATGGGATCTTACTTCACAGGTTAGAAAACTGGGTGGGAATCTCTGGTACTGCTCTAAACTGGTCCTATCTCGAGGAAAGGACGTAGTTTCTGGAAATTGGCAACTGTGTGTCAGACAAAATTCCCTTGACCTGTGGAGTCCCCCAGGGGTCAATCTTGGGACCACTTTTATTCAACTTGTACATGTTTCCATTGGGTCAGCTAATTAACAGCAATAATGTGTCTTACCCTAACTACGCAGATGACACTCAGATCTACATGTCACTGACGGCAGGTGAACATGGGCCTATAGATACACTCTGTCGCTGTATTGAACAGATCAGTTTGTGGATGCAAAACAACTTTCTCCAGTTAAACTCAGACAAAACTGAGATCATTGTTTTTGGCCCACAGACACAAAGATAAAGTATTATCAGTCATCTTGAGTCTCTCTGTCTTCAACCAAACAAATCAGGTTAGAAATCTAGGGGTAATCATGGACTCAGACCTGAACTTAAACAGCCACATCAAAGCAATAACATCAACAGCTTTTTACCAGCTGACAAACATTGCTAAGATTTGAATAATAGTGTGGAAAGCAGACTTAGAGAGACTTATCCATGCATGTGTCTCCAGCAGGTTAGACTACTGTAACGGCCTGCTCACTGGCCTCTCTAAACGAGCTGTTAGACAGCTGCAGTACATCCAGAACGCTGCTGCTCGAGTCCTGACAAGAACCAGGAAATACGACCATATTAGTCCAGTGCTCCGGTCTCTGCACTGGCTTCCTGTCGCTCAGAGAATAGAATTTAAAACAGCTTTGCTTGCGTACAAGTCTTCGTGGTTTGGCACCAAAATAAATCTCTGACATGTTAGAGACATATGAACGATCTTGGGCCCTGAGAACTTCAGGGAGGGGTCTCCTGGTGGTTCCCAGAGTCAACAATAAAACGGTGAGGCTGCATTTCAGTTTCAGGCAGCTAAAATCTGGAACAGTCTTCATGATAATGTGAGACAAGCCTCAACTCTAACAATGTTTAAATCCACGTTGAAAACAGTTCTTTTTACCCGTGCATATGAGAATTTAAAGTATTTTATCTGCACTCTCACTTTTTTTTGTAATTATTTTTTAAGTTGATGTTTTTTCTGTTTATCTGTTTTCTTAATTTCTGCAACTGTGAAGCACTTTGAATTGCCTTGTGTATGAATTGTGCTCTACAAATAAACTTGCCTTGCCTTCCTTTCCTCCCGCTCTACCCTGCTGCTTCTGTCTTGCTCTACTTTTATTTCCCCTCAAGAATCAAAATGGAATCGAATTGTGAAGTTCCTACCAATACCCAGCCCTATTAATTTCTATCCTAAATCTCAGACATGATGGATAAGATTGTGCCACTAAAGGTTAAAACTGACTATTAAAACTAAGTCTCAGTGGAGAAGCGATCCACTGGTATGTAATGAAAAAGGGAGTGCGGGCGCACTGAGAGGAAATGGCGGAGAACTCGAATCCAAGTTTATTATTAGACCTATAAAGAGAGACTGAACAAATATCAATTAACTTTAAAGAGTGCAAGATAATCATTCTTTTCTGAGATTATTCACAAAAACTCCAATAATGCTAGGACATAATTTGCTACGGTGGAGAGACCAACTCCTCCTCCTGTGACAGTGGCCCCTGAACCTCCACCAGGGCCTGTAATGAATTTGCCAGCTTCTTTACTGAAAAGATCTTGAACATCAGAAGATCAATCAGTACATCAGTTCCAACCCCAATACCAACTGTGAGCACAATTAACACCCATGCAGAAAAAATGACTAATTTCCAAATAATCAATCGAGTGACAAATTAAGCTATGCCACCTGCTGCTTGGATATCTTACCAACAAGTTTTCTAAAAAAAGGTCCTCCCAGCCATCAGAGCGGATCTGATCCAAATAGTTAACAGATTCGTCCTATCAGGTGTTTTCCCCAAAGCCTTAAAAACAGCAGTTATCAAACCAATACTAAAGAAGAAGAACCTAGACAGCTTGTTGATGCAAAACTATAGACCAATCCCTAATCTCCCATTTATCTTTAAAATTATTGAAAAAGCTGTGTTCCAACAATTAAATAGCTTCCTAGCAATGAACAACCACTTTGATATTTATCAGTCTCGTTTTCGTAGGTACCACAGTACAGAGACTGCCCTCGTCAAAGTTTTCAATGACATCCATACAAATACTAACCGTGGTAAAACCACAGTACTGGTACTATTAGACCTCAGCGTTGTGTTTGACACCGTTGATCATGATATATTACTGGAACGTCTAGAGAGCTTGGTCTGACTCTCTGGTACGGTACTCGACTGGTTCAAATCCTACCTCAAGAACAGGAATTTCTTTGTGTCGATTAGCCAGTTCTCATCATAAAACACAGAAATCACATGCGGGGTCCCCCAGGGCTCCCTCCTAGGGTCCCTCCTATTTAGCATCTACATGCTCCTACTAAGCCAGATTATAACCCCCAACAATGTTAACTACCACAATTATGCTGATGATACTCCATTTCACAGGTCTAACTAAAAAAAAATCACTCTGACATCTGTAGCTGATACATAATGCTGCTGCTCGATTTCTCACTAGAACCAGGAAAGTAGAACACATCACCCCAGTTCTAACTTCCTAACACTGGCTCCCTGTAGCTCAGAGAATAGTCTTCTAAATACTCCCACTAGTTTATAATCATTAAATGGTTTAGCACCAGAGTACATTAGAGATCTGCTATCATGGTACAAACCATCCAGATCACTCAGGTCCTCCAGCTCTAGTCTACAGACTGTCCCCAGAACCAGAACCAAACATGGAGAAGCAGCTTTTAGTTTATAAGCTGCACACGTTTGGAATAAACTGCTGGATGAATGCAAAGCTTCAGAATCACTTAACTCTTTTAAATCTAAAATAAAACTTGTCCATTTAGACTTGCTTATGAGTAACTGATACGGGTTTTGCGTTCATTCTATTTAAATTATTGGTATTGTCAATCACTGTTTTTAATTTTCATAATTGTATTAACGTTGTTGCCAAATGTTCTAATTGATCCTTGTGTTTCATCAGTTTTTTTCCCCTTTCCTTTCTCGGTTTTAATTTTCACACTTCTGTAATCATGCAAAACACGTTGAATTTCCTAGTGTTGAAAGAGTTCTAAATAAATAAAAGACAAGTAGGCATGCTTTAGTGTAGCTGACCTTCTGCTCTTGGAGTGGCAGGGGATGTCATGTTTCAGACTGTTCTCCTCTATCTGCAGGGTGTGGTTGAAGGAGCCATCCAGCTCCTGGACCGTCACCTTGATGGGCCCCTGCACAGAAAGGTCAAACCAATCTTTACTCTGAGCTCTGCACAGAAACCAGCTGCTTGACGATAAAGTAAGGTCATGTAAGACAGCATAGCCAGTTGGTGGTCTTCCTAATGTGAACATAATGAATCTCTTCATTGTGGCTGGGTAGTGTGCGTCTGTTCTGCAGACAATGCAGTTCTGCTGCTCACCACATATTTCTGTGTTCCAGAGGACGTGTAGTCCTGGCGGATCTCCAGCTCCAGCACATTCCTTTTCCTGTTGAAAGCAAAGCTGCCAAAGAATTTCACAACCCCGCTCTGATCTCTGCACATCATCAGTTAAGACTCAACACGTGTACAAGCACCAACTCAGAGAATTCGGGGAACTCATTCTAACATGAAAAAAGTATTATTTTGCTAGAAGTTGAGGGGTGATTTAACAAGAGTTGGTTTGCTTTGTGTTCAACAAGAAATCCTTGTCTTGTCGGAGGAAACATCTCTCGATATTAGAGTTTGTTGGGTTTAAAAGCAGCTGGACCCCCAGCATGATTAGGATACACCCACTGTTTGATCAGAGGACCGATGTCTTTGCCAGAGACGTTGGAGATGGATTTGAGAAAGGCGTGAGTGGACAGAAGCATCTGGCTCCACATGTGGCTCTGGTACTTCTGTGATGAAGCGGTGCTGGCCAGGCTGAGGAGTTTGTTAAACACCTACACCAGGAGAAAACACAGTTACAAAGGTAAACTACAAGCTTGGAGTTTAAAGTCCAGATGGTTTCCGACCTGTAGCATGAACTCCATGCTGATCCGGTTTTCTATCAGCCTCATAACCAGGTGAGCCTTACACTGGAACATCTTGAAGTACTCCCAGGACAGGGTGTGGGCGTGCTTGATGGAGAAGTGGAGGTGGGGAGTGGGGCTGAACACAGAGAGAAGCCGGGTCAATGTTTCAGCTAGCTGGGATACTACAGCTGGGCCCCATGACAGGAACCTTTTCAGGAACTCAGCTCGTTTTCTCCCTTGTGTTTCCATAGCAACACCCATCAGAAGTTGGACTATATTTTATCTTAGTCATCTTCTTACCTGCAGCTCAGACGTTCTGGTTACTTTAAATGATACCAGAGGAATTTTAAAGCCAGCTACCCATGATGAACACACTAATAAATTCCTACAACCTGAAAGTGGTCATTTTTAATTAAATAAAGTACAGACTTCCGCTTTCACCGTCTCCAGACACACAGAGAAACACTCTTTTCATAGGTTTTTTTTTTTTAGCAATTTCAATTTCTGAGACAGAGATAATAACTTTCATAGAGATCATAACTGTATAGGACTGCGGATAATGAGCCTATACTAAATCTAAACCGAGCAAAAGGGCAGCAGGGTGATGCTATTACAATATAATAGAACCAAACAACTATTTATTGTCCCACAAGGGGAAATTCAGTTGTAACAGCAGTAAGCAAAGCATCAGGAAATACAAACATCAACACTTAGAAGTGGGTTATCACAACTATTCAAATTTAATTATTAAAGATTTTTACTCAAGTTACTCGTAATTAGATCTTTACTGGATTAATGGATGGATGGATTTTATTTAGTGGTGATTTTAATTCAGTTTCAGACTTTTAAAGTATGGCTAAGGATCTTCTTCCGGGTGAATCATCTAGACCAGGGGTACTCAAATTCAAGTATTTAAGGGCCACATAAATATTTCCGACCAGTCACATTTCCGTATGTTATCTTTTTTCAATAAATTCTATTTAAATTCCGTTTATCTACATAGCACCAATTCACAACACATTATATCAAGGCAGTTTAAGGTCATCAGAATCAGAATCAGCGTTAATGGCCAAGTATGACCCATACAAGTGTGACGCATACAAGGAATTTACAGATACAGTACAACCTGTCCAAGATCATTACAAACAACAACAACAAACAGATCAAGGTCACTGTTGGGCATACAGCCACCGAGCGGCGCTCCCGTTTATGAAACATAGAGAAATACACATCTGGGTAGGGGAGGGTTCCACGGTGAGGGGAAAAAACGCTCAACTGTGTCGTGGGTCCGTACAGCACTCACAACGCAGGTAATAGAAAAAACCACACCAACAAACATTTAAGCACATATTCAGACATTAACAATGACACATCAGGAAGGATGGGCAGGTATGAGCTCCAGTCCACAGGTTAACGCACTGCCATCGAGGTGCGCTGTTATCCAGCTTCCTGTTGCAGGAGAGAGAATTGAGGATACAGCGAGACGGTGTGTGTGAATGTGATTGTGTGTGTAACCATGTCAGTGTGTGCGTCAGTAGATGCAGGTGTACGGGGGAGAGGAGACTCTGTTGACATTCTTCTCAGGGACATTTGATTAGGACCAGGTTGAAGGTCTTCATGGGAGCCAAAATATAAATTATTTGGATTGCAGGGAGAGATCAAATATTCCTCTCTGTCCCTTCAGTCTGTCAGTGGTTTCTTTTATAGTCTAATTCAGCCAAATTGTAGTTCAAATTAAAGTTCCAAATCCAAATTAATTCCCAGATTAATAGTTCCAAATCCAATTAATTTCCAGTTGCCCCAATCCGCACCGACAGTTTCTCCAAGTCCGATGACAAATTGCGGATGAGTCCCAGAGCGCCGGCCAGATCGCCTCTTACAGCGTCTGTTCTGCGTCCCAGCTCCCCCAGCATTTGGTTCTGAGTCCCATCAGTACGAATCAACGCATCCAGCTGTTCCTTCAGCCGTCCAATCGCTTCCAGAACAGTGACCAATCTCGACCGTGTTTCAGATCTTTGTTGCTCCATTTTTCGGTAATTCCAGTAACTGCCCATTCCAATCAGCAGAAACCCGATCACCATGATTGACACCCCGGTTGACCCTTACCGGTGCTTCGTAGAGTTGAGTAGATTTTATCAATAGCATTCAGAGACCAGCTGACCATATCCATCGTCGCTTATTCAGTTTGCTTTCGGAGAAAATTGCCAAAAGATACTCCAGATAGAGGCACAGGAGACAGAGAGCTGTGGGATAAGACACAGGAGGAGGAGGAGGGAGGGAAAAAAGCGACCGTCCTCGCTGAGAGCTGAGCAGATAAGCCTCACTTCACTTAAATCATGCATTTTCTTAAATTTTTTCTATGTAATCAATACGCCTTTATAAAAATCACTTGAACAAAGCTTGTCTGTGTCAACGAAAACGGCAACAACATTGCGTCATTTCCTGTTTGCAGCTTCATAGGGTGACTTCATTGCATTTGTGGTGAGATGGCGTTTTCCCCCGCTCTCTACTCTGGGCATGCAGGTGTGGCACTACCCTGATTGCTGAGCGCAGTTGACCGCTATACGAAGGCAGATAGCACATTTCTCAGACTGGATGGAAGGAGAATACATGCAAATGGACCTTTCTATTCGTCTTTAAGCTGTCTATTTACATTGTCCACTTTTCTTTTAGCAGCAAATTTAGAACAAAGCCTTTTTTAACCCATCAGCATAACACGCAGCTCAAATGTGAAAGTAAAACCTCTCACTCACGCTGTGCCGCAGTGATGTGCGAGTGACAGTCACAGCGTGTTGATAGTACAGAAAGGACTGAACCGCTGCTCTGATACTGAGCTGACACACGGGCATTGCATGGTTCTCTGTTATTTTTTTAAAATTCTATTGTATTATTTAAATTTGGCGCATAAAATAACGCCCTGGCTCAGCATGAAAACGTGAAAAATGATAAAAGAACAGTGGCTTCAGGGCCAGTCATAGGTGGTTCAGGGGCTGGACCCCGTCTCAGGGGCACCTATAGGGAGCAGCCGGTCTAGACCCTCCTAAATCTCAAACATTCTGGATAGTTTTCACTTTCTGAGCAAGCGCACTCTCAGGTGTTTGTGTGTAGCACGCTATTTCATCATCCATTAATTTTACCTGGCAGTTTTCACAGGGTCGCAAGAGAAAAAATTTCTTCACAGCATATAAGGAGAAGAGAAAGGCTTTGGATAAAGTCTGCCGGGATTCCTTAGATAGAAAACTTTTAGACTGATGGGAATGTCTGGATGATTGAATCAAAATGACTTTTCTTGTAATGTGTATTGAGATGATGTGTTGTGAAGTGTTGGGGTAGTTACTGAAAAAAAATAATCCATTATATATTACTCATTTAATTTTTGGAAAGTAACTTAGTTACATTACCAGTTACCCTCCTTTTGCATCATTCTAAAACATCGTACCTGAAATGCAGGGTCTTGTAAATTTTAGGTTTGAAGTCAAACATCAAGTTACCCTACGCTATTTACAGGTTGAAATGGCTAGCATATCCTCCAAGATGAAAGATGCCACAAGTCTATGTAATTCTGCTTTCGTTGTTAGTGTTCCCTTGGGTTCCTGGAAATCGAGCAGACAATGCTTGGGTGTTGGTGCAATGCCATGTTCAGAAATCAGCACTTCACTTTTGCTACGAGGGGGTTTTTCCAACTAGCTTGGTACTACCATGCTGTCTTTCCAGATGCTTTGTCAAGTTTGATTTTGAATTTGCAGCGGTGGAGAGATACTTTAAACCAGGGCAAAGTTTACACTTAACACTGATATTCTTATCCCTTCGTGCAAAAAAATTCAAAGTAGTGGCCATATTTCCATGCATCTAGGGATGTTTTTGTTAGAGCCAGCGCCGTCAATGGCACTGGTTAGAGCCACGGCTCTGCTGCTGTCACTGTGCTCCTCCATCTGCAACTGCATCTTGTACATGATTCGGGACACACTGTTAACGTAGTGCAGGAAATGCTTGGTTTGAGGCTCCATGCAGAATAGATTTAGTCATTTAACAGTATCTCCAGGATTTTGCAGGAGGTTTTCGTGATTGTTCCGGCCTAAAATGCCTAATGTTGCAGCAGCTTTTGTGAAAAGTTGCAACAAAGTTGCAATGTTCTGATCTGTGACTTACTTTTATGTTTTGTCAATCACTTGAAAATTATTTGAAAAGCAAGCTGTTTTAGAACATACAGTGGGGCAAAAAAGTATTAGTCAGCCACCGATTGTGCAAGTTCTCCCACTTAAAATAATGATAGAGGTCAGTAATTTTCATCATAGGTACACTTCAATTGTGAGAGACAGAATTTGAAAAAAAATCCAGGAATTCACATTGTAGGATTTTTAAAGAATTTATTTGTAAATTATGTTGGAAAATAAGTATTTGGTCACTTCAAACAAGGAAGATCTCTGGCTCTCACAGACCTGTAACTTCTTCTTTAAGAAGCTCTTCTGTCCTCCACTCGTTACCTGTATTAATGGCACCTGTTTGAACTCGTTACCTGACCTGCAGAGAGAGCTGGGACCAAAGTAACAAAGGTTACCATCAGTAACACACTACAACAGGGAATAAAATCCTGCAGTGCCAGACGTGTCCCCCTGCTTAAGCCAGTGCATGTCCAGGCCCGTCTGAAGTTTGCCAGAGAGCACATGGATGATACAGCAGAGGATTGGGAGAATGTCATGTGGTCAGATGAAACCAAAGTAGAACTTTTTGGTATAAACTCAACTCGTCGTGTTTGGAGGAAGAATAATACTGAGTTGCATCCCAAGAACACCATACCTACTGTGAAGCATTGGGGTGGAAACATCATGCTTTGGGGCTGTTTTTCTGCTAAGGGGACAGGACGACTGATCCGTGTTAAGGAAAGAATGAATGGAGCCATGTATCGTGAGAGTTTGAGCCAAAACCTCCTTCCATCAGTGAGAGCTTTGAAGATGAAACGTGGCTGGGTCTTCCAACATGACAATGATCCCAAACACACAGCCCGGGCAACGAAGGAGTGGCTCCGTAAGAAGCATTTGAAAGTCCTGGAGTGGCCTAGCCAGTCTCCAGACCTCAACCCCATAGAAAATCTGTGGAGGGAGTTGAAAGTCCGTGTTGCTCGGCGACAGCCCCAAAACATCACTGCTCTCGAGAAGATCTGCATGGAGGAATGGGCCAAAATACCAGCTACTGTGTGTGCAAACCTGGTAAAGACCTATAGTAATCGATTGACCTCTGTTATTGCAAATAAAGGTTATATTACAAAGTATTGAGTTGAATTTTTATTATTGACCAAATACTTATTTTCCACCACAATTTACAAATAAATTCTTTAAAAATCTTACAATGTGAATTCCTGGATTTTTTTTCCACATTCTGTCTCTCACAGTTGATGTGTACCTATGATGAAAATTACTGACCTCTGTCATCATTTTAAGTGGGAGAACTTGCACAATCGGTGGCTGACTAAATACTTTTTTGCCCCACTGTATTTTACGGCTGGGCAGTATTAGTCTGACACAGCCATTCTCAAGTCTAATCAGAATGTGACTCTGATACTGCTCCATTGGGCTCTGATTATGGGGCGTGTTTTAACCCAAGAAGGAAAAAAATGCCTCTGCACTTAATTGGATAGACTTATAACCAATCAGAGCAACGAAAGTGTGTGACGTTGCTCTGCATAGCAACGGACGTTATCTGTTCCTCTTTTAAAATTAATGCGCAGTCGATATCTTGTAGAACAGACTCGATGGCAGAATCTACACATCTCAGTTCTCCTGCGGCAGCAATCGTTGTTGTAAACAAATTCAGCCCAGGAGCTCTTTGGTGACGTGGTTGATTACGTTACTGTTGTTCACCTGTCAATCATCGTAAGCCCGATTTGACTGGTCTGAACAGATCTTGTTCGGGCATAACTGCTCCTCAACGGGGGAATGCCAGACTGAACTTCCAGACCATGTTGTGGGCGGGAATAAGTTCGGCTGGTACCCAGGCTAGGGTAGTATATCAAAAATTTTTCCGATACTGAAATTTATTACTGTTACCAGTGTCATTTATCCTGTTTCAATAAATTTGGTATGTGAAAAAAATGAAAAGGTGTGTTTTAGTTTAGTGGAGCTCCTGCCCCTTTAAAAAATTAGCGTTGCCTTGAGTCACGTCACTACGTACTGTCATGTAACAGCTAGAGGGAAGCAGCGCAGCTAACGGAGCTACTGTATAGCCCTATTGTTTAGACTCACCTAAAGACTATTTTTCAGAAAAATTTGACTAGTGACAAATGAAATTACTTTTTATTGTGTTATTGGATACTTAGACTCTAATGTGCAGCATGTATGTTTGTTACTGCAGCAACAGAGCTGCTGCCGAACCAGAGCGTTTATAGCCACACAGCTCCGACCGCCCAGGTCTTGCTCAGGCGGAGCAAATACTAACCCTGCTGAGTTGTTGTGTTATTGATCTAGCGCTTGAAGCTGACGCCGCCTGTTCCCATGTAAAATATTTTCTGTCTAAAATGATTGACTGCACACTAATATTACAGATTTCACTCAGCCCCCGTCACTTCTTCACCTCATCTGGTCTGTTTGATCACTTCTCTAGAAGTCTATTTGAACTACTCCTGACAAGTGAACGCTGGCTTAACTTACTGCGGCTGCTCGCTTGGAAAACTTTGAACTGTCATCTAATTTGGTATGGATTTCTGAGCTTAAAATGCAGCTGAAATTGTTTTTATGGTTTTTATGCGTCTGGTTCCTCCTGCTACCTGTACACCTGCCAGTGACAGGTTTATACCAGTACACAATTAATTAACTGATCTGGCTCCGACACCATTTGCCAGCTGTACTCCATCTCCACCTGGACATCATTTACCATCCCAGGTGGATATACAACCACGTCAGAATTTCAACTCTCACAGCTCTAAATTCCTTCTGGTCCAGCCCCCGACGTCCACGCTCCATCAGCCATGCTGTCAAGCACAGCGTTTTAGCCTGCCTATGCCGGTCGGCTAAAACTTCCAGCTCTGACAACAATCCTCTGAAGTGTGCTCTTCTCAACATTCGCTCTTTGTCAAACAAGGGGAAATATCATCTGGGATCTCAATACTAACCGTGAGTTAGATTTTATTTGTTTAACCGAGACCTGGCAACAACCAAAAGACTTTTCGCTGCTCAATGAAATTGTTCCTCCTGGATTTGTTTACAAATTGGAACCCTGTGGCACTGGTTGGGAAAGTGGTCTAGCAATGTTTTACAGTGAGAACTGGAAAGACTCGGCAGTATCCACACCTGTCATCAGCTTGTTTGAGCATATGGTCTACGTACTCTCTGGTCCAATTCCAACCATCATCGCCACTGTTTACTGCCCACCCAAACCTAACCGTAACTTTTTCAGATGACTTTAATGTTTTTCTCACTCGTTTATCAACTTTATCATCAAATATAATATTGCTGGATGATTTCAATGTCCATATGGACAATCTGCCTCTCACCAAAGTCTTTCAATTCAATTCAATGATACTTTATTGATCCCCAACGGGAAATTCAGTTTACAGTACAACCTTTCCAAGTCATTACAAACAACAAACAAACAAACAGATCCAGGTCACTGAAGGGCTTGCAGCCGAAAGGGCTCCCATATATGCAGACATAGAGATACATTTCAGGGGAGGGAGGGTTCCACGGTGAGGGGAAAAAGCGCTCAACTATGTTTTGATTCCGTACTCAGACTCACAACACAGGTAATGGAAAAAACCGAACCTAAACATTGAAGCACATATTCATACATTCACAATGATACATGAGAAAGGTTAGGCGGGGTCGGGAACTCCAGTCCACAGGTAAAGTGTGAAGTACATGCGCACAATTTAAAAAACATTAACGCTGCCACTCTAAATACAACTATAGCAATGTCATCATGTTATTCTTCATTACTAAAATCTACAATATCCATTTGCACCTTGAATCCGTTCCCTACCATCTCCACATTTTTGCTGACTTTCATCAACCCCCACACCACACACACACTTCTTTGCACCTTCCCTCTCTCTCAGAACTCACGATCTCATCCAGAACTCCAAACTGTCCACATGTCAACTCGACCCTCTACCTACACATCTTGTCAAATCCCACCTCCACTCTGCTCCCCATCATCTCTGCCATCATTCACTCCTCTCTCACCACTGGAACTGTCCCCACATCCTTCAAAACTGCTGTCATTACACCTATACTGAAAAAGCCTGGCGCTCACCCCTCCAATTTCAACAATTTCCATCTTATATCCAATCTACCTTATATTTCAAACATTCTTGAAAAAATATTTGCTACCCAAATCCATTCTCAATAATCTTTATGAATAGTTCCAGTCCTGGGGCCCCTTCTCTTTATCATCTACCTTCTTCCCCTTGGCAATATTCTCCATAAATTCAATGTTAATTTCCTCTGCTACGCAGAGGACACCCAGGTCTACTTCACAGCATAGCCCTCCACCACTCTCCAACGCACTACCCTCACCGATTCCATTGCTGAAATAAAATCTCCTCCCCTATTCAGTCCCGTATCCAGTTCAAAGTCCTCTTGCTGACATTCAAAGCCATCTACAACCTTACCTTATCTATCTGACCTCCCACTGTTCCCACTTAATCCCGCTGTCAGATCCTACTCCACATAACACCTGTCTGTCCCACCTGCCCGCCTCACCACAATGGGGAGCAGAGCATTCAGCCCCTCGCCTCTGGAACTCCATTTCACCTCTTCTCAGAAACATGGACTCATTCTTCATTTCGAAATCAGGAATCAAAACCTATCTGTTAAAACAAGCCTATTCATTGTAACATCCATTCATCTGTGATTTTAAACTATTTTATCTATTTATTGTATTATTTTATCATTTTATGTGTTTAACTGTAGGTATGTCTGTACGGTGACCTTGAGTGTCAGAAAGGCGCCTTTAAAATAAAATGTATTATTATTACTATAATTATTATTATGAGTTTAAACTGGAAAATACAGAAATGAGTGGGAATCAAACAATGAATTAAAGGCTGTTTGAAGCCATTTAATAACAAGAAGCCATCACATTTTAAAGAACAATATGTAAATTTGACCACTACAGGACATTGAATACTGAAAAGGACGAGGGGCGTGATGTGGTCATTATTATCGTCCACTTACCGTTATCGTGGTGAAATGCTCAATATACCGTGATATTAATTTTAGCTCGTATATCTAGCTCATATATATATATATATATATATATATATATATATGATTATTCATTTGTACCATTATTAACAGAGTTAAGAGTATACAGTTGGCCAAAAGAGAATTACATAAATATTGGAAATTGGAAAAGTTGCTGCTTAAGTTTTTAAAATAGCAATTTGAATATACTCCAGAATGTTATGAACAGCGATCAGATTAATTACATGGTCCTTCTTTGCCATAGAAATTCCACTGCATTTCATTCCTGTCATTAAAGGACCTGCTGAGATCATTTTGGTAATCGTCTTGTTAACTCAGGTGAGAATGGTGACGAGCACAAGGCTGTAGACCATTATGTCAGGCTGATTGGGTTAGAATGGCAGACTTGACATGTTAAAAGGAGGGTGATGCTTGATATCACTGTTCTTCCATTGTTAACCATGGTGACCTGCAAAGAACGGGTGCAGCCATCATTGCGTTGCATAAAAATGGCTTCACGGGAAAGGATATTGTGGCTACTAAGATTGCACCTAAATCAACAATTTATAGAATTATCAAGAACTTCAAGGAAAGAGGCTCAATTCTGGTTAAGAAGGCTTTAGGGCGCCCAAGAAAGTCCAGCAAGCTCCAGGATTCAGAGGATTCAGCTGCAGGATCAGAGTGCCACCAGTGCAGAGCTTGCTCAGGAATGGCAGCAGGCAGGTGTGAGCGCATCTGCACGCACAGTGAGGTGAAGACTTTTGGAAGATGGCCTGGTGTCAAGAAGTGCAGCAAAGAAGCCACTTCTCTCCAAAAAAAACCCATCAGGGACAGATTGATGTTCTGCAGAAAGTATGGTGAAAGGACTGCTGAGGACTGGGGCAAAGTCAGATTCTCCCATGATGCATCATTCTGATTGTTTGGGGCATCTGGAAAAAGTCTTGTCTGGAGAAGAAAAGGTGAGCTCTACCATCAGTCCTGTGTCATGCCAACAGTAAAGCATCCTGAGAACATTCATGTGTGGGGTTGCTTCTCATCCAAGGGAGTGGGCTCACTTACAATTAACCCAAAAACACGAATGAATATGAATAAAGAAAGGTACCAAAACACCCTCCATCAGCAACTTCTTCCAACAATCCAACAACAGAACCTTGAAATTTTGGGTCCATGGCCTGGAAACTCCCCAGATCTTAATCCCATTGAGAACTTGTGGTCGATCCTCAAGAGGCGGGAGGACAAACGAAAACCCACTAATTCTGACAAACTCCAAGACGTGATTATGAAAGAATGAGTTGCTATCAGTCATGATTTGGCCCAGAAGTTGATTGAGAGCATGCCTAGTCGAATGGCAGAGGTCCTGAAAAAGAAGGGCCAACACTGCAAATACTGACTCTTTGCATAAATGTCATGTAATTGTTGATAAAAGCCTTTGAAACGTATGAAGTGCTTGTAATTATGTTTCAGTCACTTACATGTATTCTCTTCTGGTGCTGTGTTTATATCTTTACATTCTTTTTTGGTCATATTTTTCAGTGTGTTTAGTTTTCTCTATTCGCTATTACGTTTTCTTGTCTATTATGTCACAGCGTTTGTTGTTGAACTGACAAATAAGGTTATGGACCAATTTCGTGAAGCCGCCATTTTTTCTCCCCCACAGCGATTTTGTAGTCCATGGTCGGTCATGTCGAAATTACAAGAAAGCAAGTCAAAATGTTCAATTATTGGGTGTATTAACCCACACAAATCCCTACATCAACCCCCAGCATCAGAGCCTATGAGAAGTGCCTGGTTAAATTTTATTTTTAGTGGAAATATACCGACATCCGTGGGGAAAGTTCTCCTCGTTTGCGCGAAGCATTTTGAGGACGAGTGCTTCAGCAACCTCGGTCTGTATCAGGAGGGATTTGCCAAAAAGACTTCGTCTGATTGAGGGGTCAGTTCCTTCTCTCCACGGAAACGACGGACAAAGCAAAGCGGTAAGCTTCAAATAACACTAAAATGACAGTAAACTTTATTTTAGACATGAATGTTGTGTGTTGATATTTCGTACGGGCGATTGTTTGGATAGTTGTAGCATTGTACATTCTGCCTTTATCGCTTCGCAATAAAAAGTTTATCTGCCGGTAGTAATCGAATCGCTGCTATCAGACTACAAAAATGTCCAAACGGGGTGGAGCGGAATGCTCTGTAACCTGGAGTGGGCGGGGCATGAGATGTTTCGCTTACATTTAAAGGGACCGCTCGAAAATGAGTTACTCTAAAGATGCTCCTCAGAACGGTATAAGGAGGGTCTGTGGGGCTACAATAACATGGAATTCAGACCAAACCACTGTGGTTCTACTTTACATAGACCACAAGTGAATGATTTACATGTGACAAGGAAGGAATTAAAAGCATGATATATCTCCTTTAAATGTAATTTTAACTGCTTTTATTTTGGTGCAACAGTCCAAGACCCACCCTGGCCCCTTTTAAGCCTCTTTTTATTAACCTCCTGTATATGCCTCTGCTCAGGAGCACTAAACATTTAGCAGTAGTCACTCAATCATTCTAAAAACTTAGGCCATGTCCACACGTAGCCGGGTTTTTTTTTTAAACGAAGATTTTCCTCTGCTCCTTGAAAAAAAAATCTCCATCCACACGTAACCGGATAAATGCGTTTTTCAGCACATTCATAGACGTGGCAAACCTGTAGGGGGCAGTAGTTCTCCCCAGTCCTATCCGCCAAGAGAAACTTTATATCCTCTCTTCAGCGCGCAGCAGTTATACAGCTTATAAAAGCAAACAAACAAGACGCGTTTTAACAATGGATGATACCAACACAGCTCTGAGGAAATAAATGCTGTTTTCGAGAGTAAACACAGGTCGCACATGTGGTGTTGGATCATTTTTTGTCGCGGAAAGTGGCGTTACGGCTCTTAAAACTCCGTTTTCACCGTCCACACGCAGATACCGAAAACGGAGAAAACGCAAATCTCCACTTTGGCCGGAGTTTTTAAAAAGCTTCGTTTTTGGTGCCGAAAACCTCCGGCTACGTGTGGATAACAGGCCAAACCGTAGAAAAATATCTCCGTTTTGGGAGATACCCGGCTACGTGTGGACAGGGTCTTAGAGCGCCATGGTCCGCTGGCGAAGTTACCATTGCCGAAATTAAAGGAAACTAAACTTAAGGTCAGTCAAAACGGTTTTAATCCCGTAACTCAGCGGCTGTAAAAATATGTGAAACTAGATGTCCTGTAATTCACATTAAGACGTCAGTTCTCCCGAAAACTTGCCCATAGCTGCTGCTGTCTGTGTTTCACTAATTACAGCAGACTGTTTTCTCATGGAATTTACACAAATCATGTAGGTGACCTATTTTGGATTTAAAATGACCTTCCTTGGTAAAATGCAAATGTAATATTTTATTCTCCACCCTGCTCTTACATAAGAAACAGGGATTGTACATGATATGCAACGCCGTCAGATATAAAATAATTACAGGGAGAGTACTCATTGGTCAGAGGGGCAGTAAAGTTACGATAATTGGATAAAATTGCAAGACGTGCAGAATTTGCGGGGATTGGCTGAATGTGCGTTAATAATTGCAATTGCAACATTGCGAATTCCTGGAGGGACTAATTTAGGTAATACCATATTTTCAAAAGTAATTGTAATGTCATTACAGTTTTCGCACCATTAAAGCCTTACACTACTATGTTAGAAAAACAGTAATGCCATTACAGTAACTAGTTACTTTGAAGTGTTACAACCAATATTGGTTGTGAATAGGTGCTACATAAATAAACTGAATTGAACAGAAAATTTCATTGAAATATTAAACTCAAGTTTCAACTTTCTAGGTTTGATCCAAGACAAAAATTTAGGACTGGACCATATAGAAAAAGAGTAATCGATAAAAGGAATTGTCATCTTGATCAATATCGATAATTATCGATAACCATCACAGAATGCAGAAAAGGTATTTTAAGTGACTCACTGGTCATTTTGTTATTCTTCGATGAACTCATTTTAACTGAGAATTTATTTAAATCATTTTCAAACAGTATTTTTTTATCGTAACCAAGTGTGTAAGACAGAAACAAATCAAGAGACCATAGTAACATCAGTAAATACAAAGAAAAGTTATGTTATTGACCATTACATATTTTTAATTGTTAGTAATTTAAGTTAAAGGCTTATTTTGACGTTTTTTTTATCATTTAAACATTTTATGATAGTTTATAACATTATTGACTGAAACCTTTGGTTTAGTTTGTTTATAAAGCTTATTCAAATACAGTTCAGCTGCTAAAGTTAAACAGCTTCTCACCTATACCAGAGAGTAGACGGAGCCCAGAACACTGAAGCCCAGTGCAGTCACTGAGAGCTGAAGCCAGCAGGTCTTTCCATCCCCAGTTGTGTTTTTTGCTTCTGGGGACCGGATGGAGAACTGTCGGGCATTTTAAAAGGTGTAGGTGTTGTTAGCAGGACGACCCGGGTAATTTTCCTGTGTCTCTCTGTAACAGTGATTCGTAGCAAGCCGTGGTAGTGGAGTCCTGTTTAAGACTACTGATCGTAGTAATTTATTCGGTTTATCACTACTGCAATTTAATGTTTTAGTGTGTTGAGGATCCGTTCAAAACGGGACACCACATTTACCTGAACTACTGAAACATGTTTCTGGGACAACTTCCTCCTTGCTACGACATCTGACCGAGGTGAAGTTAATTTTACGTTGATGGTTCGCTTAGGGAGCATCAACAAAATCTGTTGCAGCTCAAGTTTTTGGTTATTTTTCATGGTTTGAAGGAGAGAGTGATGGCTGAGAGAGCTGCCTGACTCTGTGTTAATGATTCATTCAGAGTAGGTGGTGACTATTGTATTGAGCTACCTGATAGTCTATAGAAAAAAAAATTAGGTGGAAACGTCTTTTTTATTGACCCCATTTTTTTCTATCGCACCACACGTCGATCGATTAATGGATATTGCTATAGAATCGTCCGGCCCTACCAAAAAATTTAAAATATGAAAAACAAGACCTTTTTCTAATATCCAATTTCAAAACAGATAACAACGGGTTGGGGAGGTTAGGTTTAGGAGTTATGTTTAGTTAGTAAAGTCTGGTGCCTTTAGTCTCTTTAAGAACGGTATAAGGTGGAAGTTATACAGTTTTTTAATTCAACAATAGTATCAGATCTGTATCGGGTATCGACAGATACACAAAATCCATCGGTATCGGGACTGAAAAAGTCGGATCAGTGCACCCCTAACTGGGTAAATAGATTGAACTTTTACCGCACTGTTCTAAACATGCTGATCACTCAAACCCCTTTACACTCACAAATGCACACATATTTATAAATTGATAGACAGATTGGTTGGCAACATGTCACCAGAAAGATGCCAAAAACTGTTTATTCTAGGTCTACTGAACACTATTAATATTAAAAGGAAAAATATAACTTTTACACAACAGAAATAGAAATGGCACTGTTTGTGCCAAACTGGACACCTCGCCTGATATGCCTGTACTAAAACCTCTTTAGTTTTGTCATGTTTCACATAATCAGTTTCAACTTTTGCAGAGATAATGTCCTCATGTTGTATTTATATTTTATTGAGTAATCACTGTCATTCAAGCAATATCCATAGATTTTTCAATATAGAACTATGTTTTTTTTTAGGCGGAGCAAAAAAGAAATACATTTCTGCTGTGTTCCATCTTCAATTTCTCCTAACCAGTAACAGATAACATGCATAATGACACATCTATCAATTCTACTTAATGTTACCTTTACTATGACACCAAAATGGTTCAACTACTCTTTTTGGTTGCTGAAATACAACCATTTTATGTGGGATAAGCAATTTTCGAGAGCTAGGCTTCAAAACAGGCCTAGGGCTTAAGGGGTTAACTGATCCAACAGGGTCAAAACAAATTCTTACTTTTCTTTTTCTTTTCCCCCACTGAAGGTGGGGTGCAGCAGAACACCTCCCATCTTTAGTTCATACTCCACAATCCTGTCCAGCTCCTAACAAACCAAGAAAAATACATTTATATTTAATATATACATATATTCTGATCAAAATTTTATTTCTTTCAAAGTTCTACTTTCTGAATTCAGCAGGATTATATTATGCTCACTTTAGCTTATGTGCAGAAAAAGGATCAGGAGGATCTCACTGAACAGAGAGATCAGTCAGAAAAATATAAATTTTATTTATATCAATCAACAATACATAAGATACAACTTCTAGTCTAAGGCAGGTCTTGAAGGTTTTGAAATTTTGAGTATGCATTACTCACACTACAAGCCTCTGTTGAAATTTTAAGAAAGACAATACATTTCTTCTCTCAGAAAAAGATTATAGCAGCAGTAATTAGGCTAGAAAAACTGAAATCCAATTCAACTAGAACACTGTTGGAATAATGTCCTCTGGACAGACCAGACAAAAACATACAAGTTTGGCCATAGCAGAGAACATATTAAAAGTGGTTAAGACAAGCCACCCCATGTTCAGAGGCTTTAGCACTCTAAGTGGCTGTCCTGGTTTGACTTTTTCTAATATCCAATTTCAAAACAGTGTCCCGGCTGTGGACATTTGCAAATGTCTCTCCCACACTTCTCTCCCCCTTTCTGAACTGTCCATGGTAAATAAAAGCTACCGTGGCCACAAAACCTTTAAAAAAAATCTTAATCAAGGCAGTAAAAGGATCTGTATGTCTGTAGTATGTAGTGTGTCTGCTGATAAACTTTTGATTCATAAGGTGATTTTCTTTCCTTTTTCCTTGGCTAAAATCAGAGCAGCTACCTCTTTAATCCAGTGGCGGTATTCATTGACTCCAAAGGTCTTCTTCAGGTAGAGGCCATAAATGTAGCCAGAAATGCCCTTCAACACCCACTCATCAGCCCTGCAGGAGAAAAAACACCAATGTGAGACTTTTCAACATGTCAAAGAGCTTTTTTCTAAAAGCTCAGTGTTTTTAATGTTCTGAAAAATTGTAATAGCCATGCCTTCACCAGAGGAGCTGACTTTTCTGAGAACATGAACGCTGCTGTTTTTTATGTGACAAAGCTGAAGTAAGCACAGGTCATCCACACTTTGGGGAAAGAAAAGGTATGCATTTGTTTTTCTGTATCAAACCTTGGCTAGTTTATGCAAACAGAGACACAAAGTAACCATTTTCTTTGAGGTGAATACTTGGGGACCAGGTACGTGTGTGTTGAGTGGGTAGGGCAGCTGCACCTTTTCTCCATCACTCTTTAAATACCCATTTTTGAAAATTAATTTGCTTAAGTTTTTGTTCGTGTGGAGGCCTGTCTGTGCCCCTCAAAATCAACATTTATCTATCAATTGCCAATATGATCTGGCTGCCATCAGTCACATGAACCAATGCTCATTGTGCCTCTGCCTTCGACTCCCCAGCTTTGTGACTGATGCTGCTGGTAAAAAGGGTGTACACCATAACAGCTACAGTGGTTTAGATTGCTTATATACGGTCTTCCTAAGTCGTCTTATGGAAACTGACAGAAGGAGAATTGGGCTCATCCACAATCCGATTATGGCCAAGAAAAAATTGGATATATGGCTATATACTTTCCCCACTCGCCCTCCGCGGGCCATTCCCTATCCCAGTGCTTCTCTCAAATGGGGCCAAATCAGAGTGGTGGCCAGCGGGGCGCCCGATCACCCCCTCGCGCCTCCGGGGAGCCAAGGCTTTTATTCATACTTTAATTGTGATTAGGCCTCCAGTAGCTAGGTGGCAGCAGTGCTCAAACTTATCAACAGGCTACCTGTTCAGCCCAGCAGAAGAAGTCTACACAGACAGAGCTGAGAGACGAGGCAGTTCTCTAATCCACGCTGCGGGAACGGGAGATGGAATCGCAGAATTTAACAAAAAAAAATGGACTACACAATTAAACGCTGTTCCTGTAGTGATCTGGCGGCTCCCGCTCCTGTAAGGCTGTCTGTTTGCTGTTGCCAGGAGGTCATCCCACCTCTCCGTGCAGAAAGACTAAACCTGCCCGC
This sequence comes from Apricaphanius iberus, assembly GCA_028564705.1. Lineage (NCBI taxonomy): Eukaryota > Metazoa > Chordata > Actinopteri > Cyprinodontiformes > Aphaniidae > Apricaphanius > Apricaphanius iberus. The sequence continues at coordinate 212,029 of JAPXFQ010000347.1, forward strand.
CATAGCGAGAAAACTCACAGAAACACCAACGCTCCCCATCCCCGAAGAAAAAAAAGACAAGTTCACACTTAGCGTGAGGGTCAGAGATATTTATGAATCGTGAGAACATCGTTCTATAGGTTCTGTAAGCTCAAGGTGACGACCAGTGATAGCAAGGTTCGTTTAGAAACAAGAAGAAGAAACTACAGCTATGTCAGGGAAAAACGCAAACAAAAGCGCTGCAGAAGGACCGTTAAACATAAAACCACTGACGTACATTTATTTCACTGGAGTCTGGGAAGGACTAGGAAATAGAAATGAACCCAGGTTTAGATAAATATGGAAGTAAAATGAATATTTACTGTTTCCAGGTCTCTATGAGACTTGATCAGGTGATAGATCTTATTAATAGGGTCTATGAAAAATATGAGATCATTCGTTTTGCACATAGGATGTTTTAATTCTTTAAAAATGACAGGAAAATATTTGAACCACAGTCCTGTTAGATTTGTGAAATAGGAGTAAATGTGGTATTTGGTTATTTATTTGGTCAATTGTTTTCAGTCACCACAATTACACACTTTTTGGTTTAATAATAATGACTAACATGGAAAAATCAGAATTCAGAAAAATCTCAATGGAAAAAGTAGAACTTGTGAAATAAAGCATTTCTAACATAAATGGATTTCATAGGGCTGCAGAGCTGAGCCTACCTGAAAAGTGATAAACTGATGAAGCTGACAGGTTATCAATGAACACAGTTTTAAAAAATGCACATCCCAGTGAATCATTTTAACTGTTTCTGTTCTGAGCATCACACAGACCAAGAAGTCTGCATTAAATGTTACCAACTGAGTTAATAGACTCAACTTAAAAATAGTGTTAAGACCTAAAAAAATAAAATGAGCTACAACCATTTGAAGTAGTTGCATTTTATTTAATTAATCTCTTTTTTCGTAATCAATTATAGTATATGCAGTGTGCTGGTGCCAGTTTCTATCAATAAATAATTAAATATTTTTAGATAACAATCTAGTGGTGGTGGTGGGGGAGGGGCGTGAAAAAAAATATGTTCTCTAGGGGGGGCATGGCAGAAAATAATTGAGAAACACTGCCCTACCCATTCCAAGCTCGGGTTCTCTACCAGAGGCCTTGAAGCTTCAGGGTCCAGATCAGTATGTTTGCTGTTCCAAGTACTGCACATTTCTGGACTGAGAAGTCTGAGGTGGTTCCAGGATATGTTGGAGCCACTCCTCCAGTTTGGGAGTGACTGCCCCAAGTGCTCCTATTACCACGGGTGCTATTGTCACCTTCACCTTCCAAGCCTACTCTAGCTCCTCTCTGAGACCTTGGTATTTCTCAAGTTTCTCATGTTCCTTCTTCTTGATGTTACCATCACTTGGTATTGCCACATCCACCACAACGGCTTTCCTCTGCTCTTTATCAACCACTACAATGTTCAGTTGGTTCGCCATTGCCATCCTGTCTGTCTTTATCTGGAACTCCCACAGGATCTTTGTTCGGTCATTCTCCACCACTTTTGGAGGTTTTTCCCACTTTGACCTTGGTGTTTTCAGCCCATACTCCGCACAGATGTTTCTGTATACTATGCCAGCCACTTGGTTATGACGTTCCATGTATGCTTTCCCTTCCAGCATTTTACATCCTGCTGTTATGTACTGGATTGTCTCAGATGACTCTTTGCACAGCGTACACCTTCGGTCTTGCCTGGTGTGGTAGCTCTGGGCCTCTATCAATCTGATGCTCAGAGCATGCTCCTGTGCTGCCAGGATCAGTGCCTCTGTGGTGTCCTGTAGGCCAGCCCTCTCTAGCCATTGGTAGCATTTCTTGAGATCAGCCACGTCAGTAATGTTACGATGGTACATCCCATGTAGGGGCTTGTCCTCCCATGATGGTTCCTCCTCCAGCACGTGCTCATCTTGCCATTGTCCCAGGCATTCACCAAGTACGTCATCCGTTGAAGCCTTGTCCTTGATGTACTCATGGAGCTTCAATGTTTCATCCTGGATAGTGGCTCTCAGGCTCATTAGTCAATCAATCTAAATTAAGTCACGACCTTGCACATCGAAACCCCCCCAAAAAAAGGAACTACACATTGCATTTTCACCAGTTTTCATAGAACGCACAACAATGCTTGATAAAATTATTAACTGCTCTATTAACTGCTGCATACCTGTGATCAGAGCACATTAGCTGATGCCAGCTGGTAGCTATTACCTAAGCTACAGTTAAACCACCAAACGATGTGAACATGTCACTCCAATTCTTTCCTCCCTGCCCTAGTTGCCGGTTCGTTTCAGGATTGATTTAAAAAAATGTATCCTTGTTTTTAAATGTTTAAATGGCCTAGCGCACGGCTTTCTGTCTGACATTTTACACTCTTATGCCCCTAGGAGGAAACTGAGATCGGACAGTCAGTTGCTTTTAGTTGTTCAGAGATCCCTGCTGGTAACCCGTGTTGATTGGGCCTTTTCCACTCCTGCTCCTCAGCTGTGGAATGCTCTTTCACTCAGCATAAGGAAGGCAAGCTCTGTAGTAACTTTAAAAATACTTTTAAAGACACGTCTTTTTAAATTGGCTTTCCACTCCAGCTGATCAGAAAGTGACAAAATAGCAGAGGTTTTTTTTTAATTTTTTTTTTATTGTGTATCTGTTAATTGTATTTCATTACTGTTATTTGTTGTTGTTTGGCTGGACACTTGTTGAGTGCTCCACTTTATGGTCTGTACAGCACTTTGGTCCCTCCGGATGTGTAAAGTGCTGTAAAAATAAAGGTTATTATTATTATAGGACGGCTACTATTATTATTATATCATTATAGGACAGCTGAAGAATGAAGCAGCGGGACCGGAGCGGACTCTGCTCCTCCTACTCTCAAATCAACCCACCCACAAACCTCTTAAGAGCATTCCTTTCTAAATAGTTAAACCTTTTTCTATACTTTTTATTCCCGTCTCTCTATAGAAAACTGCTTGTGTCATGTAGCTCGGGGTGATTAGCCACGGTGTTAATCAGTATTTCCTCCAAGTCTTGCTGAGGCTGTGACTCCATGACGGTTACAGAATCACCGACACTCGGTCCCCTGATTGGTTGTCGCGACGCGATTTGACGCTGGAGTTCAGATTTTTCCAACTCGAGCGGTAGATGTCATGAACGCGAATGCACAAAATGCACCACATAAAATGCAGCGCGATTTTCAATCGCATCTGTAGCGCGTAATGTTTGCGCAAATCAGGCAGAAAAGCTTCTTTGCGAGACAAATCTGCTTCTGAAGTGTCACGGGACCCCAAGTCGTGCTTCATCGCACTCCTCCATTGATTTTACATGTTAACCTGAAGCTCTAGTCGCTCCTATCGCGTTTGGTGTGGACACACCGCAAGCCTATAGCAGCATAACTAAAGAGATAACTCAGGATAACCTAAGCCACTCTAAGTATAAGCTTTATAAAAAAAGGAAGGTTTTAAGCCTAGTCTTAAAAACAGACAGAGTATCAAGGGTTTTTCCTGCTGTCATATTTGCGTGGCGGCCGCCTCCAGCTAATCTGCTTGCCGCCCCAGCCTTTTATCGCTCTGCCACCAGCTATATTGATGTTATTTTAACTGCAGTTGCAGCGTTGCACCACTATGCAGGCGCTGTATCTCCAGCGGTGTGCCGGGGTAAGCGCAGAAAAAGAAGTGTAAATATGGGATTTTCCCGCTAGTTGGTGCTATTGGTGTCCTGATTTCCCCCCCGGCTCGTCAACCAGGTAAATATTTTGTTTTTTACATCCAAGCATGTCATGTTTATTTTTTATTTTTTTAATTCTCTGTCTCAGAGTAACGTTAATCGGTTTTAGCATTACAGATATGACCTGGAAAAATCAGCCACTACTTTAAAAAACAACCTCGCGAGGATAGTCAGGAATCCAGGTGAAACAGCAGACAAATTATTGTAACAGGCAGTTAGAAGGTGATCATAGTTGGGACAAGATGTGTAAATCACAGGCAGGGACTGGCAAGGGTCAGAATCATGGTCAGAATGCAGGACAGGACACTTTATGAGCGCTGTTCAGTGATCGTTTCAGCTTCGGACCTACCGTGCGAGTGATCCAGTCCTTTGCCAAACTAAAGGCAATTTTCCTAAATAAAGTACTGCAGATTAAAAATGCGATCACATTTATGGATCTAAACATATTATAGAGATAATATAAGAGCTTTCCTCCTGTCTAATTCACTGGGAAACAGGAAGAGAAAATATATTTATTAAATATGAAGAGTAGATAAACAAATATGTGTATTTCAACAGTAAATACTCCTCTCTACTACCGCGCACACTGTCATGTTTTCTTTCTGTGCAGTTGCTACTTTTCAAGATTTTTACAGAGTCCTTTCTGCTCCAAAAATGTTCTGCACTCTTGCAGGTACTGTTTCAAGATGAAAAAAAACAAACCATAATCTGAATGCCATGGGTCTGGCGGAAGTTTTTTGGCTATTAATATAATATTTTTGGTTGACTCCCACTTTCCATTGTATGGAGAGAGTCTGAAAATCTCCCCAACTTTGCGCAGAATGCAGATTATTCTCACTATCTCTGCATCCAGCGCTCCGGGAGAGAGATTTGATGTGTCCACCTAAAACATCTTAGATTTAGCTACAGATTAGCTGCAGGTACCCGTTTTATTGCAGGACTCTGATCTGTAAATTTTAGATTAAAGTTTCTCTGCACAGAACAGGCAAAGGTTGCAAAGGTAACACATTTATTGTTGTGCATATTCTTCTGGTGCGGATACATATAAATTTGCCATCATTGTGCTTTATGTGGATTTTTACTGTCTGCCATTTGAGAAACAACACGTAATCCTTTGGTTTTCAACTGTTATTAGTTGAATAAAGATGTGCTTATTGTGATGAAACGTGAAACAGAATAATAATAGGCTATGAATAGATAATAATTAATTAAAGTTAATAATAATAGTTCATGTCTGGCTGCCAGATGTGTGGATAAATCCTACAACTTAATGCAATTTCAGTTTAAAGTTGGCTCCTTATTTTTGCACGTATATTGTTTTAATAAAATAATTCTTTAACATGATAATTGACATATTCTTATTAGAACGCTTAACAAAAAAATATGTTGCCTTTAAAAACAGTGGGTCAATTGAATGCACAGAATTCATGCATGTGTTGGAGCATGGTCAGGATGGTACCACCTCTGCCTCTATTTGAGCCAGGAAAAACCCTGGTATCTGCCTCATGGACTAAAACTGGGAGCTGGTTCCACAGGAGAGGAGCCTGATAACTAAAAGATCTGCCTCCCATTCTACTTTTAAGAAATCCTAGGAACTACCAGTACACCTTCAGTCTGAGAACTAAGTGCTCTGTTAGGAACATGTGGAACAATCAGATCTCTGATGTACGATGAAGCTTGATTATTAAGGGCTTTATAAGTAAGGAGGAGGATCTTAAACTCTATTCTGGATTTAACAGGGAGCTAATGGAAATAAGCTTAAACAAGAGAAATGTGAATTCTCTGTTTAAATTTCATCAGAACTCTTGCTGCAGCATTTTGGATCAACTGAAGGCTTTTAATTGCATTTTGTGGACTTCCTGATAATAAGGAATTACAGTAGTTCAGGCTTGATGTCACAAATGCCTGGACTAGCTTCTCTGCATCATTCCTGGACAGGCTGTTTCTAATTTTAGCAATAATCCAGAAGTGAAAGAAAGTTTGATGAAGTTAAGTAGTTAAGTTTAATTTTAAATATAAATAAAGCATTACCCGTTTACACAATGGAAAAAAAAAAAAATTCCACTACTTCACTATACTGAAATATATATATTAGGGCCGGGACTCAATTCAAGTTTTTAATCTAATTAATTACAGGCTTTGTAATTAATTAATTTAAATTAATTGCATTTTAATCGCACATAAATATTTGGGCTGAGAAAAGTGAGAGTTTTCTTCACATGGATTTTTAGTATGAATAATGACTGAATACATAAATTTTAATTATCAGAAAAAAAAAAGAAGAAAAAAACATAATTCTGTCTGAACACCGATAGGAGAATGAATCATGGAAAAAGCGGAAATGTCTCTCAGATAGAAATGGATAAATTAACACGAACTGCAGCGCACCACCGTCGTCCCTCCTTGCAGAGCTGTGGAGGATGAAATCCTTCCCGTAGAATGAGTTCTGAGATTCTCTGGAAGATCTAGCCCAGAGGACATATAAGTTTCCTCTGTAACCCACAAACAGACGCTAGAAGCAGCACAGTACAGCCGTGTGCGCAACGAAACACAAGAGCGCCCGCACGGGAAAGAGTAGATGAGACCGTTCTGTCACCAAAACCTTCATGACAGGAAGAAATAGCTGTAGCATAAGTTTTAACTGTAGTGAAAGCTAAATTTCTTTCCATCAGCTGCTGGAAGAACGACAGCACGCAACTTAGCGGACATGAAACGGGATCTGCGCCTTTCTCTGCGCACCAGTGCTGGAAGGCTGCAGTGCATACATAGGTGCGATTAAAATGCGCTAAAAATTTTAACGCGTTATTTTTGTGTAATTAAGTCCTAGCCCTAATATATATATATATATACATACACACACATCATAGGGTGGGAATTTAATGAGTTGATTGCGATTAATTAAAGAAGAATTAACGGGGAAAAAAAATGCATTCAACTGCATTTGTTGGAACATGATTTCCTTGTATGCAGATTTCAATGATGCACACGTGAGCTAGGCAGGTAGGCTGAAGATCCACTTTTCAAGCGCTCTCGGGTTCCAAGGGGTTTTCATTACCTATCATGGTGATCCATCCTCCACCAGTGGCTAGTTCTGATTTGTTCTGACATGTGCTGCGTGAGGTGCATTGGAAGACATTGTGTTTTGGTGGGGGCAAGGGGTTCGGCTCAAGGCAGGTTCGAGTCTTGCCTGTGAGCGTCATGTAATGTGCTGTGTTTAGTATTAGAGGAGATTGGAGATGATTAGAGAGGAGATGTGGGTTGGAAGGAAGGAGAGTTGAAGCTAGGTGATGCTTTCTTTAATTTTAGGTTAAGAATTAAGACATGATATGGTGTGACTTAAACCTGCCTACGTGTTTGTATGAGCCTTGCCTTGGTTCCAGGATTGAGTTCAAGAACAGATTCATAGGGAAGCTTTGGAAGTTTAAGTGGCTTCAGAAAGCTGAGAGTGAAATGAGCGAAATATTTAATTTACCTCAGTTGGAGCAGAGCAGTTTACCTGTGGAAGGTTTAGCAGACGTTATATTGGCCAATTGTTCATTGGTTTTAAGTTTCAAAGCCAATTGATGACTTGGTTGAGCACTGTACAAGTAATTAAGTTGCCTAGTCCTATGAATGAGAGTCAGATTTGTTTTGATCGAATTCCAACGGAGAACCAAGTCGTCTGGACGGCCCGGGAACAACTGACCGGCCCGTGACCTCCCATCTGCAGAGAAGAGGGGGTTTGGTCCATCTTGGACCTACATACGCTGTCTGGATGGACCCATTGCCCGGTGAGAGAGATTTCCTCTTTTATAATAACATTTTCATTGATCTGGCGCAGTGTAAAAACTGTGCAGTGTTATGTTTTTTGTAAACACAATGCTGTGCTGCGTTTCAAAATGATTTCACTCTAAAAAATGTAATTAACAAGAGTTTTTGCTGGGTTTCATTCTCTTTGCATAATGGGATCAGCAAAATCCAGCCTTTCGGCTACCGAAGGCGCTGTCTGTCGTTCAATGCGAGATAAGTACGGGAAAGAATATTTTGAATTTGTTCACTTTTGGATTTCTAAATGGAATTTTCCAATCGGGGGTAGTCTTAACATTGCATAAAATCGGGGAGAAATTACAATCCGAGGCTTTCTTGCGAGGAGCTTCATATTAACAGATTGAAAGACAAAAACGTATTTTGAAGGTGTGGAAAGAGGAAGCGATTTGCTGTGAGCAGAGAGCCGGCTTTAAGAAGTTGGGCGGTGGTCTAGATATTTCTGGTGATATTTCTGGACACTGCGATAATATGTTGCTGGAACCCAAGCGCAAAAAGAATAAGAATCGTTCTTTTAAACATCGTACACACACAGACACTCAGCTGTCAGCTCCACCCTTAGACGCTCCACATACAGACGTCAAACCTCCTCTTCCTGAAGCAAAGCAACCCTGTAGATTTACAAAAGGTATGCAAGGCCCCCCGCCCTATGTTTCTGACAAACAGTTATTGTCAGATTTTCAGGCTTTAAGGTTAATCAATCCTGACCCCGACCTGGACTCCACTCAGATGATGAGCCAACAGGCGATGGCTATGCCAGAACGGACAGGAGCAGCAGCCTATCCCGAACGAGCAGAGGCGGGCCCCAGTGATGAGCAGCCGAGTCAGCCAATGGTACGTCCAGAGACCCCGGTGAAAGCAGAGCTTCAGAAGACAAAGAAGCAGGAAAATTAAGCCTATCTAGGGAGCCTTGCTCTGCAGAGAGACAAATACCACAGTGGCTGCATGCCCAAGAGTGACCTGGATCTGTTTGTTGTTGTTGTTGTTTGTAATGATCTTGGACAGGTTGTACTGTATCTGTAAATTCCTTGTATGCATCATTCTTGTATGTGTCATACATGGCCATTAAAGCTGATTCTGATTCTGATTTTGAAGCAGATGTTGGATGAATCGGAAACAACAAAAAGCAGAATAGCTAAGTCTGCAAAACGGTTATTGCCTCCTCGACCACTGGAGGAACTACCAGAAGAGCCTGCCAAACGGACCTTTGCAACGCGGATCAGTGTGTGACGAAACCGCCCCAGCAGCCATCTTGGTCCCCACCAGACAAACTACAGCGGCAGCAGCTGTAAGGTAAAAGACACCGAAAATGATCCCATGGTTGAAGTGGCAGGAGCGAGCGGAATAACGCTGGTTTATTGCGGGTGGAACGATAAGGACTGGGACGAGGCCATTGCAAACCTGCCGCCAATCACCAGCAACGGAAGAGACTTCGCGGCAGAATTCGAAGATATTTGTCTGTCCTTTAAACCCACCGGTGCAGAGATCTGTCGGATACTGAAACGCAAACTTACCAACACTGCGAAGCTGAGGAGCAGTTTGCCTGCAGAGGGCCTGCGTGCGAAGCTTGTGCCTGGCGAAAAAAGAGCCGAGCCAGCGGTAAGCTCTGAGTATTTTGCCGCTATAACTAAGCTCCGTAAAGCCAATGAAAAAGAATTTCCAACAAGGCCAAACTTGACTAAGTTGCACTCCGTGAAACAAAAACGTGGGGAAGATGCAGATGATTTTCTCCACAGATTAGGAGAAGCTTTGGAGCAGTTCAGTGGACTTCAGAAACCGAAACAAGATAACTTTGTAAGTTCTGCCTATGAATTGATGCTTTTTGATAAGATTCTTGATGCTTTGCTGCCAGAACTTCGTGCTGAGGTAATGGACAAATACATTGGTTTGGATGTTGGAATGAATTATGCTGATCTGCGCAAGTATGTGATTCACTGTGAGTCAATTGAACAGAAAACAAAGCGAGCTTCTATCTAAGAGAAACAGACTTGCATCAAGCAGCATTAACGATGCATTCTGCAGTCGCAAATGATCAAAGAAGTGGACCGCCCCAATGTCAGTCCAGAGGCCCTCGTGAATACCGGAGAGAAGGCAGACAACACCAGAATTCAAACCAACGTCGCCGCCATTTTTCCCCAGACCAACGCAACAATGACAATAAAAGAATCAGGTGATGACGATCGTTGTTTCTCCTGTGGGGGGCGTGGCCATTGGAGTGACAAACGTACCAGAAGGCGGGGTTGTGGCCCACGCAGAGCACGTCAACAGGCTGACTGATCAGAGCGGGGGACCTCCAGTTCAGAGCAGGAAGGAGAATTCTGTTTCACCAGCAAGGTCTGAGACATACATAAACACGCAGACACACCTGCTGACTTTGAAAGTGATAATCAATCTGTATTTTATGATGATACACATTTGTGAGAGCGACAATCAGTTTGATTTTAGTGATCAAACACCTAGTGAAAGTGACAATATGATTTTTGATGTGATGTTATTGATTAAAATGTTTCTTGTAATGGACAACCTGTTGATGATGGAGAAGTTGTTTTTGGTGATGCAAATCCTGGTGCCAGCAATGACAAAATTGCCATTTCAAAAGTGACTGCCAGCGATGAAGAACTTGCTTCCTGCACTAACCACTCAGATCAAAGTTCTAACCCTCACACTTTGATTGCAGAAGCCATTGCAAATTTAGAACAACAACAAACAACACTGACAGGTATGTACGCACATCTGACTTCTGATGCGTACAAAGCCTTACCTATCCTTTCTCTCACTGTCTCAGGTACAACTGTGGAGTTCATGGATGACTCTGGAGCGACACACTCAGTTCTGAAACACACAGCCCTACATCCACCACCTAAACTCATTGGGAACCATGTCTTCTGAATTTCAGCATCTGGTCAGATTGCGAAAGAACAATTCAGTTACCCTCTCCGTTGTCAATTGGGAGATGGCCCAGCTTTTAAACATGGATTCTTAATTTCTGAGTAATGTCCTGTGAATTTGATAGGCAGAGACCCGATGTGCAAATTTACCGTTTCTCTTTTCTCATCACCCCAAGGCATCGAAGTTGTTCCTGCCCAGGAGACACCAATCCTGATAGCAGTGAAACACACGCCTCATGATCTCACACTTTAATACCAGTGGAAACTGTTAACAGGTACCACAACCATAACTCTCCTCCAGACGGCTCAGGACCTCGTAAGTCCAGCTTCTGTTTTCATGCCAGAGTAGGAAGTACATTGCACATCACATGTTTTTGCAGGACCAGACATTGAATATGAGCAGGCATGGTTCACCTCTGACACAGACACTTTGAACATAACTTATATTTTGTGTGATACACATACATCAGCAGAGACCGTTTGTCTCACACCTGAACAAAAAACTTTCTACGAATTCCAAAAATGTGATCCATACATTTCTCTCTTTAAACCTGAGGGTGAAGAGTGGGAAATGGTGTCAAACCCCATTCATCTCGCTTGGTTAGCTTCTGATTGGGAGCGAACTGAGAATGCCCGTTCTATCCTCTACTCCAGATCTGCAAAACTTTACAAGCGTTTGCTGATTTCCACTGTGCATGTCACCAGGGTGATTAATTTAACTGAGGACCCTGTGGAGATGATTTTTCATGTTTTTCTACATGAGGTTGCGACCGACCGCTCAGAAATGCCTCTTTTGCTCAAAGAGATTCCGACTGATATATCACATGATGTGGGATTAATTAAGGGTTGTACCACTGTTAAAATCACACCAAAATAGTCTTTTCGACCGGTACAACGCCAGTACCTGTTGAAACCAGAAGCCGTGCGTGGGATTAAAACAGTGTTTGAATCTCTGCTAAAAGCTGGCATCATTGTCGAATGCAACGATTTCCCTGTCCGCAGTCCGATTTTTCCAGTGAAAAGGATCAGAGACAAAGGGAAAGAATGGCGTTTTGTGCAGGATTTGAAGCGCGTAAATGCTGCTGTGATGCCTAGGGCATCTGTTTTTCCAAATCCATGCACCATTTTGTCTCAGGTTCCATCTTAAGCCACTTATTTTTCAGTTGTTGGTATGAGTAATGTATTCTTTAGTGTCCCAGTAAACAAAGATAGTCATTTTTGGTTTTCTTTTGAGTTTGAGGAAAATCTGTACTCCTTCAGTAGACTTCCACAGGGCTACGTGGAATCACCCACCATTTTTAACATGGCGTTGAAAGAGAGGTTGGATGGGCTGGAGCTGTTTCTTGGCTCCACCTTAATCAGTTATGTCGACAACCTTCTGATTTATTCACCATCAAAAGAACAGTGTGAGGAGGACACTGTTAAAAAGCTGAAGCATTTGCATGCTTATGGACACAAAGCTAGCGTTTCAACGCTGCAGTTTGCAAAACCAGAGGTTACGTTCCTTGGTCATGTCATTTTCAAAGTCCCTCTCTTCCAAGAAAGTTGCTGCCATTCAGCAGATCCCGAGACCAGTCACTAAGAGACAGATTATGTCTTTCTTAGGTGCTTAGGATGGAATTTTCTATAGCATCTGTAGCACGAATTGTTCGCGTAAATCAGGCAGAAAAGCTTTTTCGCGACGCAAATCTGCTTCTGAAGTGTCGTGGGACCCAAAGTCACGCTTCATCGCGCTCCTCCATTGATTTTACATGTAAACCTGAAGCTCTAGTCGCTCCTATCGCGTTCAGTGTGGACACACCGTGAGATCGGTCACAAGTAATGTTTTACAAGAGAGCTGGGTTCAAGGAAATTTGTGGCACCAGTTTGCTAATTATTCTGCCAGATCAGTTACTAATAAGTCTTGTGTTGTTTGCATGGGCACAGCACTCCCCAAGTATTATGTTCCTATACCATTTGAGGAGCAGTTATATCAATGTGCGAGGTACTGTGAGACCCCAGGTAGTTTTCCTGATCAGTGGGACACAGTACAAGTTCCCAGAATTAATTTCACCCTTAAAGGTAGAAAGTGCAGTATTTGTGCCTCTCAATGTATTTTAGCAATAACAGCAGGCTTGGATAAGACCTGGGCGAAACATTGTAGTTTGGAAAAATCTGCTGTGGCTCCTGGGTTAATTGACCTCTTACAACCAGCACCAGATGCGTCTTATGTTTGTTTTAATGTGACAAGATCAGGACAACAGGTTGACATGGGTGAGTTTTCAGGAAAGTGTTCAAAAATATTTCATCTTAATGATAAAGAGGATTCTTTTTCTGAGTGTTAGAAGTCTGACAAGCTTAGGGATGATACAAAACTTGACTACTTGCTCTTCTAAAATTCACCTGCGCAGGTGTATTCTAAATCAGGAACAGGCGGGCCGAGATGTTTACTGGGTGTGTGGGGACGGAAAGCTGAGGTCCACTCTACCCCGGAACTGGAGAGGTATGTGTGCTCATGTGATGTTAGCTTATGATGTCTCAATTGCAGTTGCTCATTCAGGAAGGGTGAAGTTTTTCAGCATCACATGTTCAGGAGAACAGTAATAGTTCCTGGGAGATTTGATCAGCAGGTTTACTTTGATGCGATTGGAGTGCCACGTGGCGTTCCAGATGAGTTTAAAGCTAGAAATCAGATTGCAGCAGGATTTTAATAATTTTTTTGTGGCCTACTATCAATAAAAATGTGGATTGGATTAACTATCTGTTTTACAATCAGCAGAGGATCATCAACTACATGCACGACGCAATGCAAGGCGTGGCTGAGCAGCTAAACGCCACTTCCCTCGTAGCATGGGAGAACCGGATGGCCATCGACATGATGGAGGCAGAGAGAGGAGGAATTTGTGCTATGTTGGGGGAAAAATTGTGTACTTGCATCCCAGGGAACACAGATTTTGATGGTAGTGTTACCAGAGCCGTGCAAAGCCTGAGGGTCATGAAGGAGAACATAAAAAATGCTGGAGTGAACACTGATCTAGGTGGTTTGGGTGGTTGGTTAGATTCTGTTTATGGTAAATGGAGATCTTTAGCTATTTCTGTTTTTGGAACTTTGGTAACAGCCTTAGGAATTTTTGCAGTGTGTGGCTGTTGTATCGTTCCTTGTGTCAGAGGTCTGGCAGAGTGTAAGAGAAGGCTTTTACACATCAAATGTTGACAAAACCTTTGACTGATCAGAGAGGCGCCTCTGGACCTGATGCAGACTCGATCCGACAAGATGGAGATGGAAGAGGAGAGCTGTATGGAGATGAAATGGGTATGGACTTGCTTGATGATCTTCAATTATAGGTGTATGACGACTTCCTTTAAATCACTTTGTGATTTAGGTTGTCTGATGTTTTTCCCTGTGACTACTGTCTTGTGCTTTTCAACGGGAGATTAGCAGTCTCATTCCAAGGATGACAGTGACAGAAAGAGGGGTTTGATTTGATTTTTCATTTAATTGTTTTTGTTTTTTTCTTCTTTTAAGGATTTTACATTTTTCTTCAATTTTTCAGTGTTTTTATTATTCATTCTTTTTTCATCCATCCCATTTATTCAACTCAAGTTAATTTGCAGTGATTTTTTTTTTATTATTTCATTGAGATACATTTTGATTGGTTTTTCTTTTTTTGATTTTCATTATTTGTGGATAAAGAATGAAAAGGGGGGATTATATATTTTTATATTACAGATTGATAGATTTTATGATTTATGAAGAATACATACTCATTATTGAAGTGAAAGATTTTATTAGAAATTATTTTGTTTTTATTCTATTTTTGAATGTTTCATTGTTATATTGGATTACTATTGATTTGTTTTCTTTTTGTAACCTCTTTAAAGGGTCACTGTGGTTTTGTTATGATTCTAGGTGGCGCTGTGTAGGTATTAGACCAATACCACCAAATATTTCCATACATATTTGTTAAGGACAGTATTACTATGCATGTTGTTGAATATGGAGCAGATCACATGATGTGTGTGGAAATTAGAGCCAAACGTTTTTCCATGGCGTGATATGAGGATTCGCCACGCTGCTACAGCCACACCCTCCTTCCAAACATCTCAGCTCTGGACAAAAACAATAAAGCACCCTCTCCAGTTAGTGTCCAGAATGTGAGATTTAATTAGGTATAGGAAGCCAAATAACCACTTTCTTTACTGAAACATTGCAATCCTGTTGTCATGGGGCGGGGCTAGATGACATGGGTAAATTACTTCCATACAGTGTTCATTTGTGGTATGTGACGACAGCCCTGAAGTATAGTAGACCTGTGACGTTTAACGTGCAAGATAATACAGGTTGTAATTATGTGGTGAAAACGTAAAATTGTGGACTTGGCCACGCCCACATGCTATGATATAGCCAAATCCTTCTAAAAAAATCTTGTCCCCCAAGTTTGTGAAGATAATCATTTTTAAGTGTGTAAGTCGTGAATTGAAAGATCAGTTTTTTTCTCATGTGACATGTATAAATAGAAGAAAATGGCAGCTTTGATCTAAAATCGCTGACTTTCTGTGATGTTGTGAAGTGGGTTCAAAATTATTTTTGGTCAAGGCAATCACAACTTACATATGTCTGCTGAATTTCAATTTCCTATATAAAATCAACACATTATAGTGATAATTTTAATACTTTAAGGAGGCGCTGTGCAGGAATTAGACCCCAACCAGGAAATAAATGCATGTATATCCCTTAAGAAGTTGGATCAATATCCATATTCTTGATTTTGGTTCAGATCATACAATGCATATTGAAATGCTAAAAAAAAAATATTTTAATGGCATGCAGCTTCACCGTGCTGCAGCATCCACACCCTCTTTCCAAAACTGTCACCTTTGGGTAAGAATCTAACAATTTATTTTCAGTCACTGACCACAGCAAAAATATTGAATTAAAGAAGGGAGGCAAATAAGGACCTTTCACTGTAAAACATTGCTGTTCTTAGGAGGCGGGGCTTAAGAGATATCAGCATTTTACCATCTAGGAATGCCAGGGACCTGATAAACACCCAACATAGAAGGTTTCCCCAGTCTGTGTTTTTCTGAAGAGGAGTTGTAACTGTTTTAATATTTATGGCGAGAAGCCTAAGTTTGTGACCTAGCGACGCCCACCTGGTTTGATGCTAAAAAATTCCTGTGGTAACTTTTGATCGGCATTGCCTAAAGTCTCTCCTCCGTTGGTTAGAAGTTTGTAGGTCAAAAGCTCTAGGAGCAGTTTGATCAAATACGACATTAAACGGCAGAAGATGGTGTGTTTGATTCAAAATGGCCGACTTCCTGCTGTGTTTGGACTATGACTATCTCAAGAAAATTTCAATCGAACGCACTGGACTTGGTAATTTGTCTTGGAAGATGTTTCACCTCTTATCCAAGAGGCTTCATCAGTTCATGCTCGCCGCTGACCAGGCTGGGACTGGTCCTCTTGATGAAGCCTCTTGGATAAGGGGTGAAACGTCTTCCAAGACACTGCCAAAGCCACACCCTTTCGTGAAGATCCTCTGCATTGGACACAGAGTTACCCCAACTGGTTTCCAGCTGCTGTGCTGCACTGTAATGCTAATTTGCTCAACTGTGTAAATTCTGGAACTTTCAAGGGAAAACATTACACTTCCTGTTCTGAGGGGGCGGGGCTTATGTGATGTCAAGATTTAACCTTCTAGGATCGTCAGGGACGTGAGGAACATCCTCCAGAGAAGGTTTCTACCAACTGTGACTTTCTGAAGAGGAGTTATGAATGTTTGAATATTTGTGGTGAAAAGCCTAAGTTTGAGGCTTAGCACCGCCCACCTGGTTTGACGCAGAAAATTTCCTTTGATTACTTTTGATCCCCAATGCCTTATGTCTCTGTGCCCTGGTTTAGAAGTCTCTAGGTTAAGAAGTCTAGGAGGAGTTCGATCAAATACGACCTGTACAAATGGCACAAAATGTCATGTTTGATTCAAAATGGCCGAATTCCTGCTGGGTTTGGACCATGTCTCCAAAAGACTTTTTTTTTAGGTTGTGAGGCATTACATACGTGTGTTGAATGACATTGTCCACAAATGAAGTATGGCTTGGGGCTGGTCTTTTTAAATGTTGTAGGGGGCGCTGTGGAGTAATTAGGCCACGCCCACTACATTTTAGCATACACAACTCTCGGGGGATGGACTAATATCCATCTTGTCAAATCTGGTTAGGATTGGATAAGTTTTTTGGATATTAAAGCAAAACGTATGGCCATGGCGTGACGCAACAATTCGCCCCTCTCCCACATCCACACCCTTTTTTGAAAACTCTTAGTACTGGACATAGAGGTACCTCAACTAGTTTGCAGCCGCTGTGCAGCATTGTTATGCTAATTTGCTCAACTGTGTAAGTTCTGGAACTTTCACGACGAAATATTACACTTCCTGTTCTGAGGGGGCGGGGCTTGAGTGATGTCAAGATTTGACCATATAGTATCTTCAGGAACCTGATGATTATCCACCACAGAAAGTTTCACCCATGTGTGACATTATGAATAGGAATTATAACAGTTTTAACATTTTTGGCGTGTATTCCAACTTTGAGGCCTGGCCACGCCCCTTCAACATGATCAAAAACTCAAACCTTTGATAACTTTGAATTCCCCATGCCTGAAGGCTATTCTGACCAATTTAGAAGACGATTGTTCAAAATTCCAGGGAGGAGTTCGTCAAAGTTCAACATGTGTGAAATGGTCGAGCGTTTGATTTAAAATGGCCGACTTCCTGTGCGTCTGGGACTATGATATCATAGAGCTTTTTGTTCGTCTGGAAGAGTTCTAACAATGTACTAGTTTCATCTTTCAATGTTAAAAAATGTGGATAAGATAAAGATTACGAGGCGCTGCTGAGCTATTTGGCCACGGCCCTTTTAAATTCCCTTAGAATACGTATATTTCACGCACACCTGATGTCTCCGCCAAATATGGTGAGTTTTTGAATATGTTTAGGCCTCCAAAAAGCCAATTCATTTGGGATAAGAAAAATAACAGTACAGATACAATAGGCCTTCGCAGCGCTTAGCTGCTCTGGCCTAAAAATGTGCTTTAAATAGCCCATTTTACTGCCATATGGACTGCATCATGTTTTTTCCAGACACAGGTGAATGATATGAAAATAATTAAAATGATTAGGATTCTAGTAAACATTCTTGATGTTCTAAGGCTGAATGTATATATATTTTTTAAAAACCTCACGTTGGCGCAAGCTACAAATTGGAACTTTTAATTGCTTTGCATGTAGTACTGAAGAATCCCGCTAGGGGGCAGAGTATAGACGCAGACTGGATTTTGCCCAAGAAGTAGTAAAATAAACATGACGACCATAGGTGATTATTAGCTAGTTAATATTCAGATAACAGAAAAAAATACGGCAGGAGTATCGTAGATGGTATGTAAAACATATTTAGTGCTATTTTTGATGTATTTCCTAATGATTTTGCCGCTGTTGGCCGCATGTACATACAGACAGTCAAATAGCGATCAACACTTCCCCCTACTGGTTACTCTCAATAGCGTTTGTAAAAGATTTGCAGTTCGGTTCTCGTTTGACATTTTATAGCCGATAAACTTTTTAAACTATAGACGAGGCTCCTCTTTTTTGGAATTACTCATCAGAATTGTGGCAACCCCTCCTTGGGCTGCCACCTTTGTGGAGGGGTTTGAGTGTCCCAATGATCCTAGGAGCTATGTTGTCTGGGGCTTTATGCCCCTGGTAGGGTCACCCTTGGCAAACTGGTCCTAGGTGAGGGATCAGACAAAGTGCAGCCCAAAAACCCCTATGATGAATGACAGCGTTGGACCAAGTGTTCTCTCGCCCGGACGCGGGTCACCGGGGCCCCACTCTGGAGCCAGGCCTGGAGGTGGGGCACGTTGGCGAGCGCCTGGTGGCCGGGCCTTTACCTATGGGGCCCGGCCGGGCTTAGCCCGAAGAGGAAACATGGGCCCCCCTTCCCATGAGCTCACCACCTGTGGGAGGGGCCATAGGGGTCGGGTGCAATGCAAGATGTGCGGTGGCCGAAGGCGGGGACCTTGGCGGTCCGATCCTCGACTGCAGAAGCTGGCTCTTGGGACGTGGAACGTCACCTCTCTGGTGGGGAAGGAGCCGGAGCTGGTGTGCGAGGTTGAAAGGTTCCGACTGGACATCGTCGGCCTTGCCTCGACGCATGGCTCTGGCTCTGGAACCCGTCTCCTCGAGAGGGGTTGGACTCTCTTCCACTCTGGCGTGGCCCCCGGTGAGAGGCGCCGAGCTGGGGTGGGCATACTTGTTGCCCCCCATCTCGGCGCCTATACGTAGGCGTTTACCCCGGTGAATGAGAGGGTAGCCTCCCTCCGCCTGCGGGTGGGGGGACGGGTTCTGACTATTGTTTGTGCTTATGCACCAAATGGTAGTGCAGATTACCCACCCTTCTTGGAGTCCTTGGAGGGGGTGCTGGAGAGTGCTCCTTCTGGGGACTCCCTCATTCTGCTGGGGGATTTCAACGCTCACGTGGGCAGTGACAGTGAGACCTGGAGAGGCGTGGTTGGGCGGTATGGCCCCCCCGATCTGAACCCGAGCGGTGTTTTGTTGTTAGACTTCTGTGCTCGTCATGGATTGTCCATAACAAACACCATGTACAAGCATAAGGGTGTTCATGTGTGCACTTGGCACCAGGACACCCTAGGCCGCAGCTCGATGATCGACCTGGTTGTCGTTTCATCGGACCTGCGGACGCATGTTTTGGACACTCGGGTGAAGAGAGGGGCGGAGCTATCCACCGACCACTACCTGGTGGTGAGTCGGCTCCGGTGGTGGGGGAGGACGCCGGACAGACCTGGCAGGCCCAAACGTGTTGTGAGGGTCTGCTGGGAACGTCTGGCGGAGTCTCCTGGCAGAAGGGGTTTCAACTCTCACCTCCGGCAGAACTTCAAACACGTCCCAGGGGAGGCGGGGGACATTGAGTCTGAATGGGCCATGTTCCGTGCCTCCATTGTCGAAGCGGCTGACCGTAGTTGTGGCCGTAAGGTAGTCGGTGCCTGTCGCGGCGGCAACCCTCGAACCCGATGGTGGACACCAGCGGTGAGGGATGCTGTCAAGCTAAAGAAGGAGTCCTATCGGGCCTTTTTAGCCTGTGGGACTCCGGAAGCAGCTGATAGGTACCGACAGGCCAAGCGGAGTGCGGCTCGGACGGTCGCTGAGGCAAAAACTCAGGCATGGGAGGAGTTTGGAGAGACCATGGAGAACGACTTCCGTATGGCTTCGAAGCGATTCTGGTCCACCATCCGGCATCTCAGGGGGGGGAAACGGTCTGCCACCAACACTGTTTACAGTGGGGGCGGTGAGCTGCTGACCTCAACGCGGGACGTTTTGGGTCGGTGGATGGAATACTTCGAAGACCTCCTCAATCCCACCGACACGCCTTCCTGTTTGGAAGCAGATTCTGAGGACTCTGGTACGGGCTCTCCAATCTCTGGTGCTGAAGTCACTGAGGTTGTTAAAAAGCTCCTTGGTGGCTAGGCACCGGGGGTTGATGAGATTCGGCCGGAGTTCCTCAAGGCTCTGGATGTTGTAGGGCTGTGTTGGTTGACACGGCTCTGCAATATTGCGTGGACATCGGGGGCAGTTCCCTTGGATTGGCAGACCGGGGTGGTGGTCCCCCTCTTTAAAAAGGGGGACCACAGAGTGTGTTCCAACTATAGGGGGATCACACTTCTGAGCCTCCCTGGTAAGGTCTATTCGGGGGTCCTGGAGAGGAGGGTCCGACGGATAGTCGAACCTCGGATCCAGGAGGAACAATGCGGTTTTCGTCCTGGCCGTGGAACACTGGACCAGCTCTACACCCTCGGCAGGGTCCTGGAGGGTGCGTGGGAGTTCGTCCAACCGGTCTACATGTGCTTTGTGGACTTGGAGAAGGCATTCAACCGTGTCCCTCGGGGTGTCCTGTGGAGGGTACTCCGGGAGTATGGGGTACCAGACCCTTTGATACGGGCTGTTAGGTCCCTATATGAACGGTGTCAGAGTCTGGTTCGCATTGCCGGCAGTAAGTCGGACTCATTTCCGGTGAGAGCTGGACTCCGCCAAGGTTGCCCTTTGTCACCTGTTCATAATGTTTATGGACAGGATTTCTAGGCGCAGCCAAGGTGTTGAGGCGATCCGTTTTGGTGACCTCAGGATCGGGTCTCTGCTCTTCGCAGATGATGTGGTCTTGTTGGCTTCATCCGAACGTGATCTACAGCTCTCGTTGGAGCGGTTCGCAGCCGAGTGTGAAGTGACTGGGATGAGGATCAGCACCTCCAAATCCGAGACCATGGTCTTGAGCCGGAAAAGGGTAGAGTGCCTTCTCCGGGTCGGGGATGAGGTCCTTCCTCAAGTGGGGGAGTTTAGGTATCTGGGGGTCTTGTTCACGAATGAGGGAA
Organism: Apricaphanius iberus; assembly: GCA_028564705.1. Taxonomy (NCBI): domain Eukaryota; kingdom Metazoa; phylum Chordata; class Actinopteri; order Cyprinodontiformes; family Aphaniidae; genus Apricaphanius; species Apricaphanius iberus. The sequence continues at coordinate 232,864 of JAPXFQ010000347.1, forward strand.
AAATGGAGCGGGAGATCGATGGACGGATTGGTAAGGCGTCTGCAGTTATGCGGGCGCTGTACCGGTCTGTCGTGGTGAAGAAAGAGCTGAGCCGAAAGGCAAAGCTCTCAATTTACCGGTCGATCTACGTTCCTACCCTCATCTATGGTCACGAACGCTGGGTGGTGACCGAAAGAACGAGATCGCGGATACAGGCGGCAGAAATGAGTTTCCTCCGTAGGGTGGCTGGGCTCTCCCTTAGAGATAGGGTGAGAAGCTCAGTCATCCGGAGGGGGCTCAGAGTAGAGCCGCTGCTCCTCCACATCGAGAGGAGCCAGTTGAGGTGGCTTGGGCATCTGGTCAGGATGCCTCCTGGACGCCTCCCTGGTGAGGTGTTCTGGGCACGTCCCACCGGGAGGAGACCCAGGGGAAGACCCAGGACCCGCTGGAGGGATTATGTGTCCCAGCTGGCCTGGGAACGCCTCGGGATTCCTCCCGAGGAGCTGGCCCAAGTAGCCGGGGAGAGGGAAGTCTGGGCCTCTTTGCTTAGGCTACTGCCCCCGCGACCCAACCCCGGATAAGCGGAAGATGATGGATGGATGGATGGAATTGTGTGCTTCGCTACTGCCAGCAGCTGTATTTTGTTAAAAACGTTATTTTCTACAATGTGGTGAAGAGCGCGTAGCAGTGAAATCGGTCCTGGCTCAAACACTTCCCCTCATTAAACGTTCCGGAAGATGTGCAAGCTATTCACCGGTATAGGGGTATATTAAAAATTAATATCATAATGAAAATAAACACCGGTTTTCGGTATGAACCGGTATACCGCCCAGGCCTACCTGAAAACCCCTTACCCACCCACCAGGGTTGCCTTGTTTCCCTTCTGAAACCCAAGTAAACAAGTCCAGAACCAACTAGGCTTCAACAACCCACCCACGGAAAAAAAGAAAAGAGACGGAAAAAAGGTCCATCTAGAGCCCACCCCCGCCCCCCGTAGAATTTAAGTGACAGTAAAGATAGTCGAGATAACCCCTTCCTCTCTATGAAAGAAAGATAACCTTTATCTGAGTATACATTGCGTGATAATGAAAAAAAGAAGAAAGATTGGATATTTATTATTAAATGACCAAAAATAGGTGCAAATATGTGAATATTCTCATTCAACCAAGTCATGGTTATCTCAAGGAAATTTCAATCGAACGCAACTGGACTTGGTAATTTGTCTTTGAAGACGTTTCACCTCTTATCCAAGAGGCTTCATCAGTTCATGCTTGCCGCTAACCAGGCTGGGACCGGTCCAACTAAGGCCATGTCCACACGTAGCCGGGGTTTTTTTTTTTAAAACAAAGATTTTCCTCTACTCCTTGAAAAAAAAATCTCCATCCACACATAACCGGATAAATGCATTTTTCAGCACATTCATAGACGTGGCAAACCTGTAGGGCGCAGTAGTTCTCCCCGTCCTATCCGCCAAGAGAAACTTTATATCCTCTATCTTCATTTTTTGTTGCGGATAGTAGCGTTATGGCTCTTAAAACTCAGTTTTCAACCGTCCACACGCAGATACTGAAAACGGAGAAAACGCAAATCTCCACTTTGGCCAGAGTTTTTAAAAAGCTCAGTTTTCGGTGCCGAAAACCTCCGGCTACGTGTAGATAACAGGCCAAACCGTAGAAAAATATCTCCATTTTGTGAGATACCCGGGTAGGTGTGGACAGGGCCTAAGTGGTGTGGAGACTCAGCTATTTAGTGAAAGGGTTAAAGGGCAGCATTGTAAACTGGAGATAGTATGATAGGTGATGTCTCAGGCTATCTATCACAGATAGTAATAGCTAGTAGCCATCTTGCCAGAGATTGATTGCTACTTAGCAAAACGAATAGATACATACATATACACAGGGGCGGCTGGTCCATGATTGGCGATAGTGCATTGCCTTCCTTGACTCACACGAAAAAAAAAGAGAGGAGAAAAAGAGTCTAATATTGCATGTCCAAGTCTAAAACCCCACCTCTTTGAGGAGATCTCAGACTGAAAATCGCCCCAGGCTCTCTCATAGAGTTACATTGTGAGATTCTTTTTTTCAAAGTTTGGAGCTTACAGTACATTTCAATGGTAGTAAGGTAATCATAGTAAGGTACCACTGCGTTAAAATTGCGCATTATTCAGTTTGTTACGTTTTCGGACTTAAATTACTGCTAATAGTTAGCGGTAACTATAGCGGAAGTAGCTGTGTAGACGTGCAACTTCACAGTAAGAGCATGTAGTCCTATTGTTTAGATTGAGAGTTTGTTTGCTTAGTGTTTACATTTTGGAAAAATGGGAATTGTAAAAAGTCTATATTACATTTTATTTATCTAATATTTAACACAACTGCTGATAATATATTATCAGCAGTTTATTCTTATATTTTGGTTATTTCTACCTTACCTTGCATTTGTTCTTATTTTTCATATGAGATCATATCATCTCCCTCCTCAGATTTATATAACCTAAACCTGTATCAGCAGCTGTGTGGAAATAAGAACAGCACCACATTTTCTCATACTCTGAATGGCTTTAAGTAGAACTCTGGCAGGTTCTCCCAGTGTTAATAGTGATCCAATCCTTAACCAGAACCTCTATAGACAGCTCAGTGTTTCCTCCTCTACGGTAGCAGTCTGTTCTAGTAAAACTGTTGAAGCCTCTGACTGAAATCATTCTGTTGTCGTAGGATAGTCTTATTAAAAGGATGATCAGGGTTGTCCAACATTAATAAGAAACAGTCAGCTTTACATACAGAAAATGTTAGACAGTTAATTTGCCTTAGCAACTGGCTAGAAGATAAAACAATCTATTAATCGCTCCTTTATTTAATGAAAAAAGAGTTATGGTAATTGGGTTTATCCCTTTACACCGCAAATTGTTGTTTTTTTAGTCATATTTGGAATGTTAATTGGTCAGGATTAATTCACAGCTACCCTGTAATTAATTAGGTTGGAAAAAAAATTAATTGTTTGGCAGCTAACATTTAACCATCATAGTCATAGCCCCCCCTGGAGAAAATTCCACCAGCTGCCACTGCATATACATATACACACAGACATAAGTAAAATCAACAAATATATATTCAATTCAAAAATACTTTGATATACTGACTTAAGGAAGAAGTAGCTCATCTTGGAGCAGTAAACTCAGTTTAGAATGTCTAAGTAGTAAGCTATGAGCATGAACTCATTCATTTTAAACTTGGGTGAACTCAATTTAGAACCCATTCTTATTAAGGACCAGCTGGAGCAACATTGATTATTATATATCATCATGACCACACAGTCAGTGAATCCACTGACATGACTGGAACCCTTTTGCTCATATTTGAAAGTGAATCAGCATCCTTTATGACTTAAAAGCAAACAAGTGACCTCACACCGCTAATCCAACACTGTATGTAAGTTCATGTGCTGCAATGTTTTGATGTGAACAAGAGCACATTCAAGCACAAAGTCAGGTTTCAAAAACAGTTTGTCACAGAACGGTGTGTCACCAGTCATGTGACACACCGAAGCAATAACACCAAACTGAGCGGAAAGCGGTGCTAACGAAGCTACCGTGTAGCTATATTTAGAAAGGGTTTAGACTCGTCTAACGACTGTTTCTCAGAACAATGCGACTAGCGACAAATAAAGAGAGCTAAGTATAGGAACATTGTTCAAAATTTCTCACTGGTTGAACACTTCCATCATTTTATTTTAACCAACTCCAGGTTTATCCTCCTACTGGCTTAAATTCAAGCAGGAGTTGTTTATTTCTGTTTGCATACACAATATTCAAACCCATCATAAATAATGATGAAACGAAAACGGATTAAGTCACCAACCTAAGTGAAAATATTTAACTAGACTAAACTATGGATATGTAGAGATTAATTCAATTCAATTCCCTTTTATTTATATAGCGCCATTTCACAAAAAATGTCATCTCAAGGCACTTTACAACAAAAGTCTTTTTAATACAAATACATAAACACTGCAATCAGTTAAAAGTTTTCTAAGTAAGGAATCCCAGGAGATTAACACCCTTATCATGGCACTTTTCAGAAATGTTAACCAGTAAAGAACATTTTTGAGAGTTTTATGTTCTGAAATTCAGATTAAAGTGTACACAGCTGCCCTTTACGCCTCATTTACTGATTTTACTGATTTTCAAGATCAGCTGCAGCAAGTCTGTACGCCATGAGGCTAGAAGGCACGTCATGCCGGATTTAATTATTAACAATCAGTGAATTATTACAAAGTTCCTTTGAAATAGATGTCACTTCAAATAGTTTCAGACTGTAAAGACAGTGTTTCCCACACATAGACGAATCTGGTGAAGAGCCACAGATTCAACACAGACCCAAAAAAAATAATAACTTCGCAGACTGTCACATATTGTATTTCGTTTTTCTATTTAACCCTATTTAAGAAATGCAGCATATTTCCCTGGTCTCTCTTCGTCTCTCTGTCACACACGCACATAAACACACACACAGCCCATCCGTGTACACCACGTTTGTCCGGATCATCTGTGGAAACGTGGCTTATCCATAACAGCAAACCATCCCGATTTCCCCGGGAGAGTCCCCAATTTCAGTGCCCTTCACGAATATCTCCCAGGGCCACGATTCTCCGGAATTTCTCCCAATATTTGACAGTGTAGCATATGATGTAAACTCCCAGTTTCTTGTGTGAGCAGGATCGAGACTAAACAGGTTTCATTTTAAATACATGTTATATTTTCTTAATCCTGTCATGAAAATCCATCACGTTGGCTAAATTCGCCGATTTGAATCCAAAATATGTCACCTACATTATTCCTATGTCTATGAGGAAAACAATTAGCTGTAATTAGTGATGCAAGGCGCAGCAGCGAGACGCAAGATTTCAGAACAGTCTTTATGTGACTGACAGAAGCTGTAGTTTCAATTACTATTTAAATCGTCTGAGTTGTTTAGGATTAAAAACTGTTTCAACTATTCTCAAGTCTAATTTCCTTTTATTTCGGTTGTGAGATGGTAACTTCGTAAGCGGATCAAAGCTGGTTGTGAAAACTAACTTTACAGTGTCAAAATCAACAGACTGCTGTGACCAAACTAAGAAAAAAATACTTTCTCACTCTCTCCTGACACAGAGACTCCTGTGAGTTTTTAGAATGATTAATAATAACTGTTCCTAAATGTTCAGTGGTGCTGGGCAGGGCTGTATCCAGGAGGTGAATAAAGAGGGCTAAAAGGGGCCCAGGGTGGGTCTGGGACTGTAGCACCAAAATAAAAGCAAATGTTCTTCTGAGCTAGTCACATTTTAGAGTTTTCATCTGTTAAAATTATATTTAAAGTCATTTTATTTTGCTAAGGTTTATGTGACAATGTAATATAAAAGCAAATAAAAACATTGCAACTTTTCTTCACCAAAAAGTGGACGGACTGTTTCATTTCTTTACTCACATTATTGCTGTGGATTGTTATTTTGTCAAATAAATAAATACTCTAAAATTCAAATATTTAATTTTTCTATTTCTATTTTTTTTAACAACCCCCCCCGTAGCCCTCTTCAATGTCTCCCTAATTCTGAGGTCCTAAGGTTGGCAAGCATGGCCCTATCATCCGTGCAAGACGTGGCCTATTTGATGCAGAGAAGACCACTGGGACGGCTAGGTGGTTAAAATTCATGTAATAAAGTCTGTGTAACCAATTATTAACTTTTTTTTTATTATTAACCTTTAGTAATTAGTAAATCCCTTTAGGAATTAGCATTTTGCTAATGACCGCTGATTGGTCAGTGAAGGACTGATTACAACCAGATGTACCGCTTGACGACATCGTAGCATCTGAAGCTACATACGTAACCCTAAGGTTATGTATGTAGTGTGAAGTTTAAACGGAAAAACAAGGATTACCGTAAAGCAGTATTACTGGTCGTACGACGTGTATGATGTCATTGGCATTTTAAAGTACTTTCATAAAGCAAATAAGTGACTAAAAAATCTAACATCCAGCAATATGTAATTTCTTTGAATCTACTTTTGAAAAAAAATATTCAAATTACCGGACAAAAAAATTATATCCTGAGAAAAGCAGATATTTAGGGGTATTGCCCACAGACCTCCATTCAAGCTGCAGTCGTCATGGGAGCGCTCTCACATGGAACCAGAGTGGAACTGCAATCACTTCAGAACCCGGAAGTACCGGGTACTGGGAGTTCTCTATTAGAATTTCTTCAGTAGCAATTAGTAATCCGGGTCAGAGTTTTTTTCCCTTTTTTCCAGTAGAATGGATCAACAGAGTTCATTTTACCAACAAATTCTCACAGTTTGAAGATTAGTGGTGATCAGGCTTTCTGCGCTGCACCTCCCAGATTAAAGCTTGGTTTATGCTTGACGCATGTACATTCCGCGTGGAACCGGCCAAGATGCCTTCCAGCAGCGTTTATACTTTTTGCGACTTGTCCCTGCTGACAATCAACAGAACTGTTATGCTGTTTACTTAGGAAAACAGACGAAAAAGGAGATGGTCCACTCGTCCATTAAAACAGTTGATCACAGTGATCTCTATCGGCCGAAACATAAAAATGTCTGTATGTATGAACCTCCGCCATGTTTTTCCGCGCGGGACCGCGTTGTTACAAAATTTCCTAGGTGCGTGGTGCGGAAATTTGGGTCTCTGCGGTGGCTGTGCGGAGAGGCATGATTGCTGAAATGACGTAATTTGGCCGCATGGAGCCGTGCAGACCACGCGGATGCGTCAAGCATAAACCAAGCTTAAGAAACCAGCTGCCCCAGAATATTAGACGAGCTTCCTCTCTTCAGGTTTTCAAACCATTATTGAAAATGTATTCATTTTGAATATTTGGTTGTATTAGTATGTTGTATTTTTAGCTTTTGTGTATGACGAGGCTTTGTTACCTTTCGTTTTAATGATGTGATAATGTTTTTTAGTCCTGCTGACCTGTTCTTTGATGTGTAGCACCTTGGCCAGAACTTTGTTTTCTTAAGTGTACTGTATAAATGGTCCCATTATTTTGTTTAAACCTTCCTCCAGGACTCTGCTGCTGTGCACTCATGCAGTAGGAGGATTGACGCTACTCAGAAACATTAACTTGGTTATTAGCAGCAAAGCTAAGCAGGTTTCAGTTTATATACTTAACCCCTTAAACCCTAGGCTTATTTTGATGCTTATTTGTCGAAAAATGCTTACCCATGAAAAATGTGTATATTTCAGCAACCAAAAAGAGTATTTGAACCATTTTGGTGACATTGTAAAGGTAACATTGAGTAGAATTGATAGATGTGTCATTATGCATGTTATCTGTTACTGGTTAGGAGAAATTGAAGATGGAACACAGCAGAAATGTATTTCTTTTTTGCTCCGCCTAAAAAAAACTGTTCTATATTGAAAAATTTTATGGATATTGCTTGAATGGCAGTGATTACTCAATAAAATATGAATACAACATGTGGACATTATCTCTACAAAAGTTGAAACTGATTATGTGAAACAGGACAAAACTAGAGAGGTTTTACTACAGGCATATCAGGCGAGGTGTCCAGTTTGGCACAAACAGTGCCATTTTTATTTCTGTTGTGTAAAAGTTAAACTTTTCCTTTTAATATCACATAGTGTTCAGTAGACCTAAAAAACACTTTTGGGCATCTTTCTGGTGACAATTATCAGATATAAACAGTGAAAGCAGCAAAACAAAGTAATGTCTGTGCGTCTTGCACCATCTTGTGTCATAAGACGGTCTTGCAGACTGACAATCTTATTTTACGCATAAGACTTTCACTCGGAGCTGATTGGTCGATTTGCATAAGTGGAACCTCGTTGGAATCGTAGAAACCTATAGAATAACCCCAAAACAACAAGATTGACAATACAGTAAGCCAACCAGGGAGCCGAGAACAGAGCCTAGGGGAAAAGCCAGTCTCATCCGTGAATTCACAGCAAACACTTCCTAGGAACCAAAAATTTTACAGGAAACACCTGGAAGGTTTTAAATGGTGCAAAAGTGATGGAATTATCAGAAAATAGCGTTTATTTTCCAAATAAATATTTTTTACACAGTAAAACAGCAAAGGTAAGGCTATATTTTCAACTGTGATTCTGAAAAGCGATTTTTTTGTCGTGTTATACTTTGGCTTATATGTCTGCGGTGCTTTGACGTAGCGTTTTGGCAGATGTATCTTTGGAATTGGTAGAGTCTCTGCTTTCATTTGAGTCGTTGATTGTGCGGTATTGTGAGGCTTTCTGCAGGTGGAGGCCGGAATGTGGCGGCTGGGTTGACGAAACTATGATAATACGAGATTGTTTACAAATACTTATTTATGTGGCATCTGAGTTGTGATTGTGGTTGGTAAAAATAGGATAGATAGCCTTGTAGCGCGTGGTCTTCTGTTTAATTTGATGTGCATTATTACTATCTTTTCTGTCAGATGATGTGTTGTCTCAAGCCTGTTAAAAAAAAAAAATTCCCAGGGTAACGTTGGGAATTTTATTTAATGCCGATGCAACAATATTTTTCAACAGCTGAATGTTACTTTTACCTTCTGCACAGTAAAAACTAATTGTCAAAATTCATCATGATTTTCATTGGAATAAGGATTTAGTTTTCCAAATGAGTTCATGTATCTGAACATACATGTTCTCTTTCGCTCACATTTTGAAAGAAATTGCTTTTGTTCTGCACATGGCTGCAGCTCCCAGTATGCTCTGCTGTCTGATCCTGTATCCTCAACTAGGATCTGCCAGCAGTCCTCAACTACATCCACATGTAGTTCACAATGTTGTCAACATACTAGCGTACTATGCGCATAAACATCAGCAATAACACTTTAAAGGAGATGAGAAGTCTCAGCAGGAGAAAAAGAAAAGAATGCTTTCTCTTAAAGGGACAGAGTGTGTGGACTTCTGCTGGATCATCATGGATCTCTCAGGAACAATAAGTAAACTAAAATCAACAACTGCCTCTTTTCTTTACAGTGCTTCTCTTTATTGTTATCATTATCTTATCATTACTGTCCCCAATGAAGCTTTAGTGAAAACTGGACGTCTCTCAGAGGAATACTGCAGTCCAACAGAGCCAGAACTAGCATGATATTGTGTGTGTGTGTGTCTTTCCTGAAGGATCAAGCAAATTGTGTTCCCGGACACACAGCAACGTTTCAGATGTTGAAGCTAACAATTAGCCCCTCCATCAGTCGGTTAATGAATGGCGGGATTGGTACAGAACCGTCAGACAGCATAAGTAATCTGGCCTGTTTTCAGTAATGGGCCCCCACTTTGTTAAATTGCTAACAGCAGTGCCACGCTTTGTTCAGCCCAGCCTGCTGAACACACAGAAGGCCCCGCATGTGTTCAGGGTAGGGAGAAAAGAGGAAGAGAGGACACATGAGAATACAGTTCCTCCGCTACAGCAGTGCTAGAGCTGGTAAAGAGAAGCGAGTAAAAAGCGCTTGGACAATCGATAATGCCAACACAGCTCTGAGGGCAGAAATGCTGTTTCTGAGTGGAAACACATTCTGCACAAGTGATCTTGGAGTATTTTTTATTGCGGATAGTGACATTACGGCACTTAAAACTCCGGTCTTATCTGTCCACACGCAGACACTAAAAAAGGAGAAAACACAAAGATCTTCACATTTACTGGAGTTTTAAAAAGATTTGTTTGAGGTGCAGAAAATTTGTGCTTAAGTGTGGATAACAGGCCAAATTGTGGAAAAATTTCTCAGTTTTGTGAGATTCCCGGCTACGTGTGGACAAGGTATAAGACTCCTGCTATATCTGGAACGGTTGGACAGATGTTCCATTCTTTAGTCTAAATGAGGGTGCTGAAAGAAAACAAGAGCGCTGCAAAAGACTGTCTGTCCATTAAGGCATAGGTTTATCCATCCATCCTTAATATGAATTAGAGGACAGAGGGCACTGGAGAAGTTAGGACATTGGACATGAAGTTTCAATCCACTAAGGACCAGGCTAGGACACATTCTGACTCCTCACATTGACAAATAATTTAAAAAGTTTGAGTATTGTTACAACTTTGCCATTACATTCTTTAAATGCACTGGGGACTAACTGGTACCAGACTGTTCAAAAAGACCTCTGCTGAAAGTTGTCTACATGTAACTGAGAGACTCTGAAGAAAAATACTGACGGCTCTTTTCCATTATGCAAACATGTGGTGTCAAAGGTTTATCTCATAGTCCAGTTACCTCATCGCTCTAAACCTCTGGAGGCTCTTAAACAACTACCCTTAGGAAACCACACTGGAGGGGTGGTCTGCTGTTGAGTCATGGTGGTGGACTTGGTGTGAAAACCAGTCAAAAACAAACATCACACTGAATCCCTGTTGTTTAGTCTTGAGGTTGTGTCTTTGTATGTCTCACCATGACATTCTGGAGATAAAACAGCCAAAGAACTGGTGGGCTAAGGCCTGAGCCAGGCAGCGGCGGGTCTGTGGGGTCTGGTCTATGATCATGGGGCTGTGCAGCAGGTTGGTACTGAAACAGAAAGAAAGCAAGTCAGGTTTCATCTTGGATATTAGAAATTATACAAAATACAATTTAAAAAAAAATCCCTGCATGAATAACAACTTAGAGGACATGGAAATATCTTCAGTGTTGCCAAGCCAACCTGAAGATGCTCATCGAAGCATAGGACGACACCTGAACGTAGGCCTCATCCACAAACACTGTCTTAAAACAGGAGTATGGATAGCGGCAAGTCAGGATCTCCTCGTAGAACTCAAAAATCTCATGAAGGTAAGACATGGAGTGTTTGAGTAAAGGGAGCAGCTGGGGCAAGCAGAAATGGGTCACCTGCAGAGAACAGACAGGAGGATATGTGACTGGGTTGGTACCAGTCATTAAATGGCGAGAAGCTGAACATTCATGTCACAAGGACCTAAACTAGCATATGACAACTGGTGTTTAGAGGCATGTAGTGGTCATTTGAAGAACTCACAGAAATACTTGTTTAAATTGAACAAGAGTCAGGTGACTGGTGTAACCCTGCACACCAGACTGGGACTCCAAAAGATCACCAACAGCAAAACAGATGCAAGATTAAAGTTAGGATATGAGCATCTGAATATGGAAGTGTTAGTGGTAGATTCAGGTTTCCTGTATCAGAACATCTCCTGAATGCAGACTGACCACGAACGCCCACAACTACAGAATATAAGCCTGAGATAGTAATTATTATTTTTGTAATTCAGCATAAAAATGTGACACTGATATATATGAAATAGACTTGCTGCCTGCAAAACGAGATATTTCAAGCCTTTATTTGTTATAATGTTGATTATGGCTTAAAGCTTATTAAAACCCCAAACTCAAAATCTCAGAAAATTTGAATATTGTGAAAAGGTTCAATATTTTAGGCCCAAGTGTCAAACCTCATTCACACCAGAGAAGGTTTGTGTGTGGAACTTTTCCACAAATTTACCTAACCCAGAGCAATGAATATCGGTGCTTCACATGAAAACAACTACTTATATAAAGAATGGAATAGAAACAAAAGTCACACTCACCTTGCTCTGCTTTTCTTGAGGAAATTATTGACTACAATAGGTCAGTACACGCTCTTTTTATATAGCTTAATGTTATTTTAAATGTATTCTATTACTGTTTTATTTATTTTTTAACTATCCACATGATCTTAACTTTAGAGATGGGGCTAAGTTGTGTGCTTCAATCTTTTTGTTACCATTGAATATGTATGTTATTTCTCTAACTTCTTTAAAAAATAGATCTGGTGTCTAGAAAAAAAAAAAAAAAATCAACAGTGAAAGTTAACAGAGCTCCCCATCCCCAATGCACGCACTGCAGCTGGTGTGAGTGCACTGAATACAATGTTTTTGTCTGTGCGGCACCCGAACGCACTCATACCACAACTGCTGTGACACTCTTATCAGCTGATTAATGCAAAACAGCTGCTAAACATTCCTGAATCTTTAACTAGTCTCTCAGTCTGGATCAGTAGGAATCCCAATCATGGGTCCCATTCTGGAGGAAGACTGGAGAGGAATACAATCAAGATGTCTAGTGGGAAGTTTCCAGAGTCTGTGTTGATTTGAGGAGTCATGTCATCTACCGGTGTTAGTCCAATGAGGCTCATTAAATCCAGAGTCATCTACTGGTTTTGGCCCACTGGGGTTTATTAAGTCCAGAGTCATCTACTGGTTTTGGTCCACAGGGATTTATTAAGTCCTGAGTCATCAACTGGTGTTGTTCCACTGGGATTTATCAAGTCCAGAGTCATCTACTAGTGTTGGTCCACTGGGCTTCATCACGTCCAGACTAATCTACTGGTGTTGGTCCACTGGGGTTTATTAAATCCAGAGTCATGTACTGGTTTTGGTCCACTGTTTTTTATTAATTCCAGAGTCATCTGCTGTCTTTGGTCCACTGGGGTTTATTAAGTCTAAGTTCACCTACTGGTATTGGTCCACTGGGCTTTATATAGTGCTGAGTCATTTACTGGTTTTGGTCTACAGTTTCTAATTAAGTCCAGAGTTATCTACTATTGTTGGTCCACTGTTTTTTATTAATTCCAGAGTCATCTGCTGGTGTTGGTCCACTGAGGTTTATAAAGTCCAGAGCATCTACTGTTGTTGGTCCACTGGGCTTTAATAAATCCAGAGTCACCTACTGGCATTGGTGCACTTGGGTTTATTAAGTCCACATTCATTTCCTGGTGTTGGACCACTGGGCTTTATTAAGTCCTGAGTCATGTAGTGGTGTTGGTCTACTGGGTTTTTTTAAGTCCAGAGTCATCTACTGGTGTTGGTCCACTGGGTTTTATTAATTACAGAGTAATCTACTGGTTTTGGTCCACTGTTTTTTATTAAGTCCAGAGTCTTCTACTAGTGTTGGCCAACTGGAGCTTATTAAGTCCAGAGTCATCTACTAGTGTTGGTCCACTGGGGTTTATCAAGTCCAGAGTCATCTATTAGTGTTGGTCCACTGGGCTTTATTAAGTCCAGAGTAATCTACTGGTGTTGGTCCACTGGGGTTTATTAAATCCAGAGTAATCTACTGGTGTTGGTCCACTGGGGTTTATTAAATCCAGAGTCATCTACTGGTGTTGGCCCAATGGGCTTTATCAAGTCCATAGTCATCTACTGGTGTTGGCCCAATGGGCTTTATCAAGTCCATAGTCATCTGCTGGTGTTGGTTCACTGGGCTTTATTAAGTCCTGAGTCATCTACTGGTGTTGGTCAACTGGGCGTTATTAATTACAGAGTAATCTACTGGTTTTGGTTCACTGGGCTTTATTAAGTCCTGAGTCATCTACTGGTGTTGGTCCACTGGGCGTTATTAATTACAGAGTAATCTACTGGTTTTGGTCCAGTGGGCTTTCTTAGGTCCAGAGTCATCTACTAATGTTTGTCCACTGGGATTTATCAATTCCAGAGTCTTGCACTTGTCCACTGGGCTTTATAAAGTCCAGAGTCATTTACTTGTTTTGCTCTACAGTTTTTAATTAAGTCCAGTCATCTACTTGTGTTGTCCAACGGGGTTTATTAATTCCAGAGTCATCTACTCGTGTTGGTCCACTGGGGTTTATTAAGTCCAGAGTCATCTGCGGTTGTTAGTCCACTGGGATTTATTAATTCCTGAGTCCTTTACTGGTGTTTGTCCATTGGGGTTTATTAAGTCCAGAGTCATCTACCGGTGTTGGTCCACGGTTTTTTATTAATTCCAGAGTCATCTGCTGGTGTTGGTCGACTGAGGTTTATTAAGTCCAGAGTCATCTGCTGGTGTTGGTTCACTGGGCTTTATTAAGTCCTGAGTCATCTACTCGTGTTGGTCCACTGGGCGTTATTGATTCCAGAGTAATCTACAGGTTTTGGTCCACTGTTTTTTTTTGCTAATTCCAGAGTCGTCTGCTGGTGTTGGTTAACTGGGCTTTATTAATTACAGAGTCATCTACTGGTTTTGGTACACTGTTTTTTTATTAATTCCAGTCACCTGCTGGTGTTGGTTCACTGGGCTTTATTAAGTCCAGTCATCTACTGGTTTTCCTTTCAGATTTGACAACATCTCCGTAAAAATACGATGGTCCGAGATTCATGCTGAACAATGCATTGAAGATTGAGAAGACCCTGTGCATTTTTGGGGAGCAAATGAATCAACATAATTATTAATACTCCTATCTACATTAAATTATTGACCGTCTCTAAACCACAATGTTCAGCACTGAAGATACAGAACTGATCAGGCCACTGTCTTCATGTCAGAACTTGGTTTAAAAATAAAATAATAATTTAAAAGAATCTAGAAAAAGTATTCTTTCTAATACCAGGAACAATGTCTGTGAACCCGCTGTGAAAAAGGATTTCACCACCACTATAGCGGGACGTGGACCCAGACCTAACAAGCGGTAGTCACCAACACTAACCTCTCACCCAACGTGACAGCCTGGTGATGAGCATGCATTCAATTGTGTATATACTGACAACTTGTTTAAAACCTATATAATTCACGGCTCACGATGATTTCTTTTTAATTTTAGTCTGCTTGCAGTTAACTACAATGTGCTGCTTATTTGAAACTTTAAACTATAGCTTACTCTGAGACAAACAAACAACACCAGACCAACCAGCGGCTACGCTGCTGGGTAGGAGTCAGCGCCATTGAGAAGAGACTAAAGACGTACTAGTCGGCGCAGTTAGGAGTGAGAGGGATATCGTATTACCGGACCATTAATCCATAGGTGGGCGTGCTGGGTCACTTCGGCACGCTTCTTTTTAAATAAGATTTACTGTACAAAATGTAATGAATAAAACCAATGATTGTAGACTAGTCTTAAATCAAATCGAATCAAAGATTTGGAGAATCGTGACAACCCTAATCTTAAAGGGGCTGTATCATGCTATTTTAAAGCTTTCAACTTCTGGGATAGACATATATATGATAAAATGTTACCGTTGGTGTTATACAGTATTAATTGGTCCTGAAATTTAACTTGTATCATGTAGTTAATATTCGACCACAAAATAAAACGGATCGTTTGAACTCTATCACAGGTAAGTCGCTCTGCCTGCAGGGGCGGTGCAGACACCACTAGCACTCAACTATCAACCAGTGATGTCACTAGTTGAACGTTCAGTCGTTTTCTCTGAGACAGAGGGGCAGCTGCTCGAAAAGCAGAATTCAGGAGGATTACTCAGACATGCGTGAATTAAGCCAAAAACCACTCTGGTGGTGTTGAAAACTCCCAAGACTTGATTTTGCATGATATAGGCCCTTTATAAGTTACTCAAAAGTAGCTATATGAAACCAGTTGACAACATTTTTCAATAGTCTACGGTTTCTTTTTTTGGAGTGCTGGTATATCCTTCATATTTGTGGGTATAACAAGATGCAGCTTAATGCCCGACTGAAGTCGAGGATTAGCAGACAGAAGAAAAAAAACAGCAATAGTGCGACATTTTTTGATTATAAGATGTTAAAACAGTGCAAATGATTAATTTGAGAAAAAAAGGCTTTCCTTCAACATGCAGACAGACAACCCGAGCACACACCTCATGCATGTAGGGGTCTACAAGGATTTCAAAGGGTCCCACAGCCAGGGAGATGTTAGGAGCTGCAGTGGGGATGGGAAGGACATAGTGGTATGTTTTCTTCCTCATGTCATGGGTGTAGATCGTCTCCACCAGGTCCCCACAGGACACTGCCACCATGGCTGCATCTACAGTGAACTCCAGCTTCCAGGTACACAGCTCTGAGTAGGAGTCCACACAGGGAAACCAGAACCTGGGGAAGGAGAAGGCCATAAGGATTGAGAACATAAAACTGCAAAAACAAGTCTGCAAGATGGGATAGAGTAGGGCAAAAAAGGAGTTTGAAGCCACCAATTGTGCAAGTTGTCCCAATAAAAGATATGAGAGGTCTGTAATTTTGAGTACATCAGTACACTTCCACTGTGAAAAACAGAACGTAAAAAACATCTAGGAAATTACATTATGTGATTTTTAAAGAATTTGTATATTGCTGTAGAAAATAAGTAATTACCACCTACAAGCAGGGAAGAATTCTGTCCCTCACAGATCTCTTACGTCTTTAAGAAGCTCTTCTAACCTCCACTCATTACCTGTATTAAAGCTGTTCTAAATTTCCTAAAGCTAACTCAAAACAGCTTTTTCATTCACCTTAATGTTTTAACACAGCATAGCTATAAATATTTTGTGGAGATTAAAACGAAAAATTAAAAAAATTTAAGTAGTTCTGTCAAATTTGTTGAAAAACCTTGACAGATCTGTCTCCACTCTGTCCTGTCAAAGAATGAAAAACAGCCTGCTCCGTGGCGGGCTTTTTGTGAGGCTTATTTTAGCTTGATCAAATGATTGGATGATCCAAGTGTTCTCTCCCTCACCACATCTACCCTCCAATATAAAGTCATTACAGCGGTTTTAGCAGGTAAAGTTTTTTATCCATCAAGCCATCTTCATCCTTTTCATCATTCACCCTTTTCTTTTACAGTCCCTTTAGATGACATCGGTTTTGAATTCGTGCCGAATTGGGTCACGGGGACAGCAGCTTAAGCACAGAGACCCAGACTTCCCTCTCCCCAGCCACCTGGTCCAGCTCCTCAGAAGGAATCCCAAGGCCTCAGCATGAAAACACCTATTGGGCAGCCCAAAAGTCATGAGAAGGCACTGAATGATGTCATTGCCTCATTTGCATGATGTGCATGTTACTTTAAAGCCTAGTTTATGCTTCTGCGTTTTGACAGAGACGGATTGACGCAACACCATTATCCATCAACGCAAGGGCTCTCCGTCACCTACGCAAGAACGCACGGAGGCCCACATTTTAACTATCCGTCTCAGTCTACGGAGAGCCTATGCATCTGATAGGTCAGTTTCAGTAACAGCCAGAGATCGCATCATCAGAATGGGGCTCTATAGTTGCTGTTATCAGTAGTTATTGCAGCGTTTGGTCACTATATGCTTTATATTTAAAGGATAACTTATCTGTTCCTTTGGCGATTTTGAACACAAGGAGGTGTAGGAAAACCACAAAAACGGCTGCTGTGTTTTGTTTCCATGTGTTTCTAGAGGATTCTATAATCCACACTTCTAGTAAAAATCTTTACAGTTTAATCAAAACGTACTTTCTGTCGTTCATTGCTCCTTGAGGAACAAATACATTCACAAGCCTAGAAAAAAACAGAAGCGGCATTGTGTGATAGTAGGCAGAGACGCCATTAAACGTAGCGCACCCCTGCTGTCCTGGTTGAGCAACACTGAAAAAACAATAGAGAATGGAGTGGAAGAGCGGAGTACAATAAACAGAAAACGTCTCCGTCAATGCTTCTTTGTCTGAGTGCAAATTTGCAGTGGGAGAAGCATAAACTAGGTTTAATGGAGAATGGAGGACAGGGGAATCTTTTAAAATATCTTTTGCAGAATATTTTTTTCTTTAACCACTGATGGCAGCGTGGTGGGGGTGGAAATGTTATAAAGTTTTCCCTTTCAAGTATGTTTTTTAGTTGTCATGTTTTTTTTAAATCACTAATGGTGTCAATAGAAGTCAGCCTTACATTACAGGCGGTAGGATGTGTAACATCTCCATTAGACAGCTTCAAGCAGCCTTTTAATCAAGGTTTGATTCCAACTACTTCAGGATTTCTGAGTCTAGTTTAGACAGACATGATGGCGATTGACGCATGTCACAGAGAGGCTACACATTTCCTTTTTTTAAATACCCAAAATACCAACATCGGCAAAATGACATCGGTCACAGCCATAAATTCATGTATTGGTAAATGTTTGGTTTATCAGCTATTCAGGATTCATTCAGGAACCAGCTCCCAGTTTTAGTCCATGAGGCAGACACTGTCTATTTTTAAGACTAGGCTTAAAACCTTCCTTTTTGATAACACTTATAGAGTGGCTTAGGTTATCCTGAGCTATTTTTCCTCAGTTATGCTGCTTTAGGCTTAGACTGTTGGAGGAAAGACTGAGCATTTTTCTTCTTTTTCCTACTTTTCTCTTCTATTACTCTCCAGATATATTTTTTCTTCTGTTATTGTGATTGTTAACACAGTTTACTCTCAGTTTTTTTCTCCCCATAGAAGCTCCACATGGTCTGGTACCCTGCTCAGCTACAATGCCCCCTGCTGGATGGGGAACGTTGCTCCAGATGATGCTCAAAGTCACCGAGCATCCTCCATGCTGTCTCTTCTCTGTCTTCTCTGTCTTCTCAGACCCCCAGACGGTCGTGGCAGATGACAGAGCTTGTACTGAGCCAGGTTCTGGTTCTGCTGGAGGCGTCTTCCTGTTAAAGGGGAGTATTTCCTCTCCACTGTCGCTACATGCTTGCTCAGTATGAGGGATTGCTGAGGAATAGCTGTGGTTGGAGTCTGCATGATCAGGGCACAACCTCACATCAATGACTCAGCACAATCTGCTGGGATTCCTTACATAGAAAACTTTTAACTGATTGCATTGTTTGCATAATTGTATTGAGATGACATTTATTGTAACGTGGCACTATATAAATAAAAGTTAATTCAATTCATAAACTAATGTCTAACCTTGTGGAGTTCTGGTATCCAAATGAGAAAACATGGGCTCCCCTCTCTGCCATACTGCCTTCCACATCAGGAACAACGAAGTGGAGCCCCCCTTTAGGCTGGTCCAATGAAAACTCAATATAAACCTTTAACACCTTCAAATCTGGACACAAACAGAAACATGTGAAACAAGTTAGCAACATGATCTCAATCCTTTATCTAACAATGTGATGAAGATATTCTTTACGTGGACCAACAGCCGTTATGTTCGTTTCTCTTCTTTTTCCAAAGTCACATTTTCCTATAGAAGCTAAGTGAGTGAGTCCTTGTGAAAGCCACTGAAGCAAACTATGCCATTAGCTCACCGTCTCCTTGTTTCCAGAGCTCAGAGGGAACTTTGATCACCAGTTCTCCATTTCCAGCATCAGGATCCACGGCGCTTACAGCTGCTGTGTAGGCACTGGAGAAATAGTTCAGGTTCCGTCTGTTCAGACACAGAAAATGATTGTTATCCTAGTACAGTTTCACTTTAATTGGAAAACTGTAGAAACATTTCCCCCTCAGATAAGCTGGTATAAATCTGCAGTGTAGGAAGTACTGAACTTCCTGACTGAACAGCCTTTTTTACCCGTACATATCGGCTCTGCATGTTCTGTCTAGGACATCCATAGAGCAATATAAATGTGTGGATTTTTATTTTTATCTCAGCTTTTCTCTCATGTCACCAACACCTGGATGGTGGCTTGTTCTGATCCGTGTGTCTGCTGTAACATAATTTTTTTTAATAATTGGTTCATAAATGTTGAATAAGCGATCATTTTAACTGTCAGTATTTTGGATAGCACATAATACTTAGAAATAACACTTCCATCTGGAAGCTAATAATGTATATATTTGAGCAGCTTCTGCAATAAGAAACAATTTATTGGTATTGGGATTAGTCAACTAATGCCCCATTTCTACTAGTGCCAGTATGGTACGGGACACTTTGGCGTGTTTCCATTACCTGTTTCTGTTCCGAGCCGACCCCTTTTTTTCGGACTACCTCTGCCTTGGTTATAAGCGTGCCAAAGCGGCCCGAAACTCCCACCTATAGACTGACTGGTCCAGTAACATGATATCTCTCTCACTCCTATGCAGCAGCGGTAGCCGCTGATTGGTCTGGAGTTGTTTTTTTGTCTCAGAGTACGCTATAGTTTAAACTTTCAAATAAGCAGAAAACTGCAGTTAACTGTTAGCAGACTAAAATTATAAATAAATAAGTGTGAGCAGTGAATAATACAAGTTTTAAACAACGTGGGGGTCTTGTGACTATGTATACTATTGAATCCATACATTTCATCATGTTGTCATATTGGAAGTGGTTAGTGTTGGTGACTCCCGTTTGGTAGGTCCAGGTTCACGTCCCGCTACTGTTTAAGTTTTTTTCATAGTACGTTCAGGTTCAGAGACATATTTCCTGGTTTCAGAAAATACCTTTTCTAGATTTGTTTAAAAAAATATTATTTAGATTTTATTTTAAAATTGTTTTAGGTTTTGTATTTCAATAAATGAAACCAAAAACACAATTTTAATGGCAGAACAGTACTTTTAATTTGAGATTTTTCAATGCACTATTTCTTCTATTTATTTTTTTGTCAAAATATGAGTCCCATGGCTAACATTACTAAACAAGGGCCAAACCGCTCTTATTTTAAAGGATTAAAGGTTTAGAATACAGGGTGAATATTTACAGAAACACTAGGAGGTAGGGCTTGGCGATATGGCTTAAAAATAAAAGCTCTGATTTTTTTTCCCATACCAAATCTGATTTCAGATTTTAATACATTTTTTCCTACCTGATTTTTTTTCATAAGAAGAAATTTTAAGTGATAAAAAATATTTTCAAAAACCTGCTTTTATTGCAATCACCCTGTCCTGGAGCTGACTTGAATTTAATGTCCAATTAAAAATAAGATGTAAAGTATCCATGTGAAACAAGATGGCTAGATTGACATCACTCTGAGCTATGGAAGTCTAATTAGTACATTGGTTTAACAAAAAATCTCTGTTTTCCAAAAATGTAAACTTCAACAATAGGAGAGAGATGCTTTTTGCTAGAGCTTTTGTTAAGCTAAAGCTTGGTTTATGCTTGACGTATCTGAGAGATCCGCACGGCTTCACGTGGCCAAATTACGTAATTTCAGCAACCACGTCCCTCTACTTCTACTATGGTGTAGCGTTGTATGCATGCCGTAGAGCCCTAGACGTCCCCCTACAGTATTCAAGAGTATTGGCTCTCAGCAGGGACAAGCCGCTGCTAGAAGGCGTCTTGGCCGGTTCCGCACGTCTCAATTCCATGCGGAATGTAAATGCGTCAAGCATAAACCAAGCTAAGCCCGCCCACGTCCTGGCGTTCCGGACCACACTGACCCATTCCATTCTGTCCCGTACAGGCCCTAGTGGGAATGGGGCATAATCAGCAAAATAATAGACGATTATTCGATTATCAAAGTAATCGTTTGCGGCAGCCCTAGTTAAAACCACTGGTTTAGTAGTTAGATGTGGGAAGTATTTTATTATATTGTTGTATTGTTTATTTTCACTACATACATAGGAATTGGACAGTGCTCTGTTTATTATGTAATATTACAGATACAGAGCTCTGCACAACCCAATGGCCAGATATCCATTGGTCTCTTTTTACCCATATTTATCTGTCCTAGTTTCAAACTTGAATGAAAAGTGTGATTATTTATTTTTATAAATTCTGATTTTACAACAAATGGCTCCAATCTTAATGAGTTAAGTTGAAATAAATACCAAATGTTATAAAATACTGCATATGTTGTTTTTCATTCTTAAGTTATTGTAAAACTCTTTGACATAAATATTATGGAACGTAACTGCATTACAGCACATAAGAATAACGCCACAAATCTGTTAGTAGAACCCACGCTGTCTTTAAAGATTTTATACTGCTGGTGGTGGCTAAGGTTTAAATTCCTTCATATTTGAATTTACTGTGGTATTCCACATAGGCTCAAATTTATAGATAGCTTTGGAATAAAATCGTGTCTTCCTCCAAATTACTCCAGCTCCTCCACCATGTCTATAGTTACAGTCGCCGACATTTTTAAAGGCTTGTGATAAACTAATAGTCCTCTCACGCAACCCAGTCCTATCTGACCACTTTTTGATAAGCTTTGAATTTACTTTAACCAACGTTCCAAAATCTGAGAGAAAATTTCATTACAGTAGAACTTTATCAGACAGTGCAGTAACAAGTTTTAAAGAATCTGTTCCATTCTTGCTTCCTTATCCGTCTCAGAATACAACAGTGGATGGCAGTAATTCCAACTCTAACCCTTCAGAAACTGATGGTCTGGTTCAAAGTATTACTTCCTCACTGTGTTTGGCGCTAGACAGTGTAGCCCCCTTAAAAAAGAAGGTAATCAGCCATAGGAGGCTGGCTCCCTGGTTTAATGCAGAGTTGCGTACTTTAAAGCAGAATACAAGGAAACTGGAGAGAAAATGGCACTCTACACACTTAAATGACTCCTTTCTAACCTGGAAAAATAGTGTACTACTTTATAAAGGCTCCTCTCCTGTGGAACCAGCTCCCAGCTTTAGTCTGTGAGGCAGATACTCTGTTTTTAAGACTAAGCTTAAAACCTTCCTTTTTGATAAAGCTTATAGATAAACTGGCTTAGGTTATCCTGAGCTATCGGCGCTATATAAAAAAAGAGTGAATTGAAAATTGTGCTCAGATGTGAAACCCATTATGTTACAACTCTGTCTCTCATATAAAGCATTCCTAGCGGGACCTATAGTTTTAAATATTATACACGTTTAAAACTATAGGTATTTGGGTTTGAGCGGGGTCAACCCAAATAACTGAGCAAGCACAGGTGGATATTTTTCAAAGACACATATCCCTATTTTTTAACAGACTATGAAAAAACTTGCAGGGATAGGACTAAAAATCTGTGGTTAAAGTTCAAGATGGTGTCAACGAGGCTATAAAATGCCTACAAGATTAATTTTTTTTTAGACAAGACTTCCTGACCTTTCCAGACTACCAGTTTGATACTCAAAGCCCTGATGCTTTTCTATGAGGCCTTACATGGCATGGTACCCTCATACCTTCCTGAGCTTTTATGCCAGTATGTCCTAGCTCATGCTATCCACTGTACTTTCTGGTCTCTCCAGAATCCCAACAACAAACAAAAGACTTATAGGTAAGCTAGGACTGCGTGATTATGAAAATAATCACAATTATTTCCACTATATTGAATGATCTTGATTTTCAATTAGATTAAGTCTAATCAAAACAATAATAAAAATATTATTTAGAGCCTTTGTATTAATGTTGCATAAAGCGTGTGTGTCCTCCTGCTGTTGTATTGTTAACAAAATCACATCACTTCTCTTTGTCCTCAGAGGGATGATAGGACTTGAGGTGATTAAATAGATCAGTTGTATTACATAGCTTTGTTGAAATGGTCCATCAAAAGATTTTACAGATCGGTTTAGTCTGGCTGCTGTAGTGTCTGAAATATCCAAAGCATTTCTAAACTACTGAGCTCACGTTGCCGCTTCTCTCCACAATGTTATGGCCGTGTTCTCTTCTGTGGTCATTGTCTGCAATTTGGTCATCTTAATCATCAGGGTTTTTCCTGCCTTCAAATTTCGGTGCCGGCCACCTCCAGCTGATTTTGTGCCGCCCCAGCCTGATATCGCTGGCGAGGGTCAGAATCACGGTCTGAATGCAGGATAGGACGAGTTGGCGAGGGTACATTAGTCCGTTTTTCAAAAAGCATAACAACGCAAAGCCAAACTGTATGTGATTTTAAAAAAAAATTAACATTCTTTTTTACACATTTTTTATTCATCTTTCCAGATCTTCTCAAAATCAGAGCCAGTGGGGTTGACAAGAAGAGGCTGAATCCATTTACCTGGCTCAGGCATAGGCTTTGTTTTAACCTGGGGGACATGTCCCCAGCACTTTGTATGACTGACAGTTTTGTCCCCATCAAACCTGAAGCCTGGTTCACAGCAGACACGGAATGCTGCAGTCAGCTCACGCTGTGATCATTTTAGCATCTGACCTATTTTTTGAGGCGAGCTGCGAGCAATCCTGTCAATTGTAAAACTTTTTTTGTTATCAAGTAATGAAGATTACAAATGCAGTCATTTTTGTGGATCCAAACAGTAGGGCTGGGTATCGATTCAAATTTCAAGAATCGATTCGATTCCAATTCACAAAAGTTAGAATCGATTATCACAATCTGATCCAATTTGATCCGATTCAATCTGATCCAGCTCGATTTTGATATGGATTAGTGCTAATAAATGTTTTTTTACACAAAGGCCACACGACTTAAGCGTTGTAATCTATAGGCTAGGATAGCCTAGCTGACAATTTAGAATAAGTTGTTAACATTACGTTTTTGGCAGCAGCCTAGCCTATTTATGCCATTCTGAACGGAAAGGGTCTCTTTAAGTATCATTACCATGTTTCTTTAGTTGAAGTTAGATGAAAATATATTCAATACTATTTTGCATATATGTGCACTGGAGGGTAGCGCAGCACTTCCAAACGTTTTGATTTCCCTACTAAGAATTTCTGTTGTAGATTCTCCAGAAATGAATAGAGGTGGATAAATATATTTGTATTTGCAGCGAAGTGTCATTTCAGTTTCCTACTAGGCAGGACCAGGGGCGGGCGGGGAATATGGGGGGGATGCTTTCGGCAATCCTGCCCCCACTTCAAAAAAAAAATTTCTAGAGGAAACACTGAAATCTCACCAGTTCTCATAAGCCTGGTAAAATTATAACTGCCTGTCTCATCCCCCGGGATCAGAGCACACGTCTACAGAGCCCATTAGCGGACACTAGGGCTGGGACGACGCGTCGCCGTAAACGATTACACGGCTGGACCAAGTAGCGTCAGCTTGAGTGAGTCAGTTGACTTAAATACCTCAATCCGAACTCGCAGTTCAAAGGTATGAAACTATTTTAAAATAAAAGGGATCGATTTTGTCACCTGCCGGCTTTGCAAAATGGAAATGGCTTATAAAAGCACGACGGCATCCAGGAGAAGCTCCACCAAATGAGGGCATATTCTCATACACAGCTGCGTCCGGTGTATGTTACTGCTATCTGTTTTGTTGGTTTTTATTTGTGACCCGTGCTGGCAAAATGAGTCGGAATGCGCACAGACTGATTATGAGTAAAAGCCGAAAATGTGAGAGAGTGTTATTTGTCGAGGTAAACATGTTTGTTAACAAAGGTAATGCACTACCTACCCGCTAAACGTAGCCGTTGTGGACATTAATACAAGATTGTTTAAGTGCTTCCAAAAGCAAACCGACAACAAACTCTTGATTATCACGTTTAATAATGTCTCATCCTGTTTGAATACTATTTTTTTACTTCATGCTTCTCCAGTTTATCGGATTCAAAGTTGCCATCTAAAAACTAGAAAAATTTGCACAATTTTATTGTAATGAACAGCACCCCCCTCTTTCTCTTGCAAATCATGTCAGAAACAAGACAAAATGCAGAAAAATAATTTCTTTGTGTGTGAATGAAGAGCACTTTTTTGTGTTAAGTGAATGTTAAATTTTGTTTGGTTATATTTTTGGGGGTATGTTCTCTCCTTTTATTTTTTATTTGCACAACATTTAACTTCTTCTTAAATGCAACCTCTAACATAAGATTGTACTAATACTGCAACTTTATTTTTGGGGATTTTTTTAAATAATTAAAATGTATTAAAATGAAGAAATTTGTTTTTCAAATACATAAATCAATAAATAATAAATCATCAATAAATAATAAATAAAGAATGGGTAAATAATCGCTAATCAAATCGAATCAAAATCAAATCGAAAAATTAATCATTAGATTAATTTATGCGTCAAAAAAATAATCGCTAGATTAATTGATTACAAAAATAATCGTTTTGCCCAGCCCTAGCTGACATTAGCAAGTAGGTATTAGCTAAGCTACGGCTCAACCATAGCTAGGATAGATGAAGCCGCGGGACAAGAACTAAAGGTGCTTTTTCTAGTCTCGAATCCTCGGTGAGGAATTTTTGAGTTCCTGCCGAGTTAAGTCCACATTCGCATTGTAAACAAGAGAACCGCTGTTAGCTGAATTTTACTCAGTCCTATGAGTTATCTGGATCATTGCGTCAGGCATTCTGCAGTAACTATAAATAGTCGATATTTAAACAAGACTGCTACACTTTATTAAAAAAAAATTTTTCAATTTGACCTATAATGCCTAATATTATACATTACACAATAATAATAAAAATTGCATCAATATTGTCTTTTAAAATAAGATGTACTGCACAACATGTATTGAATTAAACCAATGATCGTAGACTAGTCTAAAAATGACAGGTATCTGTAGTGTAAAAGGAAAAAAAAGAAAGAATCGAGAATCGAATTGTTACCCTAAAATTGACAACCAAATGGAGGATTTGGAGAATCGTGTAACCCCTAGTAGTTATTTCATGAGATTATTTACTTGCCCATTATGAAAAAAATAGCTCAGAACAAACAGCTGAACAGAAGCGCATGTCACCCGCAACGGATACACGCATCTGGTATGAACAAAATTAGCAGTGTAGAGACCTTGATTTCCCTGAGCCTGTCCTATGTGAACCAGGTGGAAATTCTTTACCAGATCCGATCTAACAGCCAACTTATGCTCCCTACACATTTTCCACATCGCCGATCTGAACGGACTCCGGCAACTGTGGCTCAGTGGTAGAGTAGTTGGCTTGCAATCGGAGGCACTTAACCCCCAAATTCTACACCATCCCACCGAGCCATGTTGGCTATTGGTGTATGAATGCGAGTGTGAATGCGGCTTCAATGTAAAGCGCTTTGAGTGGTCAGTAAGACTAGAAAAGCGCTATATAAGTTCAGTCCATTTCAGTCCATTTACTCCGATCCACTTCCTTATGCAGTCATGTTTTATTTCTGAGAAGATGTTGATTTTTACAGACTCCTATCTGCTCCAAATACGTTCTGCAATGTTGCACGTTTCAAGATGGAAAAAATACAATCTAAATGTCATGGGTCTGGGAGAAGTTTCTTTACTGTGGATGGGAGAAAAAATATTAATACAACATTTTTGGTTGTTTAAAACTCCCTCCAACTATCTCGACATCCAGCGGTCCCAGAGAGAGATTTGATTTGTCAACCTGACACATCAGATTAGCTGCAGGTACCCTTTCTATTGCAGGACTCTGTACTGTAAATTAAGTTGAAGTTTCTCTCCATAGAACGGGCAACAACAGCAAAGGTTGCAAAGGGGACGTCAGGGGCTATTCTAGTATCAAATATTTAGGGGTGCTGAGCACCCAGAGACCTGTCCGGCCAGGCAAGACACATTTGACTGTTTCGTACATTTTAACAAACACAACAGGAGATATGTCATTGGGCATCCAGTCACTTAGTCCTTAGCACCTAGGCTTTTATATCAGCACATGCATCTAACATGAGACTTAAAAAGTCACCACGTCAATCAGAAATGATCTTAAAATAACTAGAAAAGCAGAACTTGGAAAGCTTATCCCTCTGCCAAGCACTTCAGTGCAGTTCAGATTCCTCCGTAATACCTGATCTTCCCCAAAATGTAATCACTAGCTCCTTAGTCCATTTATGACATTTCTTGAATATTGAGTTATTTTGATAACAGTGTTATTTTTATTTATTGATTTTATAATATGTTACTCCATAGTTTACTTTGTTTTCATTTTCTTTGGTTCTTATTCATTGTATATGTGTGTTGCCTGAACATGTAAATTTCCACACTGTGGGATCAATAGTCTCTCCATTCATTCATAAAAAAGATAAATGTCTGCAAAAGAATAACCTCTTTGGCAGATTTATCTTAGTGATAAGAAATATCTGAAACATATGAAAACATTAGAAAACCTTTTGAATCATATCTAAGGACAGTTTACCTAAAGGTGTTATTGCAAAACTGTGTCATTATTTGTTATCAAAATTGGTTGAAAATGCATATCATAAACGAGAAGCGTGGAAGGACGATCTAGGCACAGATATATCGTCAGAGGACTGGTGTTATATGCACTAAGGCTCACACCCAATTAATCAACACAATATTTAGACTGTTGCACTATAAATGGCTGATGAGAATCTATTTTATGCCAGTCAAATTAAATACATACAATAGGACCATTCCAGATACGTGTACAAAATGCACAGAGGCAAAAGGGACATTATTACATTGTGTGTGGCAATGCAGCAGGATAAAATCTTTTTGGTAAGAAGTTAAAAGAGCAATAGAAAAAGAAAATTCAAAAAACATTCTAATGGATCCAGGGTTCGTTGTCTTAGGGCGTTTTCACATGGTACGGTAGTTCGTACTCGGATACCGTATTTGGTCACAATCCACTTATTTTGTACCATGTGAACACAGACTGGACCGTGCCAGGATACGGCCAGAGAGATCAACCTTGGAGGTAGTATCCGAGTCCAGGTACGAGCGGCCACGGATCATGTGAACACAACCCGTACTCTGGCCGTACTCAAGACAATAGACGCGCACCAAGCGGAAATGACGACACCGCCGGCCGAAATTACAGAATCACCTCGCGACCATACAAATACCAAAACAACGCGATTCTAGCATCCTACAGTAAAACACCAGGTTACAAAACAGCGGGTTTACTACAACACTCACCCTGTATATGGCTTCAGGTAGCAGCTGACCAGTAGACCAGTTTGTTTAAATTCTAGGCTGTCGCTCGTTTTATGACGTCGGTACTTCTCACTCCCTTGTTTGCTGGACAGCTACAGAATTATTTGTATACCGCCACCTGCTGTTTAGTTGTAGTAAAACGCTGGATTCCAGTACGGGTCAAATACGTGCCATCTGAACAGAAGAAATTTGCATTTTCTCTGGCCGTATTCTGGCACGGCCACACGTGTGAAAACGGCCTTAGTTCTCTACCCAAGGGTCATATATACAACAAAAATTAATAAATATTAATAGATATGTGTTTTTTAAATGCCAAAAAATCAATTGCAATGTTTTGGAAGAAGATCAGCAGACCAAGTGTTACTTACTGGTTGAAACAGGTTTTGACAACCTTTACTTTGGAGAGTTATGTACATATGAAAAGGATGGTAAGGTATATTCGAAGAGATCTGGAAACAGTTTAATGCTTTTGTTAATGGTATAGAATTAGCAAATGATAATAAAGAGGAATATGTAGTCATGTAAACCTGGCAACAGGATTAGTGAGTTCAGCTACCCGTAATTGTAATAAGCCCTTGAAATATTCACATAATGGTTTTATTTTTTGGGGGGCTGAGAAGTGTGTGTTTGTGAAGTATATATCTAATATTTGTTTGTTCGGTTTGCTATGTTTACAACACTTGTACCATAACAGATGTCTTTGTTATTGGAGCATTTGAAATAACTACATACATGTAAATGCAAGTGTATGTAAGAAAATGTTAATAAATATATTATTTAGAAGAAAAAAAAGAAAACCTTTTGAAATATTAAGAAATTAGTTTATCTCATCTTTTACTGCAGTTTGGTGGACTTCAGATGCCTCAACCAAAGAAAACGCTTGAAAGAATGCAAAAACTTGCTTTTTCCTGTACAAAACAAAAATATGAATATAAAGCCAACAAGAAAAGAAATGAAATAAAAGCTGTTTTTCTGAATTAAAGGTTATTGTTTTTTTAACCAATACAAGCTATTATTTCTGAAATAACAAAAAAAAGTTTTTTTTTTTTTTTTTGAAAAAATACACTTTTGACAATAAGTATTTCATAACAAGATGTTTTTTTTTAATTGGTGATTTACTAATAGAAAATAAATTAATAAATATCAATACAGTGTTTTTAAGAGATGATCTGTAGGTATAACTAAAGCAACCTAAAGTGTCCACCTGCAGTCCAAGGTGACACACATACCTCAACTCAAAGAAACAGGAACTAAAACATGCCGTGTTTGTTTAGTTAAATTCACCTTTACTTTGTTTGTAATTTAGATGCTGAGAAATACTCATTTCTAAAGTATGTTGTAATGGTAAAATGTATTGCCTTCTCTTAGATAAAGTTAATTCTTATGTGAATTTGTGTTAATGATGTAGTGGGAATCTTTATTGTAAGCATTCTTTTATTACATATATAGATCTTATTTGAATTAGTGCTGATGCCTTTTTCTTTCTGACTGTTACTCATGTCTAGATAAAATGTTATACTGATATGATGAAGTACAAACAGGGACGTATTGTCGGTAAACATCTCATATTCCCTTGTGACCATCTCATGTCCAGTGATTCTCTTTGACACATTATACAAAATGTTCCTTGTTCTAAAGTACCTTCTGATTGTCAAATTATATATTTTGTTTACTGCTGACTACTGAAGTGAAACATTCCTTATTGCCTTTTGACAGATCCTGTGTTTACCCATTCCATGTTCTTCTGTGTTTGGTCTTGTGATTATCCTCTGGTGCATAGAACAAAGTGTTAGTTATCCTATCATAACTGTATGATGTAATGATTGGACAGAAGATGATTCAATAGGGTGTGGCTGACTACTATATAAACCTATGCATTTGTCTGAAGCGCAAGGGTTCTCAGCAGGAGGCGTTTAAAGACGGCTCGAAAAAAATATAGTTGGATAAAAACAGAATTAAAAACATTTATGCTGTTGTACTTTTTTTAAATATTACATTTCAAGCAATGATGTATGTCTTTTCACACTTTTGTATTTTGTAAAAAAAAAAAAAAAAAAGAAAAGAAAAAACTCCAGTTTTAAGGGGTACTTTGACTCAGTTTGGCGTTGCTGTAGCATCCCCAAAAATGACCTAAAATCACCCCTGGGGAACATGTTTTATTGTTGTGCATATTCATCTGGGCGAATACACATTTGCCATCCTTGTTCTATATGTGGATTTTAATGTCTTCCATTTTAAAAACAAAGCATGTTATCCACTGGCTTTCAACTGTTATTAATTGAGTAAAGATGTGATTTTGAACACCTGCTTTTACCCTCCAGTGCTTATTGTGGTGAGTGAAACAGAATAATAATAGGCTATGAATAGTTAATAATAACTGTCCCCAGCTGTCTTCAAACCACAC
This sequence comes from Apricaphanius iberus, assembly GCA_028564705.1. NCBI lineage: Eukaryota > Metazoa > Chordata > Actinopteri > Cyprinodontiformes > Aphaniidae > Apricaphanius > Apricaphanius iberus. Next base: position 263,509 of record JAPXFQ010000347.1, read on the forward strand.
TCAGGTTTATGGTTAGCCTATTGTCCCCAGCACGTTTAAAAAAAAAAAACTGACGCCCTTCCGCTCATGCATACTGAAGAAGGCATGCAATGTTATTTATGCCAAAAGCACCGTACTCTGTCTGACTGCCAGATGTGTGGACAAATCCCTACAATTTAATGCACTTTCAGTTTAAAGTTTGCACCTTATTTTTTTATGTATATTGTTTTGATAAAAGAATGCTAACATGACATTGTCATATTCTTTTAAGAACGCTTAACTAAAAAATATGTTGCCTGTAAAAAAGTGATGTGTTGGCGCATGGTCAGGATGGTACTACCTCTGCCTCAATTTGAGCCAGGAGAAAAATCTTCCCTCTTTTCTATTTTCCTTCAATATTCGGAAACAGCCATACACTTTTGACACAGCACTTTTGTTTCACCAACCAGCATAGGCCTGGAACTTTTATGTGCCACATTTTTTCTGCGACTTGATTGGCCAGTTGGCATAACAATTAAAACAGAAAGCACGATTAATTGCAATCAAGCTTTTTAATATCACGATTTTGATTAAAATTCGATTGATCGATCAGCCCTAGGGTGAGCATGCCTTCTCTTTTAATGCCTAATCATTGTGGAACAACTGACCTCAGGACTGTAGACAGGCAGCTCTGTGGAAGATTTTAAAACTAAAGTTTTGCATGTTTTTTTGTTTATAGTACTCTGTTTCGGTCTCTCCATTGAAATTTCTGTGTTGCAAAGCAATAACGACCAGGACAGCAGGGGGTGCTAACTTTTCATGGTGGGTCTGCCTACCGTTGATGTGTTGTTTCTGTTTAGTTTATTATCTTCAGCTTGTGAATGCATTCTCCCCTCAAAGAGCAATGGACAACAGAAAGTAAGTTCTGATTAAGCTGTAAAGTTTTTTAATAGAAGTGCAGCTAATAGAATCCTCTAGAAACACATGGAAACAAACACAGCAGCCAGTTTTGTTGTCTCTCTACAACTCCTTGTGGTTAAAATCTCCAAAAGAACAGATTAGATCAATGATCCTTTCAGTATAAAGCATATAGTGGCCAAACGCTGCATTAACTACTGATAACAGTGACTATAGAGCCCCGTTCTGGTGAAACTATCTCTGACTGTTGCTGAAATAACCAATCACAGGCAGACGTTCTACATTGACGGAGACGGATATTTAGAAAATTGGGCTCTACTCCGTCCGTTGTATAGGTGACGGAGAGCCCTTGTGTCGACAAATAATGGTGGTGTGTTAAGCTTAGTTTATGCTTCTGCGTTTTGACAGAGACGGATTGACGCAACACCATTATCCATCAACGCAAGGGCTCTCCGTCACTTACGCAAGGACGCATGGAATAGAGGCCCTATTTTAAACTATCCGTCTCAGTCAACGGAGAGCGTATTCATCTGATTGGTCAGTTTCTGTAACGGCCAGAGATCGCATCACCAGAACGGGGCTCTATAGTCGCTGTAATCAGTAGTTAATGCAGCGTTTGTCACTATATGCTTTATATTGAAAGGATAACTTATCTGTTCCTTTGGCGATTTTGAACACAAGGAGGTGTAGGAAAACCACAAAAATGGTTGCTGTGTTTTGTTTCCATGTGTTTCTAGAGGATTCTATAATCCACACTTCTAGTAAAAAGCTTTACAGTTTAATCAAAACTTACTTTTTGTAGTTCATTGCTCCTTGAGGAACAAATACATTCACAAGCCTAGAAAAAAACCAGAAGCAGCGCTGTGTGATAGTAGGCAGAGACACCATGAAAACTTAGCACCCCCTGCTGTCCTGGCCGAGCAACGTTGAAAAAAACAATAGAGAATGGAGTGGAAGAGCGGAGTACTATAAACAGAAAACGTCTCTGTCAATACTTCTGTGTCTGAGTGCAAATTTGCGGTCAGAGGAGCATAAACTAGGCTTTAATCTTTCTAAGTCAAAACAGAGAGGTAAAAACTAGGCTTTAGATAAAAGACCCACATCTTCACTTTATCCTACCCACTATAGGTTAGGTTCTAATTTGAATTCTACAATAATCTTAAAACTTTTATAGTTTTTTCATTATTTTCAGCTATTAGTTTATTACTTTTATTGTCTCCTTTATATTGTTTTGTACCACTTTTAATATCCTGCTTCTTGTCTTCCTTAGAAAGGGCTAGACAAATTAAGTTATTAAGAGTTTTCAATCCTTTAGGTTCCTTTTAAAACACAAAATACTATAAAATGTTATACTAAGAGATCACCATACATACATAGCAGATATGTATACAGTGGTTGTGCTTTAAATTAAGTGAGTAAGTTAGTAAGGATGGATTAAAAAAAGAAATAAATAACAAAAGAAAGGAAGGACCTAAAGAACAGTGCTGGAGAGGAAAGAAGAGTATGAAAAGGGGGGAAAAGGAAGGAGGAAGAATATTCAACTGTTAGACCATGGGATATGAAATAACGTCTGGACAAAACCAGAGTTTTTTTCCGTACTTTTTCCAAACCAAGAAAATACCACAATCTGACACATTTTGCAGACTTCTCAGCAAGCCTGTGTGCAGTGGTAGGCAGCTCCTTTTTAAGGTGAAATAATCAGGTAGGAAAGGGCCAAAGTTAGGTAATAAAGAAAAATGTTAACAGGTGAAAGGACCAGCATCTAATCTGGTAGACGCCACCAACTCCAGGAACAAAACACTAAGCTAGCTTGTTGTGTAAATTCTGTAGTTCTACTTACTGCTTGGACTCATTGTGGCACACTTCCAGTGTGGGATCATTGTAGATGAAAGGAGCTTCGAGCTCGTTAACTCGGACCCTGTAGATGCGACACTGTTTACTGTTTAACTTGATCCTGTTCAGGTTGACCACTGTGGGGAAAATGGTGAGCTCCACGAAGCCCTGCAGCATGGATGACAGGAAGGAGGCAGAGGTCATACTGACATTTACCGTGATGACTAGAGAAATAGACATGACTCGACTGAAAATACTGAAAAGGTACTAATATAATATTTCATTGTAGCTTCATAAGCTATAGAAAACTGGCTTCGGAACTGAACTCATCTCACTGGAAGATCGTCACTCATAGTAACAGTTAAACGACATGAATCCATCCCGTGTGTTTAAGAAAGATGGAAGAGCTTCAAGTTAATCAGACACAGCACAAAGTCTGGAAACATTCCAAGCTGCTGCGCTGTCTTCTCGTCTCCGTTCAGAACTGGAATGTAAACAATACTCACAATGACAGACTTCCTTTGGAAGTTTATGTTGTTGATGCACACCACCTGATGGGTCGTAAAAACACCAACATAATAACATTAACACGTGAATATCAGCTAAATGCATCCCTCTATTTTGAACACAACTCTGAATCAATTATCAACTTATATTTTGATTTTTAGCCAAGTAGAAAATACTTATAATTTAAAAGGCCGTGGACTCTCGAATCCTTTATCCTTCTTTCTGTTCATCTTTGCTACTTGCTGGAGTTTGAATAAGTCATGCATCAGGGATGTTGCTCCTCGCTGGGAGCTGTCGAAGACTCTCTGTGCCTAGGGGGAACCTTCTGATAGAGAGGGTTATATTAAACCAGGCATCTGTTCCGCGATGATGAGAGCCCGAAGAACAACAGAGAAAGCTATCTTCAAGCAGCGGGACGGTCTGCAGCTGCGGGGCGCTCTGGGCTCTCCAAGGTCTGTGTTCAACCGGAGACTCTCGTGAAACGTCTGCTAAAATATCCCCCCATAAAACAACAAAATAAGCGATTTGCTTCAGGGGCTGGACGACAACAGAACCGTCCCCAATTGTTAAAGCGACCAGACTCAGTAACATTAAAGGAGCGTCGTAGCTGCACCTCTTCAGCGTTCCGCCATTTTGTTTATAGCCTTTGACCTGCCGCGTAAAAAAAATAAAAAGCAAAAATATTTAAAGATTTTTAAACAGTTGCATAAAATGTAAAACCTAAAGCCACAAGAACTGAATGATTTAAATCATACGGGTAACATTATCATTAATATTGTTCTGAAACATCTAAACTGTGTTATATGGGCGGAGCCTGTATAGGAAGAGGGACCTTCGTCTTCTTCTTCTTCTCCTCCTTCTCCTTCTTCTTCTTATTTTGTTTATTGGCGGGTGGAAACCGACTTTACGTGCATTTCCGCCACCTACTGTATGGGAATGTATTTATTATTCCACTTTTCCTTAATAATTCCAGTACTAATATATATATATATGTCTATCTCTCAATTTAACAGATTCTTTACACTTAATTTTCCCTATCTCTTAACTTTAACATTTTCTTCTAATACTTTCCTATTTATAACATACTTTCCGCAATAACATACATGCTCGACTGTTTCCCTATTATTCCCACAATCCTGTACAATGCTTTCCTATTAAATCTCATCCTTGAAATTATTACTTGATTTCTGTTATTCATTTGAATTTGAACCTGTCCTTTTATATTAAATAATTGGCTTCCTTTCTCTTCCGTTATTTATTGTTCTTGTTCTTTGTTTTATCCACTGTAAACTATATGAAATAGCTAAGATTTCCACTGTGTATATTGATAGATTATTAGATATTCTACTTTGATTATATTTACCTAATTTTGGAATCTAAAAAAAGTCCTGTTTTTTCTTTACCTAATTCTTTTGATCTGTCTGTATATACAACTCAATTCAGTTTAGCTATATAGCACCATTTCACAACAGATGTCATCTCAAGGCACTTTACAAGAAGAAATATTACAATACAATGTTTAATTTAGGAATTAGAGAACCACAGAAAATTGCGTCGTGACTTCTCAGCAATCCCTCACACTGAGCAAGCATGAAGCGACAGTGGAGAGGAAAAACACACTTTTAACAGGAAAAACCTGCAGCAGAACCAGGCTCGGCATAAGCGGTCATCTGCCGAGACCGTATGGGGTTTGGAGAAGGCAGCAGAGACACAGAAAGAGCAACAGAACTGATGCAGAAGCTGGTAGCAGGACGTGGAGAATGTTCCTCCACAGGAATGCCATTTTAGTCAGGGTCGTCAAGCATGGCGGGTCAGGACCACCTACTGTAGGAAGAGACTAAGAGAAAACAGGTTAGCGTTTAAAATGACAGCTCATCATGCAGTTGGTGAGAAGTAGGAGAGAAAGTAGGAACTGACTCTACTAATTTCCTCCAACAGCCTAGCCTAAAGCAGTATAGCTATTAACATTAACCTGTCTCCTAGCTACTAACACTCTCTACCTGGGTTACATTAATCTATCTCTACCTAGCTGCTCTACCGGACTACTAACATTAACCTATCTCTTCCTAGCTACCTGTCTAACCTGTCTCTAGCTACCTATCAACCTGTCTCTAACTGTAAGCTTTGTCAAAGAGGAAGGTTTTATGCCTAGTTTTAAAGATAGACAAGTTGTCTGCTTCACGTACCAACCCTGGAAGCTGGTTCCATAGGAGGGGAGCCTGATAACTGAAAGATCTGCCACCCATTCTACTTTTAGAAATCCTAGGGACTACCAGTAGACCTGCAGTCTACAGGGAGTGCAGAATTATTAGGCAAGTTGTATTTTTGAGGAATAATTTTATTATTGAACAACAACCATGTTCTCAATGTACCCAAAAAACTAATTAATATCAAAGCTGAATGTTTTTGGAAGTTTTTTTTAGTTTGTTTTTAGTTTTAGCAATTTTAGGGGGATATCTGTGTGTGCAGGTGACTATTACTGTGCATAATTATTAGGCAACTTAATAAAAAACAAATATATACCCATTTCAATTATTTATTTTTACCAGTGAAACCAATATAACATCTCCACATTCACAAATATACATTTCTGACATTCAAAAACAAAACAAAAACAAATCAGCGACCAATATAGCCACCTTTCTTTGCAAGGACACTCAAAAGCCTGCCATCCATGGATCCTGTCAGTGTTTTGATCTGTTCACCATCAACATTGCGTGCAGCAGCAACCACAGCCTCCCAGACACTGTTCAGAGAGGTGTACCGTTTTCCCTCCTCGTAAATCTCACATTTGATGATGGATCACATATTCTCAATGGGGTTCAGATCAGGTGAACAAGGAGGACATGTCATTATTTTTTCTTCTTTTATATCCTTTCTTGCCAGCCATGCTGTGGAGTACTTGGACGCGTGTGATGGAGCATTGTCCTGCATGAAAATCATGTTTTTCTTGAAGGATGCAGACTTCTTCCTGTACCACTGCTTGAAGAAGGTGTCTTCCAGAAACTGGCAGTAGGACTGGGAGTTGAGCTTGACTCCATCCTCAGCCCGAAAAGGCCCCACAAGTTCATCTTTGATGATACCAGCCCAAACCAGTACTCCACCTCCACCTTGCTGGCGTCTGAGTCGGACTTGAGCTCTCTGCCTTTTACCAATCCAGCCACGGGCCCATCCATCTGGCCCATCAAGACTCACTCTCATTTCATCAGTCCATAAAACCTTAGAAAAATCAGTCTTGAGATATTTCTTGGCCCAGTCTTGACGTTTCAGTTTGTGTGTCTTGTTCAGTGGTTGTCGTCTTTGAGCCTTTCTTACCTTGGCCATGTCTATGAGTATTGGACACCTTGTGCTTTTGGGCACTCCAGTGATGTTGCAGCTCTGAAATATGGCCAAACTGGTGGCAAGTGGCATCTTGGCGGCTGCACGCTTGACTTTTCTCAGTTCATTGGCAGTTATTTTGCGCCTTGGTTTTTCCACACGCGTCTTGCGACCCTGTTGACTATTTTGAATGAAACGCTTGATTGTTCGATGATCACGCTTCAGAAGCTTTGCTATTTTAAGATTGCTGCATCCCTCTGCAAGATATCTCACTATTTTTGACTTTTCTGAGCCTGTCAAGTCCTTTTGACCCATTTTGCCAAAGGAAAGGAAGTTGCCTAATAATTATGCACACCTGATATAGGGTCATGATGTTATTAGACCACACCCCTTCTCATTACAGAGATGCACATCACCTAATATGCTTAATTGGTAGTAGGCTTTCGAGCCTATACAGCTTGGAGTAGGACAACATGCAGGAAGAGGATGATGTGTACAAAATACTAATTTGCCTAATAATTCTACACTCCCTGTAAGAGCGAAGGACTCTGTTAGGAACATATGGAACAATCAGGTCTCTTATGTATGATGGCGCTTGATTATTAAGAGCTTTATATGTCAGACGGAGGATCTTGAATTCTATTCTAGATTTTACTGGGAGCCAGTGAAGAGAAGCTAAAACAGGGGAAATGTGATCTCTTCTTCTTTTGGTCATAAGAACCCTTGCAGCAGCATTTTGGACTAACTGAAGACTTTTAATTGTATTCTGTGGACTACCTGGTAATAAAGAGTTACAGTAATCCAGCCTTGAAGTAAAAATAGACATGGACTAGTTTTTCAGCATCACTCCTGGACCGGATTGTTCTAATTTTTTGCAATATTCCTAAGGTGAAAAAATGAAATCCTAGAGACTTCTTTTATGTGAGATCTAAATCACATATCTTGGTCAAAAATTCGACGCTTTGAGCAGAGCAAACGTAAGAATACAATGCTACTTGGCATGCGGGAATCAACAACCTCGAAGCTTGGTGCCAGCTACACAGAGTATGACCCCTCCAAACAGACGAGGAAACCTTGGATAGCCTGGAGTGCTACCTAGATGAGTGCTTTGAAAACATCGTTATGTGTAAGCCACGGAAACTCGCATCTGACACACCAACAAGCACTCCATCCCAGAAGCGCACTCGTTCTGTGGCTAGCACTTCCACCAACTCGCCAGACAGATGCTACAGCGATGTTCTGGACTAAATAGATAAGAAGTTAACCAGCCAAGACGCCCGTCTTGCGTTGGTTGAAGTTCTACACAAAAGTGTCAGGTTTGGGTTGAAGGAGGACCCAGATGCGGAGCGGCGTTTGTGGCTCTTACGGCCCATCTTTATTAATAGTCCCAAAAAGCAGACGAGAAGCACAGAGAACACAAGCACTAGGGGAGGTAACGACAACGACCCGACGAGGACAGACAGACACAGAAGGGCATATATACTGTGGGGAGGGTAATCAGGAAACGAAGAACACCTGGGAGCAGAGGCGGAAAACACAGGGAGGACTAATAGGACAACAGGTGAAACAAACTAGGACTAATTAACTCAAACAGACGGGGAGGAAACAGGGAGGAATAAACAACACAGACAGGGATGGATTATGATAGTACCCCCCCCCCCCCCCTAAGGTGCGCCTCCTAGCACCTCCACCACCAAGCAGGAACCACAAGCCAGGGCGGGAGGAGGGGGTCCAGGATGGAGGGATGAAACCAAGTCTGAAAACGGAGTCGAGGCGGGCGACGACGAGGGTGCCGGAGTTGAGGCGGGCGACGACGAGGGTGCCGGAGTCGAGGTGGCCGGCGGCGTGGAACCTTGAGCCTTGGAGGCCGGCGGCGTGGAATCTTGAGCCTTGGAGGCCGGCGGCGTGGAACCTTGAACCTTGGAGGCCGGCGGCGTGGAACCTTGAGCCTTGGGGGCCAGCGGCGTGGAACCTTGCGGAGTGGAGTCTGGCTGAGCTGTACCTTGCGGAGTGAAGTCTGGCTGAGCTGTTCCTTGCGATGCGGAGTATGGCAGAGCAGAACCGTGCGATGTGGAGTATGGCGGGGCTTGACCCTGAGATAAGGAGAGTGCTGAAGCAGGCTGAAGTGCTGCTGAGAAAGAGGCTGGTAGCCTGATTTGCCCTCGGCGGAATCAGGAGCCCGAGGCGTGTTCTCCAGGACACCCTTGGAGGAATCAGGAACCCGAGGCGTGTTCGCCAGGACACCCTCGGAAGAGGCAGAAACCGGAGACGTGTTCGCCAGAACACCCTCTGAGGAGGCAGGAACCAGAGGCGTGTTCTCCAGAACACCCTCGGAGGAGGCAGGAACCAGAGGCGTGTTCTCCAGAACACCCTCGGAGGAGGCAGGAACCGGAGGCGTGTTTTCCAGAACACCCTCGGAGGAGGCAGGAACCAGAGGCATGTTCTCCAGAACATCCTCGGCGGAGGCAAGAACCCGAGGCATGTTCTCCAGAACACCCTCGGAGGAATCAGGAACGCGAGGCGTGTTCCCCTGAACACCCTCGGCGGAATCAGGAACCCGAGGCGTGCTCTCCAGGACACCCTCTGAGGAATCAGGAACCCGAGGCGTGCTCTCCAGAACACCCTCGGAGGAATCTCGGAGCCGAGGCGCATCCGTCTGGATGCCCTCGGAGGAGACTTGGACCGCGGCCTGCTGCTGGCAGCCGCGGAGAGGAGCTGACTCTGAAACCGTGTCAGGAGTCACAGGGACTGTCACTGGAACGTCAGGGGTCTCGGGAACGTCAGCAGACACTTTATCTAAAAATAGTCTGATGGAGCTATGCAGGCCAAGAGCAGGAGAGTCCAGGAGATTAGCTCCACCTGGGAACAGTGCCGGTGCCTGGTGGTGCTTAAGGGGATGAGGAGGCGGACCCGAAACTGGCTGCTGGCTGCTGGAGGAAGCGGCAGCTGAATCAACGCAGCTGGGAACAGCATCAAGCGGGACGGAAGGAACCGAGGTGCTACGATCCTGAGAGGGAAGCCAGGACCGTCCAGGAACTGAGGGCTTGGTCATGGAGGAAGCTTCTGCCGAGGAATCGCCACCCGGATCGGTCCATTCGGGAGCGCGGATAGAGGAAGCGGAGCTCTCCTGGAGAGAAGACGGAGCAGCTCGGCGACGCCTTCTTCTTCTGCGCCGGGAAGCAGATTGATGTCCAATCCCAGAGGGTTCAGAGACGGGCGGAGGACCAGTGGAAGGAGCCAGGGAGGACGATCGGTCGGAACAGGTAGCGGAAAGCCGCGGCAAAACCGGCGCACTTTGGGCGCCGCTGCAGAAGTCCAGCCCGTCGTCCTGGAGGTCAGTGGAGAGATCCGGGAAACCATCATCGTCCTCCTCCGAATCATCATCCATGGGGGCAAGGAGGAACGCTGGGGAAACAGCAGCCGTGTTCCCAGGAGGAGTCTCAGGAGCGACACGACTGCTTGAGGCACGAGGAGAGGGGAAGCCGCCCCCCTCACGACGGCGGGGCCCAACACCGGGTGGACAGAGAGCCAGCTGGGATCCACAAAAAGGTGAGTCTGAGTACTGATTGTTTTTAACGCACCAGTCTATCAGTTCCCTCCACTCTTCCTTGGTGTGGCGATACTCCGCTGGGTCCAGTGGCTGGTCGGGTCGTACTGTCAGGTTTGGGTTAAAGGAGGACCCAGATGCGGAGGGGCGTTTGTGGCTCTTACGGCCCATCTTTATTAATAGTCCCAAAAAGCAGACGAGAAGCACAGAGAACACAAGCACTAGGGGAGGTAACGACAACAACGACCCGACGAGGACAGACAGACACAGAAGGGCATATATACTGTGGGGAGGGTAATCAGGAAACGAAGAACACCTGGGAGCAGAGGCAGAAAACACAGGGAGGACTAATAGGACAACAGGTGAAACAAACTAGGACTAATTAACTCAAACAGACGGGGAGGAAACAGGGAGGAATAAACAACACAGACAGGGATGGATTATGACAAAAAGATTTTAAGCTCTATCTCTGCAATTCAGCCAACAACAGGTAGCTTCGCTCGTTGCAGAAAATAATTTATTGAGAGAAGATGTTAAAAGTTTCAGGAGGGGATGTTGCAGCTGTATGGAGAAAATAAAAGGATCGAGGAGTCAATCTTAGAAATCCAGGCCTGATCCATGAGAGATAATCTTGTTTTTTCTGGGATCCCACAACAAGCAGAGGAAGACGCTGAAACAAACATCAGAAAGTTTATCCAACATCAGCTGAAACTGCCAAGCGACACGGTTAAAAACATAACCTTTCCATCGGGTTCACTGGCTCGGAGGTAAGAAACCCACAACACCCGCCCACGACCAATTGTTACTAAATTTGAACACTTTAAACAGAAAGAACATGTCAAAGGACGTGGGAGAGAGCTGGACAAATTACAGCGTTAATGATCAATTTCCGAAAGAAATCCTGGACAGAAGATGCGTGTTATTTCCACTTAGGAAGAAACATATTAGTGAGGGCTGTAAGGCTACAGGTACTGTAGATAAACTGTATGTTAACAGTCAGCTGTTGAGGGACCCTCAGGTTATCCCTTGGCTTTATTAGTCATATTTAACAGAGTCTGAATAGAAGTTGTTTTATCAGATAACTGTAGTTTAAGGTAAGCACAGCTCAGCAGGTTGTTTATGTTTGTAAATGTGGATGGGGGTAAGGCTGTGCAATGGGTTGACTGCTTTCTTTTTTCTTTTTTTCACATTTGTGTCACCAAATCTCTTTATCACTTTTCTTCCTTTTTTCTTTCACACACACACACTTTTGTCAAAGCATATTTGTGTTTCTCCATCAATCTCTCATTCTTTACACACCTCTAATGGTATTTTATATCTCTCTCTTTATCTCTGCTTCTGGATATTCAATCAGGCAACTCCATGGACAAACCAAGACTACACCTATATTCATCCTTGGCGATAGTAAATGTCTAATGTTTATCTTAGCTCTATGAATCCTGTCAAATTTCTAACATGGAATATTCATGGTTCTGGTTCCAGAGATAAAAGGATTAAGATTTTCAACCATCTGAAAAGATTGAAGGCAGATGTCATCTTACTACAGGAGACCCATAAATCAAGCTCAACTGTTAATGATTTAAAATCACCGGAGTATCCTAATGTATTTACTTCATGCTATAACTCCAGACAACGAGGAGTAGCAATATTATTAAATAAAATACTTATTTTAAAGTAATTGACACAGTTACAGATCCAGAGGGTAGATTTCTAATATTAAAACTATTTATACATAACCAAAAGTTATGTATAGTTAGTATATATGGCCCAAATGCTGACAACCCCTCATTCTTTCATACCTTTTTTCTCGGCTTTGGCTAATCACATGGATTGCTCACTTCTCCATTTTGGTTTAAATGAGGAAATAGATAGACTCAGCAACAGGGACTCAGCACAGCTGGCAATCCATAGATATAGTTAAACAGGACATTAGCTATTATGGACTTTGCGATGCATGGCGATCTCTTCATAAAAAAAAATACACTTTTTTTCTCAAATGTCCACCATTCTTCTTCTAGATTGGACGATTTCTTAGTCAGCAGCTCACTGTTGAAAGACATTTCAGCCACTCAGATACAATTATCAGTGATCACGCTCCTGTTTCTTTAAATCTAGTAAATTGGAAAGCAACCATTCAATAAAAAAATTGGAGATTTAATTCAGCATTACTTAAGGATAGAGAATTTATTAAAAATACTGAAAACAAATGGGCTTCATACTTGGAACTGACCTCCCTGGTATGTCACCATCCACTCTCTTGGAGGCAGGGAAAGCTGTGATTAGAGGTAAAATAATTTCATTCTCATCAAATAAATAGAGAACAGAAAATAAACATCTTCAGGAATTAGAAGAAATTATCAAATCATTAGAAGCTTCCCTGGATGAGGAGAGCTTAAGCAAAATACATAAAGCAAAATTAGAATTAAATGAAATTATTAAGAATCGGACGCAGTTCTTAATTCAAAGACTTTGAATAGAAAACTTTGAACATGTAAATAAATCAGGTAGCTTCTTACCTAACCAACTAAAAGTAAATAAAGAAAAAACAACTATATCTGCAATCAAAGATGAAATTGCTAATATAGTATATTATCCGGAAAGAATAAACAACACTTTCAAATAATTTTATGAGACTTTATACTCACTACAGATAAACCCATTGAATAATGAAATCAAACAATTTCTGGATATCTCTTACTAAACTATCAGACAGTCAAACAATGGCCCTGGATTCACAGTGGCTGAACTCCTGGAGGCCCTCTAAAGCATGCCTAATTATAAAGCTTCAGGCTCAGATGGATTTCCTGCAGAGTTCTATAAAGAATTCTGGAATATTCTGGCACCAACATTCTACAAAATGTTACAGGAAACAAAAGAAAATGTCAGACTACCGCCAAACATGAACTCTGCCCACATCAATATTCTATAAAAAAAGGGAAAGACCCTATGTCTCCTACCAGTTATCGAATTACAAATTCCAGTAAAAGCCGGCGCCGGCTGGGGGGGGGTCTGTGGTCGGCCGGCGGGCGCTTCTGCTTTTTCCATCTCCCTTGGATGGTTCTTGTCGCCGACTCAGTTATGGCCCCTTGCCGTACCTATGCCTTGGGGTGTCGGCGGATGGCCGCGTCAGGTGGGCAGCGTCAGCCGTATTGGCACTGCATGGCTCCTGGGTCTTGGCCCATGTATTCTGCGGGGTGCTGGGGTCGGGCCCATCGACCGGTGTCGTTTGGCCTCTGTGGTGGGCTGGGCAGGTGATGAGGTGTGGGCTGGTGGCGGGGGGGCACTGGGTTCGGTTGCTTCCCGGCCATCAGATGGCAATAGCAAGGGTGGTGGATGTCAACCTGGTGGGTCCGCCGCCTAAGGCCTCGGCCTGCTCACGGGCATGGCGCGGTGTGCTGCAGTATCCAAGTCGGGATGGATGGATTTAGGTCTCCCCCTGGGATGGGGGCAGGGGGATGGCCTTGGCCCCCATGGGACTTGGTGTTGCCAATGTCCTGGGCCCCAACCTTGACGTGCTGGGACCTCCCATCCCTGGTGCATCGCGCTGAACGGGGGTGCCTATTGGAGTCAGCAGGGGAGCTGGCTCCCTGGGGATGACATTGTGTTACCCCAGTCAAATTCCCCTCCATCCCCAGCTGCCTCTGTCCACCTGCTCCTTTATTATACTATTCACATAAGGCGTTGGCACATCACTGGGGTGTGGGGAGGAGTTTCCTTCTTCGCTGCTCGGTGGCGGCCTGGGCCCCAATTTTAATTATACAACTTAGACACTTTCACTCGCAACATTTACATGAGACACACACCGGGGTACCCTTGTTGATCCCTGGTAGGGGCCTTGCCGGGGGGCAGGACGCCTCTGATCCCCGTGGCCTCCGGGTCCTGGGCCGGGCCTTCTCTGGCGTAGCGGGTGCTACGCCAGAGAAGGGACGAGCAGGGACGAGCCGTGGGCTCGTCCCTGCGACTTCCCGGGCCCCAGGATTGCGGCTGCTGGGTGTTCCCCTGGTGCTTCCATCTGTTCCTCGCTTGGTGGGCGATCTGACCTGCACTGGTCCGCTTGTGGCCCCTGCTCTCTGGGGGGCTCTGGATGTATACGTCTCCAACCGCCTTCATGTCCACCTCGATTCCTGTAGGATGGATTGACGGTTCCTTACACAGCTATCAATCACTTGCATGGGGAAACCTTATTTACACCTGCATACTCGCACACACACATACACTACCGTTCAAAAGTTTGGGGTTACATTGAAATGTCCTTATTTTTGAAGGAAAAGCACTGTACTTTTCAATGAAGATAACTTTAAACTAGTCTTAACTTTAAAGAAACACACGCTATACATTGCTAATGTGGTAAATGACTATTCTAGCTGCAAATGTCTGGTTTTTGGTGCAATATCTACATAGGTGTATAGAGGCCCATTTCCAGCAACTATCACTCCAGTGTTCTAATGGTACAATGTGTTTGCTCATTGGCTCAGAAGGCTAATTGATGATTAGAAAACCCTTGTGCAATCATGTTCACACATCTGAAAACAGTTTAGCTCGGTACAGAAGCTACAAAACTGACCTTCCTTTGAGCAGATTGAGTTTCTGGAGCATCACATTTGTGGGGTCAATTAAACGCTCAAAATGGCCAGAAAAAGAGAACTTTCATCTGAAACTCGACAGTCTATTCTTGTTCTTAGAAATGAAGGCTATTCCATGCGAGAAATTGCTAAGAAATTGAAGATTACTACTCCCTTCAGAGGACAGCACAAACAGGCTCTAACCAGAGTAGAAAAAGATGTGGGAGGCCGCGTTGCACAACTGAGCAAGAAGATAAGTACATTAGAGTCTCTAGTTTGAGAAACAGACGCCTCACAGGTCCCCAACTGGCATCTTCATTAAATAGTACCCGCAAAACACCAGTGTCAACATCTACAGTGAAGAGGCGGCTGCGGGATTCTGGGCTTCAGGGCAGAGTGGCAAAGAAAAAGCCATATCTGAGACTGTCCAATAAAGAAAAAGATTAAGATGGGCAAAAGAACACAGACATTGGACAGAGGAAGACTGGAAAAAAGTGCTGTGGACGGATGAGTCCAAGTTTGAGGTGTTTGAATCACAAAGAAGAACGTTTGTGAGACGCAGAACAACTGAAAAGATGCTGGAAGAATGCCTGACGCCATCTGTTAAGCATGGTGGAGGTAATGTGATGGTCTGGGGTTGCTTTGGTGCTGGTAAGGTGGGAGATTTGTACAGGGTAAAAGAGATTCTGAATAAGGAAGGCTATCACTCCATTTTGCAACGCCATGCCATACCCAGTGGACAGCGCTTGATTGGAGCCAATTTCATCCTACAACAGGACAATGACCCAAAACACACCTCGAAATTGTGCAAGAACTATTTAGAGAAGAAGCAGGCAGCTGGTATTCTATCGGTAATCGAGTGGCCAACGCAGTCACCAGATTTGACACCAATTTGAACCCGTTGAGCTGTTGTGGGAGCAGCTTGACCGTATGGTACACAAGAAGTGCCCATCCAACCAATCCAAATTGTGGGAGCTGCTTCTAGAAGCGTGGGGTGCAATTTCTCCAGATTACCTCAACAAATTAACAGCTAGAATGCCAAAGGTCTGCAATGCTGTAATTGCTGCAAATGGAGGATTCTTTGATGAAAGCAAAGTTTGATGTAAAAACAATCTTATTTCAAATAAAAATCATTATTTCTAACCTTGTCAATGTCTTGACTCTATTTTTTATTCATTTCACAACGTATGGTGGTGAATAAGTGTGACTTTTCATGGAAAACACAAAATTGTTTGGGTGACCCCAAACTTTTGAACGGTAGTGTAGGTGTGGGGACATTGGTGAGTATGGACATAATCTTGAGCTGAGGTTATCGTCAATAGATAGTTGGTACCAGGAGCTTATCAGAAACAGTAGTGTTGTGTTCATTAATCCATTTTGTGTGTAGTGAATGTTTGTTCTTAGTTCATATTACTAGATCCGTGTTGTTAAAGTCGTTTTGTTCTATTGGTTGTTTTTGTTTGTTTTGTTTTTCCCACTTCTCTGCCGTCCAACAGAGGTAGAGGACAGGGATGTTTTCTTGTGTTCTTGTCATGTTTTGTTCCTTTGGACTCTAATGCGGACACACAAACGACCAGCAGAAACAAGGAGTTAAATATAAACAATGATTTATTGATTGCCCCACAGGAAATGAACAGCGGGAGAGACTCCACAGAGCTCGGGGTAGGATCCTCGGAACGGAGCTTGGGAGGGAGGCAGCCACTGAGGGTCAGAGGAGATGGAGGTGAATGGGTTACCATGAATCAGAGGGGAAGCAGGAATGGAATTTTGGCTTACTTGGATAGTCTGATCATCCTCAGCTCAGGGGGGAAGGGTGTCGTGGTGTGTCCAGACTAAACTCCGTCCAGGTTGTTCCGATCTCCTAGGTGGTTGAGGGTGGACAGGCAGAGGCAGTGCTTGTTTGAGCTCGGAGCGAGCAGGCAGGAGAGCGGCAGGAAGACCAGGGATAGCAGGCGCCGCAGGCTGAGATTGCTTCACAGAAAGGCTCGAAGGAAACTTCTCGGGAAGGCGATCAACTGCTGGCAGAAGAGAAGGCAGTAACCAACGGTGAAATCACAGAGTTTCTAGGGCTTGAATGAAGCTTGTTACCCACCCAACAAAGCGAACGATCTGGCGTCTGCTCCCAGTCAGCGTTCCCCTTTTAACTGCCGCTCCTTGATTGTCTTAACCGCGATCAGCTGGGAGATGAAAACAAGCTGCGTCCTCTGTGGAGAAACCGGTGAGGGAACACCAACACACACACACCCTGACAGTACCCCCCCTCAACGGACGCCTCTTGGCGGCCAAACCTTGCTGGACAAGGGACTGGCAGAGACAGGCTTAACCTGGGAAACATGAAAAATGGGGTGGACACGGATATGGACCGGGAGTTTTAAACGGAGCGTCGAGGGGCTAATAACTGACTCGATGGGAAAAGGCCCTAGGAAGCGAGGTGCCAGTTTCCTTGGGACTCCTTTCAAGGGAAAGTCACGAGCAGACAGCCATACAAATTGGCCAGGAGTATATTGGGGAGCAGGGCGACGGTGAAGGTCAGCATAACGCTTGTTTTGGGCGGATGAGCGTTGGAGGGCTGCCCTGGTCTGCTCCCAAACTCTTCTGCAGGACCCGATGTGAGAACTGACAGAGGGTATGGTGGAATTGGGAATAGAGCCAGGGAGGAGAGACGGTTGGAACATAAAGGAGGCCTCAAAGGGGAGACCCCGGTGGCTGCTGAGATGTGGGAATTGTGTGTGTACTCGACCCAGGGAAGATAGGAGCTCCAGGTGGAAGGGTTAGTTGCGCAGACGCAGCGAAGGGAACTCTCCAGCTCCTGGTTCAGCCTCTCGCATTGGCCGTTAGATTGTGGGTGGAAGCCTGAAGTTAGTTGTGTCCGGCCCCAAGAGCTGCGCAGAAGTCCCTCCACACACGGGAAATGAACTGAGGACCCCGATCCGAGAGGATCTCCACAGGGATGCCGTGAAGCCGGAAAACGTGAAGGCTGAGGAGCTTTGCGGTCTGGCCTGCAGTGGGTAATCTGGTAAGTGGAATGAGATGGCAGGCCTTAGAAAAACGGTCAACAATGGTTAGAATGACTGACTTGCCATGTGACGTGGGTCTGGGGCGATGTGGGACCAAGGCCGAGCTGGGATGGAGAGGGGTTGAAGGAGACCTGAGGCGGGCTGATGAGAACCTTTGTTGCGGTTACATGCAGGACAAGCCAAAACATACTCTCTCACGTCTTTATTGAGCCCTGGCCACCAGAAATAACGACGGAGGAGTGCAATGGTTCGACTTGTACCTGGGTGACAGGAGAATCTGGAAGTGTGCCCCCATTGGATGACTCTGGAGCGGACAGATGATGGGACGAAGATAGGGTGCGGAGGACCCCCCCCAGGGTCAGGCTCGTTGACTTGAGCGTGCTTGATAAGGGACTCGACGTCCCAGGTAAGGGATGCCACTGAGCAGGAGGGTGGAAGGATGGGTGCAGGAGCGTCGGCATGGTCATCAGATGAATGCTGGCGGGACAGAGCGTCAGGTTTGATGTTCTTGTAACCTGGCTTGTAAGTTATATTGAGGTTAAAACGAGAGAAAAAGAGAGACCACCAACGGGGGCAACTGTGGAGGGGACGACTGTGGCTCAGTGGTAGAGTATTTGGCTTGCAATCGGAGGGTCGTAGGTTCGATTCCAGCTTCATCGACATCGACAGTCACATGTCGATGTGCCCCTGAGCAAGGCACTTAACCCCCTAATTCTACATTGTCCTACTGAGCTATGTTGGGTGTCGGTGTATGAATGCGAGTGTGAATGGGTGAATGCGGCTTCAAATGAAGCGCTTTGAGTGGTCAGTAAGACTAGAAAAGCGCTATATAAGTTCAGTCCATTTACCATTGACGGGGGTTTAATCTTTTGGCTGCTTGGAGGTAGAGTAAGTTCTTGTGGTCAGTCCATACTATGACCGGGAGCTCGAACCTTCCAGGCAATGCCGCCACTCCTCCAGGGCCAACTTGATAGCGAGGAGCTCTCGGTCACCGATGCTGTAATTCCTCTCTGCAGGGGTGAAACGCTTTGAGAAAAAAGCACAGGGATGCAATTTCTGATCCTGGGAAGAACGCTGTGAGAGGACAGCTCCGACTCCGGTACTGGGCGTCAACTTCCACAATGAACTGAGTTTTAATGTGGGGCAAAATGAGAATGGGTGCTTCTGTGAACCTCACCTTAAGATGTTGGAAGGCCTGGTCCGCTGCTTGGTCCCAGATTAAAGGTCGCTTAACGGAGGTGAGGGCGGTTAGAGGGGCTGCGATGATGCTGAAGTCCCGAATGAAGTGTCTGTAAAAATTAGCAAACCCCAGGAACCGTTGCAGCTGCTTTCTGGACGTGGGAATGGGCCAGTCTTGGACTGCCTTAATCTTACTGGGGTCAGTCTTCACCTGTCCACCCTCGAAGACATAACCCAGAAAGGAAACAGATGATAAATGAAATTCACACTTTTCTGCCTTCACATAGAGAGAGTTCTCTAGCAGTCGTTGAAGAACTAGCCGGACATGCTGTGGCAGATCTTTAGAGAAAATAAGGATGTCATCAAGGTAGACGAAAACAAAAACATTTAGAAAATCACGGAGCACATCATTAACCAGATGTTGAAAAACGGCCGGGGCATTGCAAAGGCCAAAAGGCATGACCAAGTATTCGAGGTGTCCGATGTGGGTCTTAAAAGCTGTTTTCCACTCATCGCCTCCGCGGATGCGGACGAGATGGTAAGCATGACATAGTGATAGTCTGATTGTGTGACACTGTACAATATTAGGTTAGGTCGAATGAATTGATAATGGAATTCCTTCGTCTAGTGTTTCCATGGAAACGACCCTCGGAGCACTGGATGTCCTTGGATTTAGCTCTCCTATCTGACGGAGGCGCCTCTCAGTCTAGAAACTTCACCATGGAGAAATGTTTACTGATACGGTAGAGACAATAGCAAGGTCTTTAAGTCTTTCTCCGATGCTTTCAGACTCAAATGAACAAGGGGATCCTTTTAACATTCAAAATCGGACTACACTCAGCCACTGGATATAAACAATGTGGCTCTCCCTTACACCTCCCTGTGTCGGATATCTTATATTGACCAGACACTTCCACCATACTGCACACTGCCCACCAAGATGTGTCCGTTCATTCTGAAAGTAAAATCCTGGTAAAAAAAACAAAACAGAACAGAATCTTAAGATAATACTTTGCGAACTTTACCTGTCAATCACTGACAGAAATATTACAGTAGCTACGGTTAGTGCTGGAAACACTAACCAAAGGATGAGAGAGAATTCCGTTAAAGTTTGGAGGTTTTATTACAGTTCAGATTGATCAAGTGGGAGGACAGCATCACATCACAGAAAATGCAGGATACTGACCTGTCTCAATTTTACAACAACAAGCCTACTATTTTTTCCAGTAACCTTGCTTTTATCTACTCGACTGATAAAGTACTACTCTCATGGTGAAAAGCAGAGACTTGAAGGCGCTGATTAGAAAGCTGTGAACTTTGTAGACCTTCAAGGATGTCCGGTCAGAAGAGCCATCTCCATGGTAATGCAGGATGTGGACTATCGTTATCAAAACACTCTGACCATGACTTGGATAAAAGTGTCATTCAGTAAGACTAACTTTCAAACTAAAATTACAACATTACATAAACATGCATCACAGTTGATTACAAGGTACAGATGAATTATAACACTAAATTTTCCCACCACACTACATTAAACATTAGGTGTCTAAAGGAAAGTCTCTCCGAATCAATGATTTTACCATTACACAAGATATACAAGCTGTTTCTTTCAAAAACTTGGCTAGATAAGAATACAGAACAAACTATACTAACAGAGATTTGTCCTGGAGATTATTCACAAAAACAACAATAATGCAAAGACATTACTTGCTGCGTCACTTCCTGTTGTCACTGCTGAGCTCCGCGGAGCTTCTTGGTGCTCAGATTCGCTTCGATTTATCCATTTTTCTTTGTGTTGAGGTCTTTCTAAGTTATTTTAACACACAAGCACACTACTACACTTATTTCCAGTAGGTGTACTTTACGTTTTAGGACGCCTTTGTGTTTCACACAGTTATTCTCCGTGATCTAAGATCTGACTAGCTTGTTAGCTTAGTTTCGCAGTAACTATGGCTACCTTTCTTCCGTCTAGCTCTCCTTCTTCTCCCTCTGTTCTCTGTGTCAGATGTTTAGTTACTCACCCGCCTCCTTTAGTGATAATGGTAAGAGTAATAAATGTAACATTTTCGTAGCTTTGCAGGCAAGGGTTTCAGAGTTAGAGGCCATAGTCAGATGTGTTCCAGGGGCCAGAACAGGCGACATAAAATCCCACCTGAAACTGCTGGCTAAGGAAAAACGTAAATACAGTAAGACTGTTATTCACGCTGGCGGTAATGACACCCGGTTAAGCCAATCGGAGGTCATTAAAATTGGTGTTTCCTCGGTGTGTAAGTTTGCTAAAAAGATGTCTGACTGTGTAATATTTTCTGGACCCCTGCCAGATCGGACCAGTGATGACATGTTTAGCCGCATGCTGTCATTTCATCGATGTTTGTCTGAGTGGGCTACATTGATAATTGGAAAACTTTTTTGGGAAAAACCTGGTCTGATCCAGAGAGACGGCATCCATCCCACTTTGGATAAAGAAACTCCTCTTTCTAGGACTCTTGACAGATTTATTAATCCTTCAAAACACTGACAAACCAGGGTCCAGACCAGGAAGTAGAGTCGTACTTTTACAAGATTTACAAATTCGCCCTAGACCAATCATTAATTACAGCTCTATTGAACATCTAATACTTAGTTTTCCTCATTCAAGCTGCAAAACATTAAAACCACTTTTGTTTGTGGTTTTGTATCGTCCACCAGGCCCTTACTCTCAGTTCTTGGACCAGATCTCAGATTTTTTTATCTGATTTAGTTTTAAACACTGATCAGGTAATTATAGTAGGGGATTTCAATATTCACATGGAAATTGAAAGTGATAGCCTAACTGCAGCCTTTAATATTATCTTAGACTCAACTGGCTTTACTCAGAAAGTGAAGGTACCCACACACTCTGGTCGGCACACTTTAGACATTGTACTGACATACGGCATTGAGTGTGATGAACTAATAGTCCTCCCACATAACCCAGTCCTATCTGACCATTTTTTGATAAACTCCGAATTTACTTTACCCAACTTTCCAAATCTGAAAGAAAATTTCATTACAGTAGAACTTTATCAGACAGTGCACTAACAAGTTTTAAAGAACCTGTTCCATACTTGCTTCCCTATGTGTCTCAGAATACCACAGTGGACTGCAGTAATTCCAACACTAACCCTTCAGAAATTGACGGTCGGGTTCAAAGTATTACTTCCTCACTGCGTTTGGCAGTAGACCGTGTAGCTCCCTTAAAAAAGAAGGTAATCAGCCATAGGAGGTTGGCTACCTGGTTTAGTGCAGAGTTGCCTACTTTAAAGCAGAATACTAGGAAAATGGAGAAAAATGGGGCTCTACACACTTAAATGAGTCCTTTCTAACCTGGAAAAATAGTTTACTAGAACAGCATACTTCAATAGTAAATCAAAACAATCCTAGGTTTCGTTTTAGTACAGTTGCCAAACTTACACAGAGTCTTAGCTCTGTTAAGCCAACTATTCCCCCTTCTCTCAGTAGTGATGACTTTTTGGGATTCTTCACAAGTAAAATAAATTCTATTAAAAATTAAATCATTGGAATTCTCCCAAACACGTTTAACTCTATTTCAGTAAACGAGGCAGTATCAGGGAGAACTGTAGAACCATGTTTATGTCTGTACCATTTTGATTCTGTTGAACTTTCAGAATTATCAAAAATATTAGCTTAATCTAAACCCTCAACTTGTATGTTAAACCCAATAACAACCTAATTATTTAAGGAAGTTTTCCGTCTGGTTACTGGCCCTATTCTAGACATGATGAATGTATCTTTAATAAATGGATATGTGCCACAGGAATTTAGGGTTGCTGTAATTAAACCTTTACTTAAGAAACCCTCCCTGGATCAAGATGACTTAGCTAATTACAGACCTATATCTAAGCTTTCTTTCCATTTCAAAATTCTTGAGAAAATAGTTGCCAATCAAGTATGTAAGCATCTAAACAACAACGACCTGTTTGATAAATTTCAGTCAGTGTTTTAGAGCTCATCATAGCACTGAAACATTACTGGTGAAAGTTACTAATGATATTCTAATGGCCTAACTAGACAACATGGAATTAATTTCCACAGTTATGCTGATGATACACAATTATATTTATCCATAAAATCTGATGAAACCAATCAGTTAGGTTGATTACAAGCATGTCTTGAGGACATAAAAACCTGCATGACTGAATGATGAACTGAATTTTCTCCTGTTAAATTCTGACAAGACAGAAGTTGTGGTCTTTGGACCAGAATCTTTAAAAAGGAAAATGCTACGTCAATCACTTCATAAGTGCTGCTTTTGACACAGTCGATCAAAATATTATCTTAGAAACGCTTGGACATATTGTAGGGATCAAGGGAACAGGCTCGTTTAAATCATATCTGTCCCACATATTCCAGTTTGTTCATGTTAACAATAAACCTTCACACTCAATAGTTACTTGTTGAGTACCACAGGGCTCTGTGCTTTGACCAATTTACCATATATATATATATATATATATATATTGGTAAAATAGACAACATGGTATACATTTACACAGGTATGCTATGTGTATCCATAAATCCTGATGAATCCAAGCAGCTAGGTGGTTTACAAGCATATGTCGAGAACATAAAAATCTGGATGACTCTGAACTTTCTGCTTTCAAACTCAGACAAGACAGAAATTGTTGTCTTTGGACCAGAAGCTTTAAAAAGGAAACTGCGCAGTTAATTACTTCATCTGCATCTGTGTAATTTTTGACTAAGACATGACATTTAAAGGAGACACATTATGACTATTTTTTCAACAATTTAAAATAGGTCTAAGAGTTCCAGAAAACATGTTTCTGAAGTTGTTGCCTGGAAATAACTTGTAGGAAACAATAGTTACCAACCTGTATTTCTCTATGTTTCAGCCCCTTGCAGATTGTGCTGTTTTCTGCTGATCATTACATATTAATGAGCTGCTGTTAACTTGGCCACGCCCAACGCTTCTACAATCTTTGCTCACGCCCACCACTCACATAGTGACTGTTACCACTATGTGTGAAAGTTATGGACATGGCTGCTGCAGTAGTTCAACCATACACACAAAAAAGGGAATTAAAACATACAAGAAAAAAACGAGTTCAACCAAACATGTTTGAACCAGAATTTGCTCCTGTAGGAGGGGAGTCTCCTGCACAGTAAATTTAAAAGTGCAGATTTAACACTATCATAATTGAAATCAGCTCTCATGCAGAGTTTATATGGTGACCACTGTGGTCAACTCAGATAAATAACTCAAGACATGAAAAAAAAATTTACACCATAAAGGTTGCAATTACTCTGTCGGTGTTAATAATAATACAACAGATGGGAGCACTATCTTCCTGAGACGCCGACTCTAAAGCCTTCCAGCTCCATCAGCTGACTCCTGCTCTCTAGCACCGCAGAGACCCCGCTCTTTGAGCTCCGTGCGGCAGCAGTCTTCAGCCTCCCCCGCCCTTACCGCCACTCATCTTACCATCAAAAATAAATCCAACCTATGCTGCTCTTCTGCGGCAGATCTCACGTCTTCTGACCGGTTCTCAGCAGCTCAATTTGGCGGCGCGTTTCCCTTCTACTCCGCGGTTGCCTCTTCTCCCGTCCTCCCCGCTCTTACCGCCAGCATCTTACCATAAAAAATAAAGTCAACCCATGCCGCTCTTCTGTCCTCTTCCACTGGGACAGTGGAACCTATATTTCCTGTATTTGAGCTATTTTGAGCAGCCAAAAATGGAGCATTTTGCGTGGAGCTGCAACATGGTGTTTCCTAATCTGAACAAGTGCTTTCCAATCGGAAACTGTTGTTTACTGCTGTACCTGGTGGGTGGAAGCAGCTCTGAGGAGGTGTGGATATTCCAATATTCCGGCTTTTGACGTAGGAAGCCGGACAGATTTTGAACAGCTTAATCAGAGACTGAAAGCAGGATCAATTAAGAAAATCATATCTCACTCAAAACAGCATGGATGTTTTTTTTCCGAAATTTATATGCATGTATATGCACCAGAGACACACAATGACAACCCGAATCTCAGGAAAAGGGATTTTTTCATAATATGTCTCCTTTAACTACTGTAATTCCTTATTACCAGGAAGTCTACAAACTGCAATCAAAAGCCTTCAGTTGATCCAAAAGGCTGCTGCAAGAGTTCTGATTAATATTAAAAGGAGAGATCACATTTCTCTTGTTTTGGCTTCTCTCCATTGGCTCCCTGTTAAATCCAGAATAGAGTTTAAGATCCTCCTCCTTACTTATAAAGCCCTTAATAATCAAGCTCCATCGTACATCAGAGATCTGATTGTTTCATATGTTCCTAACAGAGCACTTCGTTCTCAGAATGCAGGTCTACTGGTAGTTCCTAAAAATAGAATGGGAGGCAGATGTTTTAGTTATCAGGCTCCTCTCCTGTGGAACCAGTTCCCAGTTTTAGTCCGTGAGGCAGATACTCACTGGGATTCCTTACATAGAAAACTTTTAACTGATTGGAATGTTTGTATATTTGTATTGAAATTACTTTTGTTGTAAAGTTCCTTGAGATTCAATTTTTTTGTGAATTGGTGCTGTATAAATAAAAGTGAACTGAATTAAATACTTTCTGGCATAGTGATTAGTGTCGGCACCCCATGTAAGGAGGCCTCAGTCTTTGCCGCATATCTCCCCCAACTTCTCTTCCCTTTTAAAAATCTGTCCACTGTCGAATAAAGGCCACTGTGGCCCAAAAAACCTTTAAAAAATCCACACAACTTGAAGAAATACAGAAATAAGAATGTCATGTTAAATTAAACAGTTAAACCCCACAAATGTCTTGCTTAATTTCTCCTCTGCTGACATAAGTCCTCTTCACCTGTCAGATGTGTCTTTAGGCAAACTTTTGAGGCTTTATTACTCTGTGACGTGTGTGCCAAGCAGATAAGGGTTGGCTTTCAGAGACCAACTTTGAACCTTGCTCTGTGTCAGTTTGAGTCCCACCCATTACTTCAGGAAATGCAGGTCTGATTAACGACGGCAGGAGCGGTTATGCAGTAAGTTAATCAAATTTGAGATTGGGGGATATGATTTGAAACTATTAGTACATGGACAAAAATAAACATGGAATTGTAGCAGTTAAAATGTATTGCGTTAGGACATAAAAAATATTTGAGGTATTGTAAATTTGTAACTTATTCATTTGGAATTAATCAGTGTAACCATAGCAAAGGTATTGCTTTCAAGACCTTATATTTGCATTTCGGAACAGAAGGATAATTTCCTCAATTTTTATGCATTTATTTCCTCTTTTTCTCTGTGTGTCTTCCGTGATCTCGTATCAGAGTTATTGTTCTAATGTGCTGTGAACAATTGCATATAGCCTATAGTTCACCTGTAGCTCGACTATGTTATTCAAGTAAAACTGGTTAATATATCTTGATTTTTTTCATTTTATTTTGTTTTCATTGTGGTGTTATAGTTTCAAGACTTTTTTTATTTCTTTATCTAAAATTCTGTCATTGATGCTTTTGCTGCTTTTATCCTTTAGTGAGACAACACTAACATGATTGCTTCCTGGACATTATGGTTTGGTCTCATGTCAATTTGTTTACTTCAAGGCAGAGGTCAGTGTTCTATTTATATCTATTTATAAATGTGTAAATTGTGAGGTTGGACCTCCCATTTAGAGATCTTGTATACAATGTATGAAAAACAAATAAAAAAACAAAATTGAAGCATGCTTTGTACAGCTATTTTGCCAGTATCTCATATTCTCACAACAGACGTGACATTTGAGGGCATTCTTCAGGAAAGGGTGTAGGGCCTTAAATGTGTAAACTTCGACCTACCTCTTTTTCAAACAATTTAACTCTTAAATGTTGATTGTAATTATTGTTTTAAAAATGTTTTAAGTAAAAACAGACACATGAGCAAACGAAATGTTAATATCACTCCCATTTATGATCAGATTAAGTTAAAATTAGAGAGAAACACACAGTTTAAAACAAAATCCTTGACTGTTATGTTAATAACCTTGGGGGATCTCTTAACTATAATCCTACATTTAGCCACAGCTTGAACTACTTTAAGCTTGACAGCATCTGAAAACATTTAATTAAATCATGCAGAAATAAACTAACAGTGGACAAGTTGACTGGGTTCATTCTATGCTGAATTTTGCACTGAAATACATTTCCACACTATTCATATTAGCCTAAATTCCTTAAATCTAAAGTCTAAGTCTTATATGTAAAAATAATGCTTTGCTGTTATAGCACTTCACTTTTTATATGTTTGAGTCGTTTGTCAATGACTTGAAAACTATTTATCTATCCTAAATGAGAAGAATAGTTCAAACATCTAGATATTTGCTTAAAAACACATTTCAGTCAAATTTATGGTTGGAATGTTGAAAATATATTTCTATTTTCACCTCATTAAAAAAGAAAATCTTTACCATTTTACAATAGATAATTTTCCGGCCACTTGACTTATTTTTAATTTAATCAGAGATCTTTAAAACAATTTTTGCTACAATGTTTCATGTTTAGGATAATGTTTCTCAACATAACACCAAAGCAGAACTTGTGATTAATTATTTTCAATATTAGTTTGTGTTTGAGTTTCAGTTCATTCAAATGCTTACAAAGCCAAGGTAAAGCTCTTTGAAAAACTCAAGTACACTGGTCAAACACAAACATGATTCAAGCACCAGGGTAAAGAAGGCAGCATGCCTTGCTATGCTGTAGCCTGTTTCCTGACCCTCAGTTCACTGACCAAATATTTAAAATAACTAAATGTATAACATAGAAAATAGATATTGTTACCAGAAAACTATCAACTTTTCTATAAGTGTAAATTTGAATGTGAACCACATGAACGTTGCCTATTCCTCAGTATTTAGGGGTAAAGTAAATTCCCATCTATTGAAAAACATGGCTGTAATTGTTACTCTTACTAATTACAAAACATATTCCCTCCAGCAATGGACTGGCAACATGTCCAGTGTGTACCCTGCCCCTTGGCCAATAACCACTGAAAATAGGTACCCCCTCCCCCTACCCTTTGTCCCCCTACCCTTTGTATAAGCAAAATAGATAATGGATGTATGGAAAACATATTAACAAAAACATAATTGGGTTCCAGTAATAAAAAATAGCCTCTTGACAATTACTATATTGCAATTTGTATTAAATAAAATTTGAAAAAAGAAATATGCGTCTTCTCATCTCTGACTAGAGTTAAGCGCAGGGCCGTTACTACACCTTATTTACTGGGGCACGTGCCTTACTAAAAGCATCCAGTGCCCCAGTAAAATTATAGCGCTGCTCTTGGTGGAACCGCCATTCATGAGCGCATCTCCGTGCCTGCATGACTCGAGCCTGTCACTTACCAGCCAATAAAAAAAGACCCAAAAGGAATAAAAGGGGCCACAATAGCCAATCAGGAAATAGCACCTCTGTAGCTGGGTAAGATTGAACGCCACAACCAATGAAAATAGTTCACATGATTCTTCCGAGTGTTTCGTACACAGACACAGATACAGTACACAATGGAAACCAAGCTGGAGCTCATCACATCACTTTGAGCACAGAGTAAGTCATCCTTTGTTTTAATGTTACAACAAATTCACAACTTGTTTGACAGAAAAAAAAGACAAGTTGATCGCTGTTAGAGAATGTTGCCCACATATCTAGCATCTGTTTTTCAATGCTTAGTGTCATTGTGGCCTAAATTAAAGGAATACTTCACCCCTGGAACGATGAATGTGTATTTAAAGTGGGTCAGATATGTAGTAGAAATGTGAAATTGTTTTTGAATTTGGAGCATTCTAGACTGAGAAAAGCCAGAAAATGTATTTTTTACTCATGTGGCTGAAATACAACAACTCCCAGAATGCACTTGCTTTGCTGCCCTCAGGCCACTCACAAACCACGCCTACAGGCTAGCTTTTTTTCACTGTACTACTGACTACCTGGCTTATTTCCATTCTTTAGAAATTTATTTTGGGATAAAAAAGTTAGCATAATATATGTTACACAACTTAAACTTTCTCATTAAAAAGATGATGTCAACAAGAGTAGCTTAGCAACTCTGCATATGATTTTTGTCCCTCCAATTGAAATCACAATTTCTCTAAGCTGAAACATTCTTTAGGTTAACATATACTCTAAAATAGCAACACTAAAGGTTTATAACAAACACAACAAATGTGATTTATAACGTTTATTTAAAAAGTAAATAAAATAACATTTTTAACACTCAAAGCTCTTCAATAACTTCGTCAGTTTCCTGATATCCACAGTATTGACCGTCAGGAGCGGGGTATCTTCGTATGATGTCCAAAACAACACAGGTAGGCAAAACTAGACAAAAGCCTTTGCCAAGTCTCTCGCCTTGCAGGACCCACTCCATAAAGTGACGGTAGGCTGTTAGACGGTATTGTCTGCAAAACAGTAAGCTCAACGTTAGCAATGCAAACTATTTCCACCTACAGTATGCTAGAGTAGATATAAATATAACAATAGCTCAGCTGACTTTGTGGGAAGAACGCTATGATAATGCTGGGTGTACAAACTCAGTACATGACGTCTTAGTAACAAAAAGAAAAACAAACAAAATACTAACTTTACACTAAGCCGTCCGTTTGTCCCTGCGGGCTTTGGCTGCCGTTTCCAGTTGATCTTCGGAATCCTGAAGTAGGTTTCTAGGACCCCCCTATCCATGTGTGGTCTGCACGGGCTCTTCCTCCTGACCACCAAACCGGTCTTGTTCCTCGGCTGCAGCAGCTGCTCTGATGGCCCCTTATTCCTGCATCATCCGCAACTGTTCATCGGTGTACTGCGGCTAATATAGGTAGCCGCGAGCATCCGATTCTCGCAACACATCTTCAAAATCCCCTTCTGCCATTTCAACTTCAAAGCTACCACTATTGTGATTAGCCTACTATTCAAACTCCAGCAAGAGCCTGTTAGCTTAGCTTCTACAGAAAGACGGCAGACACGACACCTTTACTTTCTGTGAGTGAGATCCCTACCGTTATGGGCGTGGTGAAAACATGCGGAACTAGCACTCAATATTGGCTGTAGTCTTATGCCTCTGGCCAAAAAATCCTCAGATGACGCAAAATGAAGATTTGATGGTAATATGTGACCGATATGTTTAAAAGCTAGTGGGTTAGCTATCTAAAATATACAAAACATTAAATAGAATAGATGAATCAATAGCCCTTCCTATTTCAAAATGGGAGATGGACTTGTCCATCTCAATTGACCAAAACCTCTGGTCTCAAATTTCATTAAGAACCTTTAAATTTCTTAAAAATCCTAATCTACAATTAATACAATATAAAATCCTTCATAGAGTGCATTATACAGGGCAACGGATGTTCAAGATGGGTTATACGCCGTCTGATACCTGTTTACAATGTACAAGCAATCTACCAGACAATTATATTCATGCTCTTTGGTTTTGCCCACCTGTTAAGAAATATTGGTACCAGATATGTGAAGATCTATCAAAGTGTCTGAAATGTAATATCACACCTGCTCCCACAGTTTGCTTGCTGGGAAATGTAGATGAAGTTACCATGGATACAAAGTCTCCCCATGCCTCTGTCCACCTGCTCCTTCATTCTACCATTCACAAGGCCTTGGGACGTGGGCACGTCACTGGGGTGCGGGATGGAGCTTCCGTCTTCGCTACCCGGTGGCGGCCTGGGTCCCGATTTTATTGAGCAACTTAGACACTTACACTTGCAACATTTACATGGAACGCACATGTAGGGACCTGGCGGTGGGGCGCATTGGCGCTGGGGGCGGGACCCCTCATGGGGGGCCCCTTATAGGGGCCCGTTGTGGGGGGCCTCGCCTGTGGTGCCGGCACCCACTGTTTAAACGCATCTAGACACTGAGGGCCCGGGGGGGGAGATGGGGGTACCACCCCTCTGTTTTAAGTGCACATTAGAACAACACGCAACAACACCACATTGCATGCATCTTCTTCCCTCCCCGTCGGTGATGGATGCCCTTGCCCGCTGGTTGATGATGGCTCTCGATGCCTGTGGCCGGGGGTCCCGGTTGCGGCCCGGCTCGGTCCTGGTGCATGTCTGGCGCATCCTGGGTGGTCCGGTGTGTCGGGCGGCCGCTGTTTCGGGCCGACGTCCTCCTTGGATTGACTGGGGCACCTCTTATGGGGGTGCCGGGGTTGTAGAGTAGGTTGGTGCCGTCTTGTGGATCGGTGGGGACCGTGCCTGGCGCCCAGGCCTCCTGCCGGTTCCAGGACTTCTGCTGGCTGGTCTGTTCACCTGGGCGAGGCTGTCCGGCATTGGCTGGGCCCCTGATCTTGGCGCCCTGCGTGGGGCGGGATCTGGACCCAGGAGCTGTAAGATCTAGATGTCTAGGGGCCGGCTGGGCGCGGCCTGGGGAGGGCGTACATCCGCTGTGGCTCTTGCTGTGGCTCCCTGGCGTGTGGGTGTGTGGGGGAGGGCCGGGTTGTTGGCGATGGGTAATGGTCCGGGGTGGCGGCAGCGTGTGTTGTCCGTCGGTTGGCTGCGGATCCCCCTTGCCTGCGGCGGCGGGGGGGGGGCCTTGTCGGTTGGTCCCTGGTTGGGGCCCCGCTGGGGGGCGGGGTGCCCCTGGTCCCCGTGGCCTCCGCGTCCTGACCCGGGCCTGCCCTGGCGTAGCCGGTTTCCGGCGGAGCCCGTGGGCTCGTCGCTGCGATCTCTCGGGCCCCAGCATTGCGACTGGTGGGTGTTCCCCTGGGGCTTCCATCTGTTCCTCTGTTGGTGGGTGATCGAACCTGCGCTGATCCGCCTGTGGCCTCTGTACTCTGTGAGACCCTGGATGCATACATCTCTTGCCTCCTTCATGTCTGTGTCGATTCCTGTAGGACGGATTGACGGTTCCTTACACCAGCTATCAATCACTTGCATGGGGAAACCTTATTCCGACCTGCACGCTCGCACATACACATAGGTGTGGGGACATTGGTGTGGACGGGCATATCTTAAGCTGAGGTTATGATCATTAGTTAGTTGTTCACAGGAGCTTACCAGAAACATTTGTATTATGTTCATTAATCCATGCTTGTGTGTAGTGAATGTGTAATTCCTAGTTTATTCTACTAGATCCGAACTATTGGTTTGGTTCTGTATAGTTTGTTGCTTTTGTTTTTTATTACTGTTTCTCTGCCGTCCGGCAGAGGTGGAGGACTGGGATGTTTTCTTGTGTTCTTTGTTTGCCTCCCTGTCTTGTGTCGTCGGTTCGCGCCTCTGTTGGTCCGGTTTCTTTTCTTCACCTTCTTCCTTTCTCCCTTCTTGTCTCGGTTTAGTGTCCATGACGTCAGGAAATTGAACCCACAGTAATCACTAATAAAGATTTTTCATACATATACATCAAGTGGCGTACTACAGTGAAGCTGTAATACTCTGCTTGGGAAAGTAAAACTGTTGGGCTTGTACTTGGTACTCAGACACCAATTCTGAGTAGCATACTGCTAGACAGGACACGTTTAAAAAAAAAAAAAGCTAGTGGGTTTTTTATACAAGGGTGTGGGCAGACAACCCAGAAACCAAAATTACAGGGCCTTACAACCCAAGCTGTAGAGCAAAACAGTTTATTTTTTTCAGTGGTCCAGTCACAAATGGAAAGTAAAATGGAATAAAACTTAAAGTCAGGGTATTGTGAATCACCCATAGATGAGGCGGGATTTATGTCCGGATCCTAATCCAGGTCGTTCTCCAAAAGCCTTATGACAAGTTCTTCCCATCAAACAGATCCACGATGTGCCGATTTGTCACTCATGCGACTTTTGTGTGGATCTAGCCGACTTTTGGCTTAATCGTGCGTGTTGCATCATATAGTGTACATTGGGTAACAACAGGCAATTTACACCTCAAGACCAGCTCCCGATCGGTCGCAAGAAAATCAAACCTGTTTGAAAAAATATTGGCCCCCCCCGTGAATGACTCGCACTGTGGAAGCAATGCTACGAGCTATTTCTCATACTGCGTGTCACCATCTTTACCGCGGAAGTGCTTCTGGTCTTTGACATAAACAAACGGTGTTTCCACAAAAAAAAACGGCACAGATTGCCAGGGCAGCGCGTTTGTCTTTTGAGCGCATCCTCGCAGTTCTCAGGGGTGCATCTTCACTCCAGTGTTTTTCTTCTGCTTCCGGGTCTGTCGTGTCGTGCAGTGAGAGCAGTCAGGTTGCAACCGAACAGCGGTTCGTACAGTGTGAGCACATGAGTCGTGAGCTGTGAACTTTTAACCCCTGCAATTCACTCGTACAGTGTGAGCCGGAGCTGAAAACCCGTGACTGAAAAATCACATAGTGTACGCCTGGCTTTATGTGCAGCCTACTCTGTTTTTGCACACCTGCAACAAATCGGCTGATTACTGCACTCCTCTCCCAGACTCATCTAGAGACGTTCAGCTTTGCCGTTTTTGGGATTCACTGAGGCAAAAACAAATCCAAACAAAAACACAGCATATTCACAAACAAATCATGCAAAAATAATTACAAAAATAAACAAATTTTCCACTGTGTAACAAATAGCCAATGTTGTGATTATATAAATGGTTTAATGGCAAACTTTAATATTTTTGCTTCATATGCAATCTAGCATAGAGGTGATAATTTTCCTATAATGCAGCCTAAAATAATCTCTGAATCTGTGAAGATTATTATAGGCTACATTATAGCAAAATTATCACCAAAATTTAGTATGAAGGCTTTGTATTGCCAGCTTTGTCTTATAACATTTTCCAGGTTAAACCTTGTTTAATGCCTTTTTAGTCTATGTTGTTCTATCAAATTTATGCTGTTATTTTGTGCTCCACACAGCTTGTAAAGGCTATGTATTGGCTATGTGCATGTTGGATGTTACCATCTTGTTAGTTTGTTAGCCTAATAATGCACAACAGCTTCTCCTGAGACGAAAGCATCCTGTATAATATAAAAGAATGATACTTTTTGTTTTTTGTTTCTAAGTTACTTTGCTTTCCTGAACTACTTGTTTTAAACTTGGACTGAGGTTTAGGTAGTAAATAATCTGACTCTTTCTAATCTTAAATGGTTGCAGTAAGAGGATGTTGTAAATCTTTTAGATGTGCAAATAAATATCATTTTATTGTATCATTACCAGTGGTTTAATATAGCCTACAGTATGACAGTGACAATCATTTATTTAAAGCTTGTACCCGTAGGCTCACCATTTCTTTCATATTGCGAACACAATTACATTTTTAATGTATTAAGAGTTGGGGAGTCTTCCCCAGCAAAGCTTTAGGTCTAGAATTGCCCCTGATTAAGCATTGCAAAATAATTTGAAACAAATTACATTTACTGTCCAGCTAACAGATGTGGAGTTTATATGAGCATCTGCATTTATTTTTTTAACAAATTGAGCATCCAGTTGACATATGATTTTATACGTTCTTTGTGTTTTATCCAGTGGTGTCACAGAAGGTCCAGCTGGAACCTCTGAACTCAACAGTGCTACAGGATTCTGACGTCAAATTTAATGCCATCATTCAAGGAGACTGGGAAGTCATAAGCTGGGATGTTGGAGGGATTCAAGTCCTCACAATTATCAACTCATCAGATAGCATTATCCCATCAGTTGACAGATTCTCTGCTAGATTCTGCTTCAATAGCAACAGAAGTTGTGTGGAGTTCACCATTCATAATGTCACCCGCACAGACGCTGGGGAAGTTGTGTGTGATGTACAAGGTCATCAGCCACTAAAGGCTCAACTTTATGTACAAGGTGGGCTCAATACCATTTTATTTTCACTGTTCTACCTTGTGGTTTATAGTTTCACATTTATAAAACAGCAACTCTGAAGGTCAGAAATAAGTGATTTTTCATGTTTGGGGAGCTTCTTATTCAAAAATGTGTTGACAAATAATGACTTATTAACATTAGGAGCAAATACAATTAAAACCATTAGATTAAACTTTTTATTAACAGCGCTGGTTTATGTAGGGCTGTTTAAAGAAAACAATAATACTGAACCTGCAAAATCATTGCAATGTTCTTAAACACAAGGAAATTGAGTTACACTTATATACACTTTTAAGTAATAGATAATGAGTAATAATCTGAGTGAATATATGAATTTGATAATTTAGTACAGAAAAGTCTTAGGAAAGCAGGGTTGACCAAAAGCCTTTGTAGAATTGGTATACAGATTAACTGAACAAAGAAAATTGTATAATTTTACATCATAATAAAATCATTGAGATAATTCAAAAACCTTTCATTATTAACATTAAAACTAACTGCTCAGTTTATATAAAAAGTTGCCTTGTTAAAGGTGGTGCTTACTCAACTTAAAAAGATTCCTATAAAAATATGACTTTACCTCACCTCACATCCTGTTTTTTTATTATAAAACCCCCAAAAATTAATATAATAAAATGAAATAAATCAGATATATTAGATCTTTAACAAATGTAAGCAGGTTCATTTGTCTAAACCTTAATTTTGTTTTGATTAGAGAGTGGTACAGTCAAGATCCTGGGTGGGAATGTGACGGTGATGCAGGACGAGCAGGTACAGTTTGAGTGTGTAACAACTGCTTGGTTCCCTGCACCTACCATCAGCTGGAGGCAAAATGATCAGACTGTGGATATCAGCCACTTCAACACCAGCAATACGCCTGATGGGGATTCCTTCAACTCCACTAGTATTGTAGGGCTCAAGGCCATCAGGAACACAAGATTGGAATGTTTGGCTTCTCTTTCAACGCTAACAACTCCACATTCCAGCTCTGTCTTCATGGTAGTTGGTAAGCTCTGAAAATTTTTTTATATTCCAAGTTTCCATTAGTTGGGGATTCGTTTTTAACTGAATGACTCAATTAAAAAATAATTCCTCTGCAAGGTGTGATATATCTCCTGCAGATAATAAGAGTACAGTATATAAAAGAGGAGGGGTCTCAGAATAGTGCCTCTGCTCCTCTACATCGAGAGAAGCCAGTTTAGGTGCCTTGGGATTCTGGTCAGGATGCATCCGGGGTCCCTCCCTGGTGAGGTGTTCCAGTTCCCCAGGAATCCCAGGGGAACTGGAGGGACTATGTCTCTCGGCTGGCCTGGGATCACCTTGGGATTCCTCCTGAGGAGCGCAAGTAGCTGGGAAGAGGGAAGTCTGGGTCTCACCCCAAAATCAACGTTTATTTGTTGATAAACTGTATGAATGAGTCTATAATAGCACTATCTAGTACATGCCAGGTTATTATTTTTTTTGTGTGAAAATATTCATTTTATACCAAAAACCATTAGTTTTAGTGCCCCAAGTGGTTAAAAATTACACTGCACTGGAATTCACTAGAATTGGAATCCTGCATTGTTAACGGCTCAGCTCGGGTTTCTGATGTAGGCTTTGATTAGTGGTGACAGCAGTTTGGCTGTGGTGGTGTATATAACACGTGCTGTATCAGTCACACCTCCGTAGCATGGTGCCATGAACTGCCTGCAGTACAATTGGCTTAAAACCTGGGTGCTCCGTTGCGAAGGTGGTTACCCCTAACTGATATCAATGAATGGAAAAGAAAATCTGGGCTAAGAGTTAATTTTTAATGCAGTAATTGTGACGGTATGAAACATTATTTCTTTTTTTTTTACACGTTCCTGAATGATTTTCTCATAATGCTTGGATACTTTCTTTCTTACCTTGGGCATCTCCCTGCAAAACACATTTTCTGTTGCAGACAATGATGCACAGTGGCTGCAGGTGCACCTGTCGAGGCATAGTCACACGAAATTACTCGCGCTAATCTATATTTCATATTAGATTTGGCCAACAACAATGTACCACTCAGAGACGGCACTCATTCTATGCCGAGATGCCACTAGAGGCTTGGCATCTGCTGCTGCCCTGGGTAGAGAACAGGACCACAGCTTGAAACGATATGGCTCAGGGCCACTCGCCTCCTACACAGAAACTATCAAAAAAGTATCGCTATACAAATTCAGCACCTTTGAATATTTAGCTACTGAAACAAATGAACCAAACAAATTGCTATTTGTAAACATATATAGACCACTAAAACCTAACACAAACTTTTTTAATGACTTCAATGACCTTTGCTCTGCAATATTTATAGACTATGACCACATAGCAATTGTGGGAGAATTCAACATCCCTACTGACAAGCCCCATGATAGCAGAACAAAAGTGCTAAATGATGCCCTTCATAACTTTGACCTAACCCAATACATTTATGAGCCAACGCACAACCGAGGACACACTCTGGACCTACTTAAGATAAAAGACTGTAATATCTCTAACATTGCCGTAACTGATATCGCATTATCTGACCATTTCTGCATCTCATTTGAAAGCACCATCCAAGCCAACATACCTAATCAGAGTAAAACCACTGTTAAAAAACGCCTCCTTAAAGAAAATTCAGCTGAAAACTTTAAACTGATGTATACTCCAACCTTATCTAAATCACCAACATCCACCAACACACACTCAGTAAACAAGCTGACAGATGATTTTCTATCCAAAATCTCAGACATGATGGATAATATTGCGCCACTTAAGGTTAAAACTGTCTCTATTAAAAAGAAGTCTCAATGGAGAAACAATCCACTGGTATGTAATTGATAAAAGGGAGTGCCAGCGCACTGAGAGGAAATGACAGAAAACTCGACTCCAGGTTCATTACAAGATACATAAAGAGAAAATGAACAAGTATCAAGTAACCTTAAAGGGAATCATTCTTTTCTGAGATTATTCACAGAAACTCCAATAATGCTAGAACATTAACATCAGAAGGTCAATCAGTACATCAGCTCCAACCCCAATACCAACTATACCAACACCCATGCAGAGAAAATGACTCATTTCCAAATAATTAATCAATCGAGCTGTGATGAAATGATTGACAAACTAAGCTCTGCCACCTGCTGCTTGGATATCTTACCAACAAGTTTTCTAAAAAAGGTCCTCCAAGCCATCAGAGCGGATCTGACCAAAATAATTAACACATCCCTAATATCAGGTGTCTTCCCCAAAGCCTTAAATACAGGAGTTTTAAAACCAATACTAAAGAAGAAGGACCTAGACAGCATGTTAATGCAAAACTACAGACTAATCTCTGATCTCCCATTTATCTTTAAAATTATTGAAAAAGCTGTGTTCCAAAATTTAAACAGCTTCCTAACAATGAACAACTGCTTTGATATTTATCAGTCTCGTTTTCGTAGGTACCACAGTACAGAGACAGCCCTCGTCAAAGTTTTCAATGACATCCGTACAAATACTGACCGTGGTAAAACCACAGTGCTGGTACTATTAAACCTCAGCGCTGTGTTTGACACCGTTGACCATGATATATTACTGGAACGTCTAGAGAGCTGGGTCGGACTCTCTGGTATAGTACTCAAGTGGTGAAAATCCTACCTCAAGAACAGGAATTTCTTTTTGTTGATTAGCCATTTCTCATCTCAAAACATGCGGGGTCCCTCAGGGCTCCATCCTAGGGCCCCTACTATTTAGCATCTACATGCTCCCAATAAACCAGATAATAACCACCAACAATGTTAAATGCCACAACTATGCTGATGACACTCAGATTTATATCTCAGAGTCACCAGGTGATGTTGAACCCGTCCAAATCCTCAATAAATGCATTGAGCAAATTAACAGCTAGATGTCGCATAATTTCCTCCGACTGAACAAAAACAAAACCGTGCTTATCTTTGCCCAAAAAAAGATTGATTACATATCAGTACACAACTTCAGTCAGTCCAACTAGAAACTACTGATCAGGCCAGAAATCTAGGTGTAATAATGGACTCAGACCTGAACCACCAGGGTCACATAAAGGCAATAGCTAGGTCAGCTTTCTATGACCTGAGGAACATTTTTAGGATCAAAGGACTGATGACACAAGGAGACCTAGAAAAACTCATCCATGCATTTATCTCTAGCCACCTTGATTACTGTAAGAGTATCTTCACAGGTCTACCTAAAAAATCAATCAGACAGCTGCAGCTGATCCAGAACACTGCTGATCATGTTCTCACTAGAACCAATAAGATAGAACACATCACCCATTTCTAAAGTCACTACACTGGCTCGCTCTAGCTCAGAGAATAGACTTCAATGTGCTTTTATTAGTTTATAAATCAATGAGTGGGTTAGCACCAGAGTATATTAAGGATCTGCTATACAAAAAATCCAGATCCCTCAGGTTCTCCAGCTCTAGTTCGCTGATTGCCCCTAGAACCAGAACCAAACATGGCTTTTAGTTTCTATGCTCCTCATATCTGGAACAAGCTACCAGGAGAAGGCAAAGCTGCAGAGACACTGAGCTCTTTTAAGTCTAGAATTAAAAAGTAACTATTAAGACTCGCTGATGATTTACTGATACTGTTATTGCTTTTTCCTTGCATACAAATGATTGTCTTGATTACTGTTTTATTGTAAATGCTTTCTTGTATTTTTATCTTCAAAGTGATTTATGCTCTCTTTTCGGTGTTCTAATTTTAATCATGTAAAGCACCTTGAATTGCCTTGTGTTGAAAGTGTGCTATACAAATAAAATAGCCTTGCCTTGCCTATTTCCCTGTACTCTGTTCCCTCTGGAGAAGGAAGTGGAGAAAAAAAACCCAAGCTCGAGATTATTTCCCTCTGAGGCAATGGAGCTTGCTTTACTATGGCTCTCTTCATCTTCCTGTCCATCTTTGACTCTGAGCTGCTCCAACATGCCAGTCACAGCCCAGCCCTTCATCCCCCAGCTTTTTCCCTGGTCCAATAAGGCAACGCCTCCTTTTAAACTGTTTTTAAAAAAAGAAATGTGGGCAGGGTTATACTCTGGCAGGGAGGTTAGTTACTCTTTATGCAGCTGCCACTGCAACCCGACCCCGAATAAGTGGAGGACAATGGATGAATGGATGGAGTGTATATATAAAAAAATAATCCGATGCACTTTTCGCCCCAAAAAGGCAGAACAGGGTTTCTATTCAAGACATATCAGTACTTTCATAAACTTCGGATTTTTAATTTAAAAAAGGGAAATAGCTGGAATTTAAACCGAAAATAGTTTTTATTTTCAGTGCCAAAAGTAGGCTTCGTACTCCCTTTTTAGAGTGGACCCTGTGGAACATTAGCAACTTTCACAAGCACACACACACACACACATACACACACACACGCACACACACACACATACACACACACGACTTAGGGGAGGACTTCTGATCTGTTAAGAGAACTATGAGTGTGGTATGCATAACCTAGCAGACTGAGCACAAATAGAATTGCATCAGTTTTATTTGTTATGGATCAATAGGTTTGTTTTGCTATGAATAATCGATTAAGGCAATTATTGATAAAATTAGGAATTTGTCAAAATTACTATGTTGGGGCACCATCCTGGAATCCAGGATGGCCAAATAGTTCAGTCTCAGTTAATGTTTGTGACTGGAGAGATAATTAAACAATAATAGATGGAGTAAGCTTTTGGTATTCTTTGAACAGCAAGTACTACACATGTATATGGGATAATGAAAAACAACGTCCCAAAATAGAAGCGTTTTTTATCAGAAAGAAAATTGTCCAATTGAAATATCCTAACCCTATCAACAAACTCCCTAAGCTAGTAACACACAACTAAACTACTGATTAGAAGAAGTATGAATAAGAACACTAAAGGATAACTGTCAAATATATTGTTGGGATTCTGTGTCTGAGTGCTGGAGACTTGCTTTGTTTGTATTTGTGTCTTCACTCACCTTCTCTGCAGGGGCATGGCAGGCTGTTGGAAGGCTGCTGGCAGTCTGCTGGCATCAGGTGCAGCTCATTGTTGCTCGTTAAGTCGTGCATTCAAAAGAGGTGCAGAGTCTGCAAACCGCGCCAGATGATTGTGCTACAGAGTGTGGTAACAAGGCCAAACCTGAGTTCTGCTAATCCAGAAATATTATAAGTCTTAGATCAAAGTCATCTTACTTACCTGTGGTTCTAGATCCTGTGTCCTCTCCTTCCTTGTTCTCCTGGATTTCCTCATCAAGTTCCTGTTGGAAAAGAATTCCATCATCAGATGGTACTTACCTTTCTTCACTGGAAGAGTCCTTATGGTCAGCCTCTGCACCACTTCCTCCGCTGGTCCTTCTGCTCTCCACTCACCTGCCTGTCTGCCCGCTCCACCTACAAACACATCAAGATCAGTATAGCCTTCAGCCAGCCTCAGTCAACAGGATCCCACTTACCATCTTCTACATCCATCCTCATTGTTTCCTTTGCAAGTCTCCACCTCATAATCACCATCTCTATCCCAGTCCAATATCTCTCTAACCTCTCATCTCCACTACAGTGGCTCCCTGTCTCTGAGACTTTGCTTCTACTTCCAAGACGCTCCTGTGACCATATCCACCTGCAAAATAAAATATTTATTTCAAACATAACCCACTGGTGTCCGCCTGAATCTGTGTTGCCTCTGAGGCCACGTCCACACTAAGCCGTATAACGCCTTAAACGTATAAGTATTTAGTTTACACCCCCCTATCGACTTTGTTTGTGGTCTGTGGCCTGATTGAGTATTAGCCGGGTAAGAGAGCCGGCTAACTGTAATCTCAATGGCTAGATGAGCACGTCTAGACGCAACTTATCCGGTCCCCGGCTAAATCAGAGCAGCCATGTCAATCAAATGCTGCGTCCTAAGTTGATGACGACAACAAGGCGACACCAGATAAGGACAACAGCAAAGACGGAGACGACTCTCGCTATGCTACTGCTTCTTTTGCAAATACAAACGTTTGCAAAGTTAACCCGACAGTGACGTAGATTATACGCGCCAATCTGTGTTCTTTTTGTTTTTTTCCCGTGCATACCCAGTACATGCATAGGTCGCCATTGGATTGCGCAATAATTGGACCTTAAACGGGGCGTAAATAATCGTGTTGAGTGGATAACATTAGGCGTCTAACTCCCTGTATAACCTTATCCGGCTTAGTGTGGATGTAGCCTACATCCACTTCTCTGCAAAAATGACAATTGTACCAATATTCAAAGAAGTAAAAACAATAACCTGAACTGACAGTGATGTCACAATCCAGTATGCATACGTATGCTTAAAGACTAAGGAGTTGAATTGAAGAGTTTTGAAAGTAAGGTTAAGTTAGTTTTGAACCAGTTATGATAAGTTTAAAGCCCAGTTTATGCTTCTCCGACCGCAAATTTGCACTCAGACGCAGATGTATTTTGTTTTCTGTTTATAGTACTCAGCTCTTCCACTCCATTCTCTATTGTTTTTTTCAGCGTTGCACAACCAGGACAGCAGGGGGCGGTACGTTTTCATGGTGTCTCTGCCTACTATCACACCGTTTCTGCTTTTTTCTAGGCTTGTCAACGCATTTCTTCCTCAAGGAGCAGTGAACGACAGAAAGTAAGTTTTGATTAAACTCTAAAGCTTTTTACTAGAAGTGCAGATTATAGATTACTCTAGAAACACATGGAAACAAACACAGGAGCCTTTTTTGTTGTTGTTTTCCTATACCTCCTTGTGTTCAAAATCGCCAAAGGAACATATTAAATAAGTTATCCTTTAAATATAAAGCATTTAGTGGCCAAATATTGCATTTACTACTGATTACAGCGACTATAGAGCCCCGTTCTGGTGAAGCGATCTCTGGCTGTTACTGAAACTGACCAATCAGATGCATACACTCTCCGTGGACTGAGACGGATAGTTAAAATTGTGGCCTCTACTCCGTGCGTTCTTGCATAGGTGACGGAGAGCCCTTGCGTTGATGGATAATGGTGTTGCGTTAATCCGTCTCCGTCAAAACGCAGAATTATAAACTAGGCTTAAAACTAAAGTTGTGACACAGAGGGTACTATAAATGTCTGGTTTGCAGTAATCAGCAACAATTATACCAATAACCTAATTTGGTATTATTTATGAATCTTGAATAATCTGTGAGAAGTGAGTAAAGCAGGGCACCAGCTTCTTAATCTATGTATGAAGCACTATTTACTATACCAGACTCTTAGCCTAAATCTGACGTTATAACTTCTTTGCCGTTGGATTCAATTACTCTACACACCGTAGAAAACATGTAGACTTCATCTCAAGTTTCGGGAATTTATTACAGATTGCTCAACCCTAATATCAAAAGCATTCATTTTTGTATAATTGCTAAAGCATGCATTTATTCTATCAGGGAGGAGAAGGATAATTTGCAGAATCCAAAAATAAAACAAACAACCTCTCAGGAATACCTGCATCATGTGTGGGGGTGGGGGTAATTGGGGACCACGGAAGAGACATCCATGACTAGGCGTCTCCAATCAATCAATCTCGGTATCCTTCCCTATTGGCACAATTGATCCAAGGAAGAGAAAGAAAAAGCGTTCTAGCTAGGTAGCCTGAGTTAGCACTGTGGCTAGACAAAGGGATGAACTTAAAGGGACACTGTGTAGTTTTTACCATTATTCTCTGGAAATATCCATTGAAATATTGTTGAAAATGAATAAAATGATACCCAATCATTGAAAGGTATTGGTGGCTTCACAACATATAACCATAAAAAAGTTCTAAAGTACATGGGCTCGGGTCCCAGTGTATGGAGATTGACATATTGGACGCCGTGTTTCCTTCTATGTGAGCCTATGTTGACAAAAGGCATTTACTTAATTTTTGATATGAGGTTATTTAAATATTGTCCTATATAGATGTTTTAATGAAGAGCTTAGGTCAGTCCAGGGGCGGATTTAGGACTGAAGGACAACGGGGGCTTAGCCCAGATGGCTGATTTGCAAAATATTATAGAAACACACACACACATATATGTATGAAAAAGAATGAATTACTATGCTTTAAATAAGCTAAACAACATTCGATCAGCAATTTTTACTATTAACAGCATCATAGTTAGCTTTTGATTGAAGTCACCTCAGATCATTGGTCCAGGGAATACTGCTTGAATCCAATAACAGCTGACAATATAAAGGAAATGGGCTACATTGATGTAGATTCTCAGTCATCCACGACATGGTAGTCTTGAGAGTTTAAATGAAGGCAACTGGACATTTTCTTTTTGTCTTGAAAACATTTCGTCTCTCATCCAAGAGGCTTCTTCGGTTCCGAAAGACTGGATTGGACAAAGCCTCTCGGATGAGAGATGAGCATTTTTCAATACAAGAAGAAAAAGTCAATTTGCCTTCATTTAAACCCTCAAGAGCAAATGGGCTGCTAAGTTCGTATTGTCTTAGATATGAATCTGGTTTCTGCTGTTTTTCATGCTCTGTTTTTTTCATACATTGGTTTTTCTGTTTGTCTTTGCTTTCTGTGCAAGTATTTATACATACATACATGCATGCATACATACATACATACATACATACATACATATAAATAGCTTTTATTATAACAAAGTATTATTTAAAAACTTCACAACCTGACCACTTGTTTCAGAGTCACCAATATTTTCAACTTTACAC
Organism: Apricaphanius iberus; assembly: GCA_028564705.1. Taxonomy (NCBI): domain Eukaryota; kingdom Metazoa; phylum Chordata; class Actinopteri; order Cyprinodontiformes; family Aphaniidae; genus Apricaphanius; species Apricaphanius iberus. Next base: position 307,784 of record JAPXFQ010000347.1, read on the forward strand.
ACAGTACAGGAAACTACATCAATAAAAAAGATTCCCATGACAGCATCTGAGCATAATCCCCAACCTGAATAAGGTACTTAATGTATCCCTTTCTGGGAGCTGACAGCAGGCTAAAGAGTTACTGAAGCCACCACCGGTGCAGAAACCACTCATATGCTATATTTTCTCCCATTGAAACTTGCGAGTCAGGGAATGGGTGCTTCGGAGCGTGTTTACGAGTTCAGATCACTTTAAATTTTAGAAATGTTCACTGTTTCAAAACTGTGACCGGAGTGGGGCTTTAATCCCTTTCTCTAGTGGCAGCAGAGCACACACTCAGCCTTCAGAACATCATCCTAACTCCCAGGCAAAAGTCCCAAACCTTATATGCCAACCTCTGCAGCAATCTCACTATTTGATTAGCTACACAAATGCAGCTGAAAATTTCACATTTAATTTCATTGTTTATACGTAGGGCCACAATCAGTCGTTTTTGTTAATGTGGATGAACTAAATGTGACAAATATTCATCTGCTTGATGTGATCTCAAGCAAATTGTTCAGATTGAATAAAAAAATATATATATATGCTATAGACTATACTCTTTAATAGTTGAAGACTAAAGAGTAAAACATTTTTATGACCGGATTTTATGACCGTGTTGGCCAAACTTATGAAAAACTGCGATTGACAATGTTATATTTATTTAATTCAGAGAAGCTTTTTTCCTCTTTCAAAATTGAAATCCAGATTTGGGGCTTCTCAGAAAACATCCGGGGCTCAAGCCTGTGATGCCTACAGAAACGATGAACACCGCCTGAAAACTAGATTAAACATCTGCATCGCATTCTCTCGATGGAAATAAATGAAGGACCAGCAAAGTCTGAGTAGACACGCTGAGGTAGCATGCTTTCTGATGGAACAAGTAACAACATTCATCATATTTGTTTAAAACTAGCACTAGTCAACGTGAAACTACCCTGAAATTAGTCATCTTTTTCCATTGACGTAATGCCGGATAACAGTACAGTTTATTAATTTAAAAAAATATCTGAATAATATGACTCACCTAAAAATGCTGGAAACTTGCCATTCATAAATGTAATATTACACATTTACCTCTTCACTTGCTGCCTGAGATGAAAGAGAGTCTGATGTCACCATTTAGACCATATACACAACTATACATAACTTTTGATTATGTATAGTTTTAATATTATCAATCTACCCTCTGGATCTGTAACTGTGTCTATTACTTTAAAATTACTATTTTTATTTATAATTTTTTTAAAATAAATATCTGAATAATATGACTGACCTAAAAATGCTGAAAACTTGCCATTTATAAATGTAATATTACACATTTACCTCTTCACTTGCTGCCTGAGATGAAAGAGAGTCTGATGTCACCATTTGGACCATATACACAACTATACATAACTTTTGGTTATGTATAGTTTTAATATTATCAATCTACCCCCTGGATCTGTAACTGTGTCTATTACTTTAAAATTACTATTTTTATTTATTAATATTGCTACTCCTCGTTGTCTAGAGTTATAGCATGACGAATATACATTAGGATACTCCGGTGTTTTTAAATCATTAGCAGTTGAGCTTGAATTATGAGTCTCCTGTAGTAAGATGACATCTGCCTTCAATCTTTTAAGATGGTTGAATATCTTAATCCTTTTATCTCTGAGCCAGATCCGTGAATATTCCATGATAGAAATTTGACAGAATTCGTAGAGCTAAGATAAACTTTAGACATTTACTATCGCCAATGATGAATATAGGTGTAGTCTTGCTTTGTTCATGGAGTTGCCTGATTGAAAATCCAGAAGCAGAGATGAAGAGAGAAACATAAAATTCCATAACAGGTGTGTAAAGAATGAGATTATTTGGTGACACAAATGTGAAAAAAAGAAAAAAGAAAGCACTCAGCCCATTGCACGACCTTACCCCAGCCCACATTTACAAATGTAAACAACCTGCTGAGCTTTGCTTTCCTTAAACTACAGTTAACTGATAAAACAACTTCTATCTAGACTCTGTTGAATATGAATAATAAAGCCAAGGAGTAACTTGAGGGTCCCTGAACAGCCGACCGTTAACATACAGTTTATCTACAGTAACTGTAGCCTTACAGCCCTCATTAATATGTTTCTTCCTAATTGGAAATAACACACGTCTTCTGTCCAGGATTTCTTTCGGATATTGATCATTAACACTGTAATTTGTCCAGCTCTCTCACGTCTTTTGACGTGTTCTTTCTGTTTAAAGTGTTCATATTAAGCAACAATTGGTCGCGGGCGGGTGTTGTTGGGTTTCTTATCTCCAAGCCGGTGAACCCGATGGAAGGTTATGTTTTCAAGCTGTCGGACATAAGGATATACTGTCGGACAGTGGCTTCAGCGTCTTCCTCTGCTTGCTCTGGTATCCCAGAAAAAACAAGATTATCTCTCATGGATCGGGCCTGGATGTCTAAGATCGACTCTTTGAACCTTTTATTTTCTCCAGACAGCTGCATCATCCCCGCGGTGAGTCTTTTAACGTCATCTTTCAATGATTGATTTCTGTAACGAGCGAAGCTGCCTGTTGTTTGCTGAATTCCAGAGATTCCCTCAAAGCCTGAAATTCTTTGTGTAGAACTTCAACCAGCACAAGACAGGCGTCTAGGCTGGACAACTTCTTATCTATTGAGTCCAGAACGTCACTGTAGCTTCTATCTGGCGAGTTGGTGGAAGGGCTGGCCTCAGAACGAGTGCGTTTCTGGGATGGAGTGCTTGTTGGTGTGTCAGATGCGGGTTTCCGTGGCTTACCCATAACAAGGTTTTAAAGCACTCGTGTAGGTAGCACTCCAGCGAATCCAATGTTTCCTCGTCCAGGTTGTTTAGAAGAAAGATATAATTGGATGGTTAGTTTAAAGGGACAGAAACTCTGGAAGCTGACACAGGCAGACAGAAACACCATGTTAAATGGAGACAAAGATGCCTAAAGACCGATGGAGACTTAATCATCCTTATCCTTATCCTCATCTCTATGGAATTCATCCATGACAATCTCGCGCAAACAATTCATATTAAGAAATTACTTAAACTGAGAATAGGAATGAGTTAATAGTAATCAGGAAATTGTTAATTCAGATGACCTTCAGATGTAATTTGTCTGAACTAAAAAAAATGCGCCTGGGGACTTAGACTTTGTTTAAGCCATTTGTGCTGGTTCTTGTTTGTTCATCACTTAGGTTATTTTGAAGGGAAAAATACGTACTGATGACCTGGCCACACTTAATCTCGTCATCTGCTAAGATTCTAATAGATATCTAACAGAGAGAGATGTTATGTAGCCTCTTTAGCACGTCTCATTGAGATATTAAATGTTGACTCACTGTTAACTGTGTACTCTTCCCTGGGTTGTTGGTTCAAATGCCCAATACCCAAAACACCATTTAATCTAGTTTTAATCTGAATTGAATCCTTGAATAGTATTCATTATTCTTCTTCCCCTCTAATACAATGCTATTATACTATAAACTGTTCACATTAGATCAAAATCCTTAGGTCAACACAAAAATTCAATTATCAAATTATTTACCAGTAGCAATATAATCCCCCTGTTTTCTTGGAAATATTAATGCCCTGTTCATGATTGCTATTAGTGGTGGAGATTAAAGTTAAACACAAAAAATTTTGCCCTTCATCTTATCCACCTGTACCTGTGGAAAGAAATCGTTAAAACAAAAGTAAACATAACAATAATAATAATAATAGTTTTCTCCTTTTTAGTTTCAGTTAAGGTTCCTCAGTCGCTCACATCTCTCTGTGTTTTGTTAAGGGAGGGTAGCGAGACACTTTCCTGTCACCTCTAAGGGTGCATTCCCACCAGCCCTGTTTAGTCCGTTTGAAACAAACGGTATAATTTTTACAAATTATTATTAGCAGACATTTGTAGCATTCTCTGTAGCTCCAACAGTTGTATCACTCTCCAAAAGCCAGGTTAAAAATTAATGGACATTTGAAGAGAGGGACACGCCAGTTCTGTCTCTTGAGTATGTCTCTGTTTATCTTATATATTGAACCCCTGGCTCATGGATTCGGAGAGGACTCTGAGATAAAGGGGATTATGAAAGGAGGAGAAGAACACAAGACTTACATGTTTGCCAATGACGTATTGTTTTTTAATCGAAAAACCCAACTCAAGTGTACTTAAATTTATGTCCTTGTAACAATTTTACAGCTCATATTCTGGATATAAACGAAATATTCAAAAAAAAAATGTCTCCAAGACATTATTAAATAAAAATGTTGATTGAGATTCCTTCATTATATGGAGGTTATTTAATGGACTTGTTTGATCAAGCAAGGAGGAACAGTACTACAGAGTATTCGCAACAGCTGAACCTGCTTCCCACCAACTCACTTTATAGATTCATACAACCTTACTATTATCTATATATCATAGCAGTAAACATTTCTTCTCACTGGCTACCGCAGAATCCCAGGCGTCTTTGTCTGATAGGACAGGCTCAATCTTAGAACACGTCAGGATGTTCAGTGCTCCGAGGGCTCTGAGGCTCTCCATGGCAATACAGGATGTAGGAATCCTAATATCAGTTAATTTGACCTAACCTAATATTATACAGTGTCACACAAACAGACTATCACACAAATAGCACACAGTTCTCTCAGTATGTAAAGCTTGGTTTATGCTTGCCGCATGAACATTCCGCGTGGAAACGAGACGTGCGGAACCCGGCCGAGACGCCTTCTTGCAGCGTTTATACTTTTTGTGGCTTGTCCAAGCTGAGAGCCAATATTCTTGACGACTGTAGGGGGCGGCGTAGGGCTCTACGGCATGCATACAACACTACACACTAGTAGAAGTAGTAATCACTGTTGTTTACAAGATGGTGATACCCGTGAGCTTAAAAAAAGCAGAACTTTTATGCTGTTTACTTAGGGAAAAAGACGAAAAAAGGAGACCGTCCTCTTCCATTAAAACACAGTTGATCACAGTGATCTCTATCGGCCGAATCATAAAGATGTCTATTTACGAACCTCCGGCAATATGAGCTCTTGCCAGTCCGCCATGTTTTTCTGCGCGGGACCATCCGCGTAGTTACAAATTTTCCTAGGTGTGCGGCGCGGAAATTTTTTGGGCGGGAGGAGGCCGCGTGGAGAGGCGTAGTTGCTAAAATGACGTAATTTGGCCGCGTGGAGCAGTGTGGACCTCGCGGACGCGGCAAGCATAAACCAAGCTTAAGAATACACAGAACAGATCATTCTTAATATAAAATTTCCCGTAACAAACTCAAACCCTCACTGTGAGGATTGTGTGTGTGTGTTTGCCTCACCTGTTTTCCGTCCAAGGGAAGCAGATTGGTGATTGGGTTCCTGCAGCTGGTGCCATTCAGCCTGATTGGGGAGGAGCGTTTAAAAGGAGAATGCCAACCTGGAGCAGACGCCAGATGGTTAACCCACATCGTGTGGTAACAAGCCACTTTCGCTGGTTTACGCCTGTTAATGATTTGCTCTGTGTGAGATCCTTACCTCCTTTCCTTTTCCTTCCAGTCATTCTGTGGTTCCGGATCTGCTGGTCGGTCTGCAGCCTGGGTGTCTGCTCCTTCCCGGCATGCTGGCTTCCTCCCCATGGTACCTGGCTGAGTTTTAAGCTTCTCCTCTGCCTGTCCACCCTCTCTCTGCTCCCTGGAGTCAAACACCCTGAGTCGGTTCCCCTTCCACGCACCCAGGATCAAATCCTCTCCAATTCCTCCCCAGTAGGATCCGCATCATCGACAAGTAAGAACCCACAAACTTCTGTTTTCTCCTCCTGCCAAGTACCATCATAAGATCACTCACCCCCTTCTCCTGTCTCCAGTGGTTGTCCTCCAAGTTCCTCGTGATTCCGAGTTTTCTGAGTTCCTGTGTTTCTGGACCCCTCGAGCAAAGAAGGAAAATAAATTATTCTTACAAACTTACCCTCCAGTTCCCACTTAGCCGTTTGTGTGTCTGCGCTAGAGTCTAAAGGCTAAAATCATGACACTCACTTTCAATGATACACCCCTTAAACTAACCCCACCTAAAGGAAAAACAATTTTAATTGGGACCCTCTTACGATAAAATATTTAGGAATAAACCTAATAAAACATGTCAAAACTTTTTATACAACTACAGCCCCATTAATAAAGAGATCAAATCTGACATATCCCGATATGTCAAACTGAGATATGAGTAATAGAAAAGAAATAATCAAAATGAATGTATTGCCACAACTTTTTCGGACAGTCGCTTTGTCGACTCTGTGCGCTTTGCGCACGTTTTAACAACCGCAAACCTTTGGAAACACTTTTGACTTTTGAAGCACTGTTGAGGGGCTGTTGTCATATACCTGCAGTGACGACACAGGCCAGATCGATGTTGGCAGCAAGGGCCATTTGAGGCTGCTTGCAGCTGCAGTTCCCTTTTCATATAATTCCATTTTGAAATTTGTTGCCAACAATGGCATAAAATATTAACTGTTGTTGCCTCTAAAAGTTGTCAAGAATCTCTTGAGGAATTGATTAAGCACTGATGACTCTCATTGAAAACATAGTTAGTTGATGCCTTGTTCAAGTTCGTGAAGGTAACTAAGGAGGATGGGGCTCAGCTTGACTGAACCACAGCTAATAAGCCCACTGAGCAAATATATTAGGTGATTAATGACTTCAGTCTCTGGCCCTGGTGCTGTTTAAATATCTGCACATTTCTGATGAATTGATGTTTCCTGTTAGATATTTAAAGTCATCTAAGATTTTCAAAAGGATTTAATTCATTACCATTACCCTCAGCTTGGATGTCTCTAAACAATTAACACAGTAGATGGGATTTTTTTTGTACGTTTAACCCAAGCAAAATGCTCATTGGGAAACATCATCCTTCCATCCATCCACCCATCCACGCTTATCCTTGTTGTGGGGGTCTGCACTCCATCTCCAGAGGTTGTTGGGCAAAGTGCAGGGTACACCCTGAACAGGCCGCCAGTCATTACAGAGCAATACAGACAGTATTACTGAGTATTATTTTACTGTTAATAATAGCACCCTTTGGCAACATTAACTTATTTGAATTTCCCCCTGTAACAGTTCCCAAACCCACAGACTGGACAGTGCTGATAGCTATAGTTGTGTCAATCGGAAGTTGTGCTTTGCTTTTTTTTTTCATCTTTGGAATCATGATCTGCTACAAGCACAGGAAAGAAAAAGGTAAGATGTTTATTCTTATCTCAATCTCTATCACCCTATATGGCAAATCAGTGTAATGCCCGTGTCTCAGAAGAAAAACCCTCTCATCTATTTTTACCTAATCCAAAATGAATTTTTTATGCTCTTTTCCAGAACCAAACTACCAAGATGAAATGAGGTAATTAACCACATGTTCACTGTACGATTTCATGAAAAATTTCCTCCGACAGAGATTCATTATGTTTTTGTGTAACAGGAGAGTGAGAACACACAGCCAGTTAAGTTTTGTCAATGCAGTTGACCAGATAACAGGACAAGTGAATATATCCTACAATCCGGAGAATCAGAGTAACAACACAACTGATGTGGCTGAGTCAGGCTGTGTGAAACACAGACATGCCACCATTGTGTGAGGCAACACTGAGGACGGAGAGCTCAATAGAGATTTGAATGTTTTAGGAGGAACTTCAAACAGCATTTAGGAAGTCTTTCTGCTCATTTGTCCACAGTATGGAGAGGTAGATCTTAAAGAGCAAATAGTGATCTACAGTATGCTTAAGGGATATTTTATGTTTTCTAAAGCAAGGTTTGTTAAATTATTATCAGACTTTGTAGAAGACAGAAGAAATCCACAGAGTGATTGGTAGATTACCAGCCAGTCAGACGGACCATTTGAAGGTTTGCTAAAAGCAGCCAAAACCAAATTTTCGGGGGTAGGGGTAAGATAGTTGATAATAAAGATAACAACCTTACTTTAAAAAGTGATGTTCTTATCGGCACAATTTTTTCTTTACCTGTGTGAAAATTCATAACACCTATATGTTAACAATAAAGTAGGGATCCACCGATACTGACACTGCTATTGGGTATGGGCCCCAAAACCATCTAATGTACTGGTATCTGTATCAGTTAAAGTTAACCGATACCATGAATTGATACTTCAAATCTGTTTTCATTTGTATTAATATTTTTTATTTTTATGTAATTCACTCTCATTCGTTGTAACAAGCAGAGAGGAAAATAAAAACTGCCTTTCAATTTATTGCTATTTTTGTGTGTGGTAGAAGTATCAGCATTGGTACTCGGTATCTGCAAGAACTCAATTATGAATTATCAGTATTGTATCAGATTGAAAAAAGTGGTATTGTTGCATCCCTACAATAAAGTATTTATCAATATTCCAAATAAACAGATCAAAATTCCTTCCACTCCAAAAATTTTGCATGAACGGCAATCCTAATATGAAGGTGATCTAAGATTATCTGCTTAAATGATAACAGGCACAAAGAGAAGAAAGCAAATAAGGACTTTACATACGCTATTGTGTGTGCCAGCTTTTCTGTCCCATACAATGTGCCACATCCAGAGAGAGAAGGAACAGGCAAAATAGATTTATGATGTCTGTGTTTGGCAAAAAAAAGTAAATAAACAACATAACTGTCAAGTCTATGGCTGTTAGAGAGTTAATTACTATTGGGCTAGAATGTCTGTCATATTTTTCAATTGTCATAAATAAACTTAATGCATGTAGTGTACATGTCATGGTCTCTAAACAATGCAGGTGCTGTATTCCAGAGTCAGACGCATTACAGCTGCAGCTTGACTAGAACAAGGCTGCTCCTTAGTCCTAAGATATCCATATTCTACTAATGTTGTTGACATGCAGATTGCTTCTATTAAATGCCAGGTTGCAATACAACCTACTCATATTCTTTAAATATTTTAAGTGTTTGACCAGAATAATTTTAAAAAGAAATAATTTACTCTGATCAGACACACATAGATGTACTATACTTGTGGTAAAATGTGCTAACACAAACTTCCTGCAGAAATCTGATGTCTGAGCATCTCAGGAATGGAATAAATTATCTAAAAATATAGAAATAAAGGCATGTACCCTTAAAAAAATTATTAAAATCTAATTTTAGCTTTCAATCTTTATTTTTTGGCTTTTCCCTTCAGGGATCGCCACATCAAATCATCTGTCTCCATTATTCCTATCCTCTGCATCCTCTGCTCTCACACCAACTAACTTCATGTCCTCCACATCCATAAATCTGATTTTTGGTCTTTATGTCTGCCTCCTGCCTTGTGGCTCCATCCTCAGCACCCCTCTACCGATATAACTGTCTCTCCTCAGAACATGTCCAAACCATCTCAGTCTTGCCTCCCTGACTTTATTCCCAAAACATCTAACATCAGCTGTCCGTCTGATGGACTCATTCATGGTCCTATCCATCCTCGTCACTCCCAAAGAGAATATCAACATCTTTTTAAAAAAATGTTTAATTTAATTAAATTTTTTAACATGTCCTGTCTAGCAGTTTGCTACTCAGAATTGGTGTCTGAGTAAGCCTGTGACTATTTTCATTCATCCAGGTCATGGTTATCTCAAGGAAATAATGTCTGAGTACCAAGTACAAGCCCGACAGATTTACTTTCCCAAGCAGAGCATCACAACTGTGCTATAATACTCCACTGGATATACAGGGTAAAGGTAGGGTTAGGGTTTTGAACTGAAATGGTGCACTCTCCACCCTACGGTTTGCTACAGTGCCCAAATCCCAGTTCCTCTTTTTGTTTTAGGTAGTTTGTCTTTCCTTTTCTTCCCTTACTTTCCTTTAATTAGTATTAGTTTTTCCCTTTTTCTATTGCCTCCCTCGCACCTTTTGACAACGTTTCGACTCTTTTTGGTCTTCTTCAGGTCTTTGTGCGTCTATCTTTTTGTGTTTCCCTTTTATACTTCTCTTTGTCTTTCTCTGTTTCCCCTTGTACTTTTCTTAGTCTCTGTTTCTGTTTCCCTTGTACTTCTCTTAGTATCTGTTTCTGTTTCCCCTTTTCTGCAACGTTAATTTTGTTAGGCTACCCCTCGTCTGTTCTTTCCATCCTTGGTGTTCTGTGTCTGTCGCTTAACTGAGCTTTTCTTGCCATTATTTGGTCTTCTTTATCGATTATTTTATCCTTATGATTTATGTATCCTTAGGGGTTGGGGTTGGGCAGGGGTTAGAGATAGGTTGAGATAGAAACAGAAATGGGTTTTTAAGGTAAGGGCAGAAAACCAGGTTAGGAACAAAGGGATAAACCCTCCTCCTGAAGGAGAGGGAACGTGCAAGGGCCATCCATCCCCCAGCTACCCCGTACCCATCTCCATTAGGGCGGTTACGGTTGCGGTTCCGCGCACGGCCATACCGCACCTCGGTCCAGCCATCATCCATGGCTTTTTTTAATTCCTAGAATTTCTTCTCTTATTTAAAAAAAATTATTTTACTATTATTGTTTGGGAAATCAAATAAACAACTAAGGAAGGTGTGCCAAAAAGTAAAACAAGAAATAAAGACACGTTTCAACCTAATAAGCTCTTCTTCAGGTCTTCAGAAAAAAAATAATAAAATGAAAAGGCACACAGAAAAACTGGGGCTGGTTGGCTCTCAATAGTTTGACTGGTACAGAAAAAGATGTGCTACCGTCGATGGTCAGGTAAGAAATGAGCTCCTCTCAGAGCCCCTCCCTTTTATATACCTGCTGATCCACTCATGTTTCTGTTTGTGTGAAGTTATTTCATGAGTGTCTTTTTGTTGCTGTTTGTCTAAGTGTTTTTCAAGACTTTATCCTTTCTGTTATGTTGTAAAAGTTTTATCAGTCATCTTTTATGCTCGTTTTTGCTAATAATTAAATACATTTTAAGCTTAACCATTTGAAATAATGTTTGTAACCATTTGTAATTCAAAACTTGCCAATTAAAATGAAGTTCTTTGTGACCCTAAATATGAATTAACATTTTTAGCTATTATGCACTATTTGTTTAACTATTTTTCATATGCTCTTAACTGGACACTTGCAAATAAAATGAAATAATTTTTAACCGCCATTTTTAAATTAAATTTATTCATCCTAAAACCAATGATATCAAATGATGGTAAGCTTGGGATAGGGATTTTGATAACAGAAGCTCTGTCGCCGAAGGAGGCAGAACTTTTAGTGCACGGGCTCTCCTGTGAGGGGTCTACCCACGGCACCTATCGCTCATTCAGGCCCCTGGGGACCACCGTATCAAGCTTCTGGATCCATAATCTTTCTGCTCTCCTGCGTTGAGCTGCAGACCAGGTGGGATTGCATTGCAGCACGGTGGCCGTCAGAGCTCCCCAGTCATATTCATTGAAGTGCTGAACCACAGGCACGTGTGTGTTCTTCTTTTTAGTTATATTGTGTCTGTATTGGGTGAAACGGGTTAGAATGGTGTTCCCCATTTTCCCCACATAACACGCTTGGCATATTTTGCAGGTGATCAAGGGTAGGGTTAGGGTTAGGGGTTAGGGGTAAGGGTTTTCAAAAAATTAACTGGACAAGTCCAGTGGTGCACTCGCAACGAATGCCCTTCACGCTAACCCTGTCTGTCCGATTTCCTTCTCTTGTGGCTTTCTTACCTTCTTTCTCTATCCCTTACTTTCCTCTAATTAGGTTCTCTTGGCTTTCCTCTTGCTTTTTCTGTTGCCCCCAACATGCACTTCGTTAACGACGTTTCGACTTTTCTGTGTCTTCTTCAGGTTTCCGTGCATGTTTCCCCTCTGTGTTTCTTTCACCACTTGTGTTTCTGCTACGTCTTTTTCCCTTTAGCATCTCTTTGCTTTCTTGTCTTTGCTTTTTATGTGCTTCCCTTAGCTTCCCTTCTGCAACTCAATTTAGTTTAGGCACCCCCTGATCTGTTCCTCGTCCTTCTCTCTTCTGAGCTTTTCTTCGTCTTTTAGGGTTGGTCTTATAGCTTATTTTAGCTTATTTAGTTTAGTTCAAAATAAATAACATGGATAAAATAGGAACATTAGGTTGTAGAAATAGGGCTAAAAGAATACAGACTTAGTTTTAGGGGTAGGTAGGGGTAGCAAACAGAACGCAAATTTTAAGGTTAGGGTAGATGAACAGGGAGAGGTTAGGTAGGTTAAATAAACTTGTGGATAAATAAATGAAGTGGCGAATTTGCCTTTAAGAGCTAGCGCTCCAGACACCGTGCCCTGGCGGGTAAGGGTTTTCAAAAAATTAACTGGACAAGTCCAGTGGTGCACTCGCAACGAATGCCCTTCACGCTAACCCTGTCTGTCCGATTTCCTTCTCTTGTGGCTTTCTTACCTTCTTTCTCTATCCCTTACTTTCCTCTAATTAGGTTCTCTTGGCTTTCCTCTTGCTTTTTCTGTTGCCCCCAACATGCACTTCGTTAACGACGTTTCGACTTTTCTGTGTCTTCTTCAGGTTTCCGTGCATGTTTCCCCTCTGTGTTTCTTTCACCACTTGTGTTTCTGCTACGTCTTTTTCCCTTTAGCATCTCTTTGCTTTCTTGTCTTTGCTTTTTATGTGCTTCCCTTAGCTTCCCTTCTGCAACTCAATTTAGTTTAGGCACCCCCTGATCTGTTCCTCGTCCTTCTCTCTTCTGAGCTTTTCTTCGTCTTTTAGGGTTGGTCTTATAGCTTATTTTAGCTTATTTAGTTTAGTTCAAAATAAATAACATGGATAAAATAGGAACATTAGGTTGTAGAAATAGGGCTAAAAGAATACAGACTTAGTTTTAGGGGTAGGTAGGGGTAGCAAACAGAACGCAAATTTTAAGGTTA